>CM031244.1:607399296-607999296 GCA_018340775.1 Taxus wallichiana var. yunnanensis
GGCATGGCGCGATAGCGAAGGTCCCCGAGGAGTTATGAAAGAAGTCTTATGTTGGTCTTACAGTGCGATGAGAATTTGATTATATCCGGAGAAACCATCCATAAGAAAATCATCATGACCCACGCTGATTAAATCCACGAGTTGGTCGATATTAGGTAGAGGAAAATCATCTTTTGGACAAGCGATTAAGATCCGGGAAGTCGGTACAAATTCAAATTTTCCCGGTAGCTTTGAATTCTTGGTACTACATTGGAAACCCATTGTGGATAATCGATGGGTTGGATGAAGTTAGCCGAGAGCAAGCGCTGTAATTCTTCTTTAACAAGAAGGGCTACTCTAGGGTGCATTTTACGTAATTTTTGTTTAACTGGTTTGATGTTGGGAAGAGTAACGATATTGTGGACCACAATATCGGGATCGAGTCCTGGCATATCCTCATATGACCAAGCAAAGGCTTGACGATGGTTGGAAAGAAAAGTGGTAAAATCTCCTAACTCCTGTGGATTAAGGGATTGGCCGACCTTAATGATGCGAGGGTCTTCAGAAGTCCCTATATTAAGGTCGACAGTGGCTTCGTTGAGAAGCGTAGACGTGTCAGAAGGAATAGTCTTGGGAAGATATGAATCCTCTGCCCCCAGATAGGTGAGGACAGAATCATCATCCGCACAGTGGATAGTGTTGATAGTAGGAGAGTCATCTCCAACTATTTCAGGGAAGATTAACGGTATGGAAGCGGACCGGTTGCTAGTCGTATAGGCTAGCGGCCCTAAGGAAATGGTATTGATAAAAAAAAAAGTTAGGTGGGATGGAAATGTCGTCGTCCACATCGAGTGATGCTTCTGACTTAGCGGGAGAAGATGGTTCCTCAATAGGAAGAGGCTCATCGAGAATAGTGACGGTGGCTTTTGAAAGAGGTTTAAATCCTAAACCAAATTTTTGATGTGGCATGAGAGTAGGAATGGATGTGAGGTCATGCACACCTTGTTCATATTTTCCTAGACCAAAACCCTTCCACGCGCATCGATATAGATAAGTTTTTGCAAACGTGGGATTCTGTAGATAATCGAACCCTGTTAAGTAAGGTTTGGTCCTAGGAGGAGAATCTGGGTGATAATGAGGCGTATCAAGACCACCATAGATGAAATTAGTCTGTTGATTGGGCAGACCAATGGTGACGATGCGGCCAGAGACTGGTTGATATTCGGGTTGTTTGTCCGGTCTACCATACTCACTAGGATTGAGATGGGCGTCGAAAGAAAAGAGAGAAGCTCTCCCGGTGAGAAATGCTGCAATGTCTCTTCTAGATTTTGTAAATCCGGTAGTTTGGTTGCGGGTATGGAAGAAGATGAGGCCCCATCGGGAGAAAAGTATTTTCCTTTAGAGGCGGACCTTGTGGTCATGTCGCATTGTGCGGAAGGAAAAGGATCTCTGGATGAGTATATATTTTGCCCTCATATTGATATTTTAAGCATCGATGGAGGGTGGATGGGACCATGCATTGCGCGAATCCGGGAGCGTCAGAGGATCATATTATAGTGGAATTTTCCTTGACATGTAGAAGAGTTCATGAAGCAGCTTCTTACCTACTCGAATGGGTAAGACCACAGTTCCTAAAGTAACTGCTAACTGATCGTTAAATGATCGAAGGGCGAAAGGCGGGGGTGACACTACGTTCTTTGGTAATTTAAGTTGCTCAAATGTGTGCGAGGAGATGACGTTGAGTGCAGCTCCACTGTCGATCATAACGCGTTTTAACGTGGTGTTGTCGATTTGGACTGTGATAAAGAGGGGAGCCTCCAAATCCTCTGAAGAAAGAGGAGGAACTTCCGAATCTTCAAAAGAAATGGCGGTTGATGGTCTATTCAATCCAACAACCAACTCGTAGGGCTGGGGCTCATCTGAATTTCTTTGCGATGCGGCGCGCGACTATCAATCGAGCTGGCGATGTTGTGGAAGGATTGGATGAGGTCAAAAAGAGACATTTTGACCGGAGCACAGGTGAGTTGTTTCATAACACTCTCCTCAAGCCCGGCACGGGAATTTGAGCCGAGGGCGGCACGAATAGAGACCCGAGGTCGTGGGGCTAATGAGGAAGGAGGAACTCCTTCGGGGGCTGCGAAATGATAACCCGTGGTCGAGATGTTTGTAGAGAAGATGGATTATCATAGTGTTGGGTTCTAGTGGCGATATGGATTGTGTCAATTTGAGAAGGTGGAAGGTCAATTGGAGTGGAATCACTAGAGTGCAGTGGATCGTTGGGGCTCGAGATGGGGCTAAGATGACGGGAGATACTTGTTCCTCCTCCTCCAGCAAAATGATCACTTTCTTCCAAAAGGTTGTTGACAACAGCTTGAAGAGCTTTACATCCCTCGATATCATGACCGAGAGTGCGGTGGTAAGCGCAAATTAGATCGAGTTAAACCGGGTAGGTTTAACTCCTTTAGGGTTATAGGGTTTAATCGGAGGAAGGGATATGGATGAAGATTGGATAAGTTGGCGAAGGATTTCGGTGTAGAACCCGGTAGATGAAGATGAGGATAGAGGTGATGAAGGTGCCTCTTTTGCCTTAACAGACTGCCGAGGCAAAAGAACCTGCATGTTAGGTTTGACAGTCTTTTTAGGGATCATCTTATTCTTTTGGACACTTGGAGGTGTAGGCTTGGGCATTTGAGATGGAAGTAAGTGAGACATGATTGATTTTGGTGGAGGAGGAGCCCCTAAAATAGATTTTGAAGATGATGGAGATGTGACAAGTGTTGTGGTCTTCAAAGATAAAGGAGGTTGTTTGGTTGAATTTACTGATGATTTAGATAATGTCGATTTAGATGAGGAAGAAGCTCCCAAAGTAGGTGTAATCGGAGGGACATAGGGCGCCCTGGCTTTTGGTAATGAAGATGATGATCCTGATAGAAGAGGTGGCGTCTTGTTAGTAGGTAAATCCACTTTTCGGGGTGTTGGTGAAGAATGTGTTGTAGAAGAAGATGATGGTTTTGATAAGTGTGTAGAAGAAGACGCCTTCTCAGCGGATAAATCCAATCTTTTATGGGGCGTAGAGAGAGATTTTTGTGGGAAAGCACCAAGGGTCTTGATGGTTCGAAATATGGGCTTTCCTTTTTCAGGGATGGTGACAACTTCAACGGCATAAGGTGATTGTAACCTTTTCGGAGGAAGCAAGTGGGGAGGTACTGATGGCGCAATGTTAGATTTTGGTTGTCTCGGTTTAAGTTCAGGAACCGAGCGTATAGGTGTTGGTGCTACTTCTTTTGATTTTTCTTTAATGGGCGAAGCAGCACTAGTGGTGGAAGAAGTGAGTGATGAAGAAGCAGTTCCTTGCGAAGGGACTACTTCTGGTGCAGTAATTATGGGTGGAACTACTGTTGGAAAAGAGACAGGAAGAGTCAAAATCGAAGACGCTTCCGTCGGAGTTGGCACAATTATAGGTACGTTCACCAGGGGCATAGTTGCAGCGAGAATGGGAGCAACAGAAGTAGATGTATCTGTAGTGGAAACTCGAAGGGATGTAATTGCCTCGAGCATTGAAAGAATGTTCGATGATGAGACAGATGAGGATGACACTGTCTCGGGTATGGATGGAAGGTTAGACAAAGGAGTGGAGAGAGATGAACCCGTATCTAGCAATGTAGGAATATTCAAAGACGGGCTATCGGAAGATGGTGGAATTTGATGATTGGCGAAGTGGAAGGAGGTTACGATTCGGTTGATGTGTTCGCGAGATGGCTTGGTTTTGAAGAAGATTCTTGATAGAGATGAAGTTGATAGTATGAGTGTTTGGTTTTGAGACTACGAAGCATTATGGTTCGGGAATGATTAGGAAAAGGTTGTTTAAAAACATCCATTGCACTGATTTGGGGAGCATTTGGGTTATCGAGAATGAGCTCGCCTTTATCAATAATTTACTGGACAAGATTTTGAAAGTCGACATCGTTCGATGTCATGACCTTTGGTTCTATGATAATGGCAAAATCATTTTCTCTATACGAAATGGGCGTTCTTGGCTTTCATCGATATTCCTAATAGGGGAGTTCGATCATGCGAACTTCAACATTTTCTCTAAGATAGAGGCATATGATTCCCCCATGGAGCGAAGGATCGAGATGATGAAGTCCCTTTTCGAGAAGATGAGGAGTCTCTTCGTGGTGTTTGATTAGAAGTATTATCGGCTCGTGATGTTTTTAATACGATAGCATTGGTGGATCCCTGATTCTTGTCTTTAGAAGGGGAAGAATTTGGTTTGGTAAACCGAGAAAAATCGGGTTTAGATTTAGAGCGAAGTTTTAGCTTCCCTTGTTGATAGCGCGAGATTCAAGTTTGCGTGCCATTGTAAAGGCTTCTTCAAAGGTATGAAAAGTTTGGATCCTTAAAGTGGAAGAAATGTGATTAGCACAAGATCGAGTAAACAACTCGATTTGTTGGGATTGAGGAAGGGAGAAAGACAATTGGTTGATTATCCCTCTCCAACGGCGCGACAAAATCTGCGATAGACTCATCATCGAATTGTGAATGTTATAAAGATCTGTAATCGAGATCTTATGCGCGATATTTATTGAAAAGTTTTCAACAAACATCTCAGGCCAATTGAGAGAAAGAAAACAAGGAATGTTGAGGAATGTTATTGTACCGGTCTAAAGCGGGACTGCTTTAGAGACATAGGAAAGGTACGAGCATAAGCTCCCGATCTGGACTATGAGGTAGCAAGCATGTTTGAATGCTCGCAAATGTTGTTGAGGTCCTCCGACTATGAAACTTTGAAAATTTAGGAAGTTCCCATTGGGGAGGATAAGGCTTAAAAGCCGAGGGATGAATGGGTTCATTACACACTTCTTGAAAGGAATATGAAGGGCGAGCCCCTTTGGTGGAGGCTTCCAGTCTGCGATTTTCTTGAAGAGAATTTGAACCACGTCGAGTTGAGGAGGAGGCACACTGGCATGTCCTACATAAGAAGCAAATGGTGGATGTTGTTGAGGTGTCAACGGAGGATTCATCTGTTGATTGATAGGATGATAAGAGGAGTAACCAGGCGTTACAGGTGACACACAGTGGGGTATTTCTTTGTGAAGTACCTTGTGTATAGGCGGTTGTGAGATAATAAGTGGTTGAGAAAATGAAGGTTGGATGACGGTGGAGCACATGATTGGTGGACTCCTATGCTTGTTGATGAATCGGGATAGATTGAGGAACATGAGTGCCAATTTGATTGGACATATTGGGAACAAGACTTGAAAGGGCCTTCTTTGCCCGGATTAGGCATTAAGGTGCTTGATCTTAGAGGATGGGTGAAGGTCACTTTATTCTTTGGAATATTGGAAGAAAAACCCACTTTAGAGGGCGGGAAGCGGGAACCAACCCCGACTATTCGGAGGGGGTTGGCTCATAAAGGGGTATTGACCTTGGGATACAATGGAGGGCATAGATGAATTAACAGCAATATGCGGGTGCGCAGACGCATTCATCATAGCCAGGGCAGAGGACCTCTCAGAAGTAGGTTGTGGAATATTCGAGGTAGCTGCGGTGTTAGGAATAGGTAAGACTATTTGAGAACTAGTCGATATGGTTGGTGGAAGAGAAAAAGGAGGCACAGGGGCACCGCCCTTCTCCGTGACTCGAGGCAAGAGAGATGATGCAAACTGTTCTACAAAGGCCTGGGATGGTTCACGAGAATAATCGTACACTTGCTGGATTGGTGGTCCTTGATCAGATATTTGAATAGACTTGTGTACTAGGTAGTCCATAAGGGCTACCGGATTGCGATCGAGGAACGCCTGAAATTCAGGATCCCCACGTGGAACATACTCTGAGTCAGAAGTAGATGATATTTCTGAAGGACTAGGGGAAGCTGGACGTGATGGGGTTGCTTTGGCTTGAAAGAAAGGATTATATGACCAGGATGGGGAACCAACTAGCAGCGGTCCCGAGGAAGATTTGGGGGGTGCCGAAACATCCACACTAGTGGTAATCTCGGAAGAAGAAGGAGCCAGTTGAGCCATTCTTCTAGATTGTAACCGAGTGATGACCATCATAAACACGCAGAAAAGAAAATTGACCTAACTAATGCACAGACAATTCAAGCAGCGCAGATGATTATCTCCTTTAAGTTTTGATGCTTTTAAGAAAGAAAATGTTAGGGAAGGCTTTTTAGAACAGGAACTACTCAAATAGCCAAACTAAGGATGGTTTGGGGAATGTTTGGTGAGGAGTCCCGAAGGCACTTCAGTAAAAGACCGGTACGTGGCTTGATATAGGGGCCTACCCCCGCACTTCACACACCGCTGCGATAAGGGAGTCGGGTGCTTTGCCAATATATACCAGGATCTTCCGTGAATTTATAGCGCGGCCTGAGTACCGCGTAGGCTCTTCCTCTTGGATATCACTTCCAAGTAGGCGAGGCCAGGGAAGGAGTTTTGTTTAAATGCTTTATACCTAGTGATTTTGGCTTTGTGTGCAAGGGTGAAAAATAAAAATCAAATAGTGTCACTACCGATTTTGATCAATTTTCTAGCCTAATTAAAACTAGATGAGAAACATGCAGCAATGACAAAGAAAAGGTACTTTTTAAGCACTTTAAAAACAAAGTGTTTGATTTCGATGAAGACAAGTCAAACAAATTCTTTCCCAAATGCGATTAAATTCTTTTAAGCACCAAAAATTGAAATGTTTGGATGTGATAGACAATCAAACAAAGAAATCCTAAAAAGGAGAAAACACCGTAAAGAGAAATACACAGCAGATTTAGCTCTCCAGAGGTGTGGACTTCAAAAGCGCGTTGTTGAGCTCTTCCCTCGAACAATCCACGAACAAGCAAAGTGCTCCATGAAAAGGTTAAGCAAACAACAAACAAGACCCAGAAAGATATATCCGGATAATGGTGAAACGAAAAATTTCTATTTCAAGGAAATAGAAAAATTTCAAGATAACGATTTCGCATAAAAAAACAAGATTGAAATGATGAAAAGAAATGCTCAAGCAGAACTGATGAAAATCAGGGAGGAAAAAGAACCAAGCTCAAAACTAGAAAAGAGATGAACTTACCAATAAGGGACTTTGGTTGGGTCCCACCGGGCGTGCCAGAATGTAGATCAAGGATTTCGCGCTTGTTACCTATCCAAGTTAATGCACCAAACTAAACACAAAAACCCTGAAAAACTCCAATGAAATCGATACCTGATGGACAAGATCCGAAGATGTAGACGGATAAGGAGGTCGATGTAGATAAGACGGGCGCACACGAGCAATTCACACAATAGATCCGAGTAACCTGCAAGACACCAATGCTTGACAGAAAAAGATGGCGTTAAAAGATATTTGGGTGGACTGCCCGAGAAGCGGGTCCGGGAAGTGATAAGCTTCCTCGGCGGATGTCAGTCCACATTTTCAATTAAGTAGAGAAGCATACATGATAAAAGATGTGTATGTAAGACTAGATTTTCTGATTATAGTAATGAAACCGAATTTAAACAACAGACAGAAAGCTACAGAAAATAGGAAACTATAAATAAAGCTGGATTTGTGTTACCTGTGTCCTTTTACCTATCTGCAGGATGATCGGCGTCGATTATGTATAATCGGCGTCGACTGATGTGATCGGCGTCGACTATGAAAATCGGCGTCGGCCTAAAACAAGATCGGCGTCGATTGAAAGCGGATCGATTGATCGGGGACAGTCTGAAAGATTCGAGAGTGGAAAGTGATGGACAGATAGTCGATGTCTGTTGGATGTGCGAAAGTCGGTAAGATACTGGAACAGAGTCACCAGAAGATCGATGGATGCGTGTGATGTAATAGAAGCAGAGTAACGGTGCTCCTCTCAGGGATTGATTCAGACAGGATCTGCCCTCATTCGATACACTTGATGCTAAAAGATTTCTCTTTCTTACAACCTGTGTCTCTTTCGCGATCTGTCTCTTTGTCTCTCTCTGTTCGTGCGCGTCTTTCTTCGTCGTGTGTGTTTTTCGGTCCCTAGAACTGAGTTCTGGACTTGTATTTATAATCGGCGCCGCTCCTAGAAAATCGGCGCCGACCGTATAGGTCGGCGCCGATCGCGGGACAGACTCCCGAGATGGCAAAAATGATTGATTTCTAGAAAGATGAGAATTACCCCAAATACGGGAAATATCCCGCTTGGGGAAAAGGAAAAATAGGGGGATACATAGATAGAATAAATTTGGGGTAGATAAGTGATTAGGATACATGGGAAGAGGTGTAATTAAATATTTAATATTTAACTACTCATGGGGTGAATTAAATTTAAGATAGGTGTCTAAATCACAAATCGGATAATATCCCAAGGGGATAGTGGTGACGTAAACGTGCCCCAGGTTACCCAAGCAGGTAAGCGAATGTGAGGGACACTAAATTGAGTAACCAATTTTAGGTGTCTACACTAACACTAATCAACCTCCAATCCAGTCTTTCCGACTGTCATCAAATTTCAACACTGTGCAGGGCATTTCATCCCACATTAACATGCCTGAGCCACCCGCATCCAGGCATTTATCACCTTACGGGATCTCACGTTACGACAGTGCATGGTTCGTGAATCGAACCTTCGTCGTTGGCATCTACGTGCCAGCTGTTCATACCTGAAATCAGGTGCTGCACATTTATATCAACCTTCAGTTCGGTTCAAGAGTAAATCGTCAAAGTGATCACAAGAAGGCCACAACATACTTTGGATCAATGGAATTGATTCAAGGTGTGCTGTCAATCAGCGAATAGAGTTCAGCAAGCATACGACAATTTGTCGTCACATCAGCAAACACACAAGTAACAATAACTGCTGTCCCATGCAAATAAATTACAGTATGCAAGAATCCAGATTAGCAACACATTCCCTTAAGATCAAAATATATATCTTAACATGTTTGCCTTCATTTTAGCGATTCTGACAGAAAGTAATTACCATGATAACTTACAAAAATCAGGGCGTTACATTCCTCCCTCCTTAAAGAATCATCGTCCCGATGATCAAATTAACCAAATCAAGGAGTTTCTAGGACAAAGTTTAGTTATTGTCCTTCCATTTATAAGTTCATACCAAAAACAGATTCACTCTTAAAAACAATGTTTTAAGACAACTGTACAATAGACTAATAATTGTCTAAATTTGGTAGAATTATCAGTTTTTCGAATTTCAAATTCGATCAAACAAATGTGGAAAAGTAGATCTCATTTCTTCGAGATTTTCCCAAGTTGCACTTTCTTCGCTGAACTGGTCCCACTGGACCTTACATTGGCTCACTTCACGATTTCTTAAGTACAACTGGCAAGTTCCCAGCACTCGAATGGGCTTAACCACGATTATTCCTGGGTCTTGGACCTGTAAGGAATTCCAATTCAGCACATGTGATAAATCTGTCACGTATTTCTTAAGCAAAGAAATATGAAAAACATCATGCATTTGAGACAAAGCAGGAGGTAATGCTAGACGATAAGCTACAGGGTTGATTATTTCAACAATTTCAAAAGGTCCCATGTATCGTGGCGACAACTTGGCAGCCTTGCCAAAAGTTATTGAGCTCTTTTTCGGCTTCACCCGAAGAAAGACCTTCTCTCCTAGTTTATAATTCCTGTCAACCCGCTTTAAGTCTGCATAACTCTTTTGCCTATTGGCAGCCTCCTTTAGATGTTCCCTAATCATTTTGATTTGTTGTTCCATCTCCATAAGGATTTCTGGCCCAATTACCTCTCTGTCCTCAACGCTGTCCCAACTGACAGGGTTTTGCATTTTCTTCCATACAATGCTTCAAAGGGTGCCATTTTTAAAGAGGCATGGTATGTATTATTGTAAGCAAATTCTACCAGCGGAAGGTATTCCTCCCATTTATACTGCTGGTCCATGCAATACATCCTTAACATGTCCTCTAAAACTTGATTAACTCTCTCAGTCTGTCCATCCGTCTCCGGATGATATGCAGAATTGAAGTTTAATTTAGTTCCCAAGGCCGCATTAAGCGTTTGCCAAAACCTTGATGTCATCCTTGGATCTCTGTCTGATATGATTAATTCCGGTATCCCATGCAATCTGAAGATTTCATGTACAAATCTTCTTGCTAACACTGGTGCATCGTCTTTCAAATTACTAGCAATGAAGTGTGCCACTTTGGTCAATTTGTCGACTACAACCAGGATAATATCATGCTTATTTCTTGACATAGGCAATCCTTGAACGAAATCCATTGTTATCACTTTCCATTTATACCGCGGAATACTGTGGGGATATAATAATCCAGCGGGATGCATATGTTCCGCCTTAACACGCTGACATTCCAAGCAGTGTGTTACAAATTCCACCACATCCTTTTTCATTCCCTTCCGAAGTATTGCTTTGCTTAAGATCAATGCAAGCATTTTCGTAATGCCAGGTGTCCGTAAAAGGTGAATTATGAAATTCAGTTAACAATTTATCTCTTAAGTCATTTGCCAAAGGTATATATACCCTGTTTTCGAACCTCAAAATTCCTTCATTATCAAAATGGAATCCTTTATACCTGACATCCTTTGGATCTGCAGCAAGTGTTGTTTTGACTTGCTGGAAATAAGGATCTGATTCCAAGGCATCTTTCACCTCATCCTTAAACTGAGTTCTTAACGTTATAAGAGCAGAGATATGCTTCCGTCGACTCAGAGCATCTGCCACTCTATTTTCCTTGCCCTTGATATAGCTTATATCAAAATCATACTGAGACAGAAATTCTAACCATCTTCACTGCCTTGCATTCAGATTTGGCTGAGTAAAAATATACTTCAGCCCCAGATGGTCTGTTTTTAACTCAAAAGGCTTGCCTAAAAGGTAATGCCTCCACATTTGAAGTGCATGAACAATGGCAATGAGTTCTAGGTCGTGTGGAGCATAATTCTATTCATGTAACTTAAGCTTTCTGCTTTCATAAGCTATGACATGGTTATTCTGTAACAGAATACCTCCAAGGCCTTCTCCTGAGGCATCCGTTACAACCATAAAATTTCCATTTGGATCAGGTACAGTCAAAATAGGTGTTGTAGTTAACTGTTCCTTTAAATTTTTAAAGGCAGATTCACACTTGTCCGTCCAGACAAATTTCTTATCCTTCTTTTGCAGCGAAGTGATTGGGGCAGCAATTTTTGAAAAGTCCTTAACGAACTTTCGATAATATCTAGCCAGGCCCATGAAGCTCCTCACTTCGTGCACGTTCTTAGCGCAGGCCATTTGGTTATAGCTGTGATCTTTGAAGGGTCAACAGCTATTTCGTTCTTGCTTATCACGTGTCCCAAATAATGCACCTATGCATCATAAAAGGAACATTTAGACAATTTACCATACAACTTCCTCTTTCTTAAAATTTCCAGCACTATCCTTAGATGTTCTTGGTGCTCTTCGACATTTTTAGAGTATATAAGAATGTCGTCTAAGAATACAAGCACAAACTTGTCTAAGTATTCTTGAAAAATATTGTTCATCAGATTCATGAAGGCGGAAGGTGCATTAGTCAACCCAAAAGGTAACACCGTGAACTCATAATGCCCGTACCTTGTTCTAAAAGTTGTTTTATGAATATCTTCTTCCTTTATTCTCAGCTGATGATACCCAGATCGAAGATCTATTTTTGAATAGACTGATGCTCCTCGCATCTGATCGAATAGATCATCAATCCTAGGAAGTGGGTATCGATTTTTAATAGTTGCTTTGTTCGAGTGCATTCTGTAATCAATGCACAGCCTCAAAGTGCCATCCTTTTTCTTTACAAAAATTACCGGCGCTCCCCAAGGTGAGACGCTCGGTCTTATCAGCCCCTTAGTCAAAAGTTCTTGTAACTGAGCCTTTAGCTCTACCAACTCGATGGTGGTCATCCTATAAGGTGCCTTAGATATGGGTTCAGTTCCCGGTTTGATTTCTATTGCAAAGTCAAACTCACGTTTGGGTGGAAGACCTGGCAATTCCTTCGAAACACATCACTGAAACCCCTTAACAATGGATATCTTTCCATGAAATCATTATCTTCTTCAGCATTTTCTGTCATTTTTACTGCATACAAGGTGCAGCCTCTGTTTTTAGCCCTTTTTAGTTGCATAGCTGTCAGTTTCCTAACTGCAACTTCACGTTTTACACCTTGAATGACTGCTGCTTTTTATAGGTCATCAAAACAACAAATTTGTTTTTCATAATAGTCGACCTTTGCCTTATGTTCAGCCAACCAGTTAACTCCAATAATGATATCATATGATCCTAGAGGAGTGACATACAAGTCAACTTCGGTGGAGAAACTAGGCAAGTCAAGAATTGCCCCAAAAAGGCACATTTCGACTGTATGGACAACATTATTCCCATAATGCATTGTCCATGTTTTATCCATTCTTTCAGCCTTTCTTTTTAATTTCATTACAAGTTTAGCAGAAATAAAGCATTTAGTAGCTCCAGTATAAAAAAGTATGACTACAGGTGTACTGAATAACTTACCCGAACTTCTATAGGCGTAACTTTCTTTTCAGCTTGTCTATTAGCCACCGCAGCGTGTATCCTATGCTGCTGACCACGATCATCCTTCTTCAGAGGATAGTGATTCGCATAGTGGTCCTTTCCACAGTTGAAGCATCCTCCAACTGGCCCTTTTCTAGGCTCAAATTTGTTACCAGCTTTGAAGTTATCATTCTGGCTTCCATAGGACTTCTGTCCAATGCCATTAACTTTTGTGAAGCTATTCCGCACGCTATTTACAGGTCTGTTCATCACAGATTTCTTGTTGTTATCCACAACAATTTTGTTTTTCACACCAAACCTTTTCCAAGGTCCCCTTTTTGGTGCAAGAGATGAAGAAGAATTGGGAATCTTCTTCCTTATCTCTTCCCTGTGAGCAGATATTGCTCTCAATTTCTGTTCCTATCTGATTGCCTTTTCGACAACTCCATCCATGGTGGTTGGGCCGTGGACATCCACTTCGCCACCAATGATGGGATTCAGTCCCATTATGAATTTCCGTATTCTGAACTTCTCGTCAGCTTGGTACTGCGGCACATACTTAAGGAGTTTAGTAAACCCTTCCCATGATTCATCACACCGACAAATGACCTTCCTTGTGACCGATTAAAAATTCAGGTCATTTTCCTATCAAAATAGAGTTGAGGCAGCCATCGTTGCCTAAAATAACCCTTAAATTGATCCCAAGTTATGTCTGATTCGACAATATTCAACTCAACCTTACGGTTGTCCCACCATGATGATGCTTCATGAGAAAGCTGATATGCTCCCCATATCGCTTTGGTCTCTTCGGAGAAGTTTCTTATTGCAAAGTATTTCTCCATTTCACTGAGCCAATTCTCAGCTCTGTCCCCAAGGGTTGTTCCATCAAACTTTGGAGGACTTATTCTCTTTATATCATTTGTAAGTTCAGCTGCTAATCTTGCCCTTTTATTTTCAGGGGGATTAGGAGCAATTACATTATTATTATCAACACCCGATTCCCTCCGTTGATGTTGTCCACAGGAGGCGGCTGATCATTTATTTTAGCTTCATCTTCCTCCTCTTCATTGCCCATTGACTTTCTTGTTCCGAACAGTCAAACAATCTCGTATCTATCTAGTAGGGCAGCAAGGATTTCATCCATCTTTTGAGCAGTCGCTGCTTCTCCACCCTGTAACGGGTTATTCACAAAGATTCCCTCTTGTTTCGACCATTTTCTCGCTCAATAAGAAAATGTAAACCTTATTAATATCGTGGACTCATTAGGTCCAAGAGCTGCAACCTTCAGCTCTGATACCAAGATGTAACATCCCCATTTTAAGATACTAGAACAAGGGAATTTTTTTTTATATATATATAACGTTCTCTATTATGAATTATATAATTCAAACACACGTTCAAGTTTTAATAATTGTTCTCTGCCCAAACAATACAGTTTGGAACACACAATTTCCTTTTAAAACTAATGTTCTCTGTTCACATATTTGCAATATGGAACACACATTCAGTGCCATTCAATCTTATAACAGATTCTATATGCTGCTGTAAATGACTCGAAGAACTGCCGATCTCCCATTTTCATGGCTCGGAGTTTCAACGATCTCTCATTTCATGACTCGGCAACTACCGATCCTTCATGTTCATTCATGCATAGTATATTATATATACAAGTTCTCTTAACCGTTTCCGGTTATCGAAGTGATCCATTTAAGAAGCCTATCTGAATATCTGTTACTGATATTCATCTGACATCCTGCATCTTAAATTAAGTGATTAGGACAACGCAACCAGCACTTGCGATACTTTGGCCAAAGATTTTCACATGCTTTGCATGATCATATTCCTGGATGTGATACACACCAATGGAATACGTCCTTCACCTCACTTCACCTGTTATCTAGAATGGTCTTTCCTGGTTCCTACCAGTCCTTTCAATTTAAGGTCAGATTCAAACTTCCAATTTCCAACTAGCAATATGAACGAATATAGGAAGGCACTCATGGTGACTAAAGATACGCAGACATACGGTGTCGTTCCCCATGACTCCGTGTGTCTAGTTATCTTTAGTCCTCAGAGTCACTCCGTATACGTGATCATACTCCTATCCCTAGCCAAGAACTTAACATTCAGCCTATGTATTCTTGATGTTTTAATTCGGGAGGGCATTGTAATATGTCAGCTATAACATTGTGTCGTCATGAAGACCCCGTCTTCATGAAGACACCGTGTTGTAGCTGGCGTATGTCAATGTCCTACGGAATCCTCCCATCGAGAGTACACATCCTGCTCAAGTGATTTGGATATGATCTTAATATTTAAGATCAACTTTCAGCAACCATGCTGATCCTTTATCCTCGTTCTGTTACAGTTGTATGTAGCTAAGAGAGACTAAATCTGTCTTCTAGCTTACTATGCATCTTCTCCTTCGTACCGAAGGGTTGCATTTTCTCTACTTGGTTCTCTTCTTAATCATTGGATTAAGCAGCCCATTACCTGATGGACGTGATAAGTTTAACCTATTAAACTTAACCAAGTTTTTCACAACTGTAACCAAATTCAGAATTCCAGCTTATTAGACGTCATTTAAACGAGGTCTAATTCCCAATAAATGTATTCATTTATTCTCCTTAACCTTACATAGTTAAGGTCTATTAGCCCTGGATATATTTATCCCATATCCTTACTTTCTGAATTTAACATACGAGGCTATTAATGGAGTTCAAAAATGAAGTTTGGTTACTCCTAAGTTAATTGATATTCCTTAGCTTCCACGCTAATCTTGAATACCTATCAGTTAGGGAATCGTGTTCTTCCTAATCCTTTTAATGTCAATTAAAAATTCATCTTAACCCAAAGTATGAACTAATTGCACATTTCAACTTAAAAGTTGCATTTAGGTAAGAATAGATATCAGTTCCTTTTAAATCCATCCAAGGACAATTAAATAATTCACAATCAAGAAATAACATTATATTTCCAATTTACTCAACAATATCTAACTGATATAGTAATTAAAATATCACACTTGTATTTGTATTCATCAATCCATTTCATAATCCATACATCTTCCAATCTAAATGACTAGACTTTGTTTATATTAAACAACGTTACAACTCATAGATAGAAGAATGTACTTTCTTATTTTCACAATTCCTCGTAGAGGAATAATAACTAACAAATACAATTCATCTTCGAAATCAAAGAAGTATCAAAAACAACCATGTCTTCGTTTAATCAAATTCCATCTGCAAAATTACTTGCACGGTCGGTTCATTGGCGAGCATATTAAGCACTTGTCATTAAAATGAGGTGCTTCTAATTAACTGTCTCAATAAAAGAACCCTGCTTTTATGAAACGACAGTATGAACATCAATCAAGAATTAAGCATCAAAAGAATGGACAACATAACAACTGAACCATCTAAGTACCATCCCAATCAGCCAAAGAATTGCTGTCCTATTTCCCGCATAATCATACAAGAAACAATTTCCTTCAAAGTTCCAGATTACAACATTTGTAAAGTTTAGGAATACAAGTAGCATACTGCTGTTATAACATAACTGTTATCCTTTCCATTCCTTTCATTAGTAATAAATGCAAAGGGTAAAAACTAACTGAAATGTAATCCAATTACTTTCCTTTCAGTTCATGCATCTCATTCGATTCCAAGCAATCAAGTACAGACGAGAAAGCAAACAACAATAAATATAGTTGCTTATACCCAAGCAATACAAAATTCGTTCCTAAACGATTACAGATTTCCAACTGTATGAGAGAAGAAAAGATCATTTTTCCAAGTTATCCATCCACATTCCTATTTCTTTCCTCATGACTGTCCTAAAAATTGAATCCAAACGAGACACAAATCAAGATAACAGTTCAGAGTGAAACTTACAAAATCCATTCGGAATTCACTTTCCAGCAGCAAGAATAATTTCATTCATAATCAGCTTTAAACGAAAACAAGGATGAACTTATCGTCCTTATCAATACTTCATTTAAATCAAGTTCATATGAATACCAAAAATAGGTTAGTAAAACATCGTATTCATCATAGAACAAGCAGTATAAGGATGCATACTATGTACTTGCTGTACTAGAAGATTCCATACTTCTTTCACTGTATTTTTAACCAAATAAATAGTTATACAATCACGTAATCACTTATTCACATGACCTTCTATATCCATGAACGCATACAGATCATAATAACAATTTACACATTGCTGTTACCTACAGCAAGACCAATTCATATTGCACAGTAAAGCTCTATAATTGCTATTTCCAGAATTCAAACAGCAAAAAGAGAAGAATTCATTCCTTTAACTATTCAATAAGAAAACAACCATTTTCTTCAACTCAACAAGAATTACTCAGGTCGATTTCATTTCTTTTAAATGACTGTGCAAAATCGGAGACCGCAAGAAACATTTAAATATTCCATTTGTACAGAAAAACACAGCACTCAGGAAACAGTTTAAATGCCAATGTCATCTCTATCAAGCTGAACTTATAAAGTTCATTAAACCCAATTACTGTTTCTATCAAATCAAAAACAGCAGAAAGAATAAGAATTCATTTCCCTATAATTTCAGTAAGAAACGATCATTTTCTTTAAAATGTGATAAAAACACCCAAATCGTGTTTATCTTAGCATGACAGCTCAACTCATAATGACAACTGAACAATCATTCAACAATGAATAGCAAACTCACATAGCCTGAACTGTTTCAATTCAATATACCATAAGCAATGAATACCCAATTTGAATTCCTTGCCAACAAATGTTTCTACCCGAATCCATTTTTCTATTCACAATGATGTACAGAACCCAAAATGCAATTTTCATACAACAATACCCTTATTAATGAAAACCCGCATAGGATATCAGATGCACAACAAAGTACAGTCAAGACAGACTCAAACAGCAAACCAAATTTCCATGTTTTTCCATTTACTTGCACAGAAATCCCAAGCCAAGTCGTATTCACGAAGACAGTTTGAGTTAGAAGATCAACCGCATCCATAGAACACTATAAAATCAACTTTCCATCACAACAAGGAAAGAATATAATCATTTATTGCACAGAAATACAAGCCAAGTCGTTCTCACGACTACAGTCCGAACTGGAAGATCAAATTGCTTCCATAAAACACAACAAAATCAACCTTCCATCACAACAAGAAAAGAATGTAATCATTTATAAGTTCAGAAGAAAAACAATTTCTTTTTCCAACTCCAACGAATACCCAAGTCGTATTCGTCCATTTATACAAAAGAAGAAGCACAACAATAATTATATTACTATCATTTCCTTCTAACCGAGCTCGTAATGCTCAAATAAAACTCAAATGCCAGTTCCTTTAAAATCCAAAAATGTTATTACCTTCTAAACCCAAAACAGCAGAAGGAAAAAGGGTCTTATTTCCTTTTTAAAGATTTCAGTAAAGAAACAACTTCAACAACTCGCACAGCTAATACTTTCCATCATTCCAGTTCGTATTAGCAAAAGAACGATTGTTTCAATAATGAAAACAAACTCATACAACATGTACAGTTTCATAACACACATGACGAATTCCCCATTACTGTCAAACAAACCAGCACAACATGGAGGTGTTTCCACTCAATTAAAAATGCAAGGACAGTTTGAATCACAATAACAAGAAAACGATTCTACCCATTTCATTTCCACAATGACAGCAAAATCGAATAAACCCAAAACCCGTTCAGAAGAAGAAGAGCAGGGTTGTTTTAATGAGACGCTTAAGTAAAGCAAGTGTTTTAAAGAGAAGGGCTTAACATGCCTGGTATTCTTCCTCGAAACTCGAAGAAAACCGCGTTTACAGAAGGTGTTTCCTTCCACGGTGACAACAACGAGCTTCCAAACAATCCCTTCCTCTTCAGGCTCAGCAAACGGCCTTCAATTTCCAAAGAACAGAGACAGAAACCAAACACAACTGGTTCGACTGAACCAATCAAAAACCAAATGCAGAGCAACTTCTCAAAAACCCGAGCAAACACAAATGACCAACAAAAATTCCTCCAAACTCTTTCCAAGGCGGACTGGTCACGAAGACCAAAAAGAATTAAATGCATTAAAGGCTCTGCCTTTTTCTATTTCCTCACGCCACCGCCGACTTGGGTTGGCGAACCACCAAATTCAAATTTTGCATGCAAACCAAGTTTAGTTCCATGACCAACTAGATACCTCCACCTTTTTCCTGTTCCCGCCAAACTTGGCGCTGTCCACGCAAGGACTCACATTAATTGCCATTTAATTCCCCTTCATCCTTATCCTTTCCCATGGGTCTGTGCGTCCCCTTCTAGGTTAGGATTAGTTTAGGATTCATAATAGTGTTCGACCTAGGTCATAGCCTAGTCTTTAGGTTAATAGAACTTAGGTCTATTTTCACCTTTTATACAATTTTAAAAAATCCACTTAGGATAGTAGTTTAGGATGTAAGGTAGAACTTAGGATTAGATTAGGATCTAATTCCCTCTAACACCTAACACTAATCAACCTCCAATCCAGTCTTTCCGACTGTCATCAAATTTCAACACTGTGCAGGGCATTTCATCCCACATTAACATGCCTGAGCCACCCGCATCCAGGCATTTATCGCCTTACGGGATCTCACGTTACGACAGTGCATGGTTCGTGAATCAAACCTTCGTCGTTGGCATCTACGTGCCATTGTTCATACCTGAAATCAGGTGCTGCACATTTATATCAACCTTCAGTTCGGTTCAAGAGTAAATCGTCAAAGTGATCACAAGAAGGCCACAACATACTTTGGATCAATGGAATTGACTCACGGTGTGTTGTCAATCAGCAAATAGAGTTCAGCAAGCATATGACAATTTGTCATCACATCAACAAACACACAAGTAACAATAACTGTTGTCCCATGCAAATAAATTACAGTATGCAAGAATCCAGATTAGCAACACATTCCCTTAAGATCAAAATATATATCTTAACATGTTTGCCTTCATTTCAGCAGTTACAACATCAAGAAAGTAATTACCATGATAACTTACAAAAATCGGGCTTTACACCCAATATAGTTTGAGACCAATCGGTATGGACCCAAATCTTTTAAAAACTTTTAAACATTCCCAGAGCACATTTACGCATCATCATCTCTCTCGAGTCTCGTGACGACTAACTTTCCATCTTTTGTCCAACATTTGAGCACATTGTTTCACCTTTTGTAAGCCAAACATGATGAGTTCATTTCATTTCTATGACATAATCAATATTTTATTATTTATAGAGAGATTGAAGTATTTTAAACCCTCAATTTTACATTAATCAAATCGTATTAAACAATTGCTCAAAGATTGATTTGTGATTCATTATTTTAATTTAATTATGCTTTGGTATGATTTTATTAAAACACTATCATCATAAAAGCCTTATTTCTCTTTTTAGGCACATCTAGGTAAAAGGATGTCTTATATGGTTATTATTAGGCTATCCTCACATCCCAATCTTTTTAAGACTTGATTTTTTTATTGTTAAGCTTTCCTCACATCTTATATTAGCCAACTATTTTGAGAAGATTTTTAATTGTTGTTTTGGCTATAGAGGCACTAACTCACACACCTACCTTTGTTGTTTCAATTGAAGAGTTGAGAAGGGCTTATACAAATATTGACAATTTTAAAATTATTGTTGACTACACCAAAGAAAGAAAGTATAGGTTATAAAATTATTTCGACTAAAAAAGAAAAATAATTTTTTCATGATAGTATATACATAGTGAAGATTATTCAAATAAAGTTAAAAAAGTGAAGCCGGGGGGAACTTAGAATATTTTCTCACATGCGGGATTGCTCGCACATTGGGCGGTGCTCCTTACATAATGAGTCGGGTCCCTCCTAACCCTTTGTTCCCGCCACCTCGGCCATCGCCACCACACCGACCACCTCCGCAAGGACCGCATCGCGAAGTCGCTCTCACAAACACCACTCCACCTCTCCCCTGGGTATTCCTCGGCTCCCATCCTCATCGGGGCCGGCCGGAGTCCTCCTCTGCGGGGGAAGGAGGTGACAAGTTCTTTGTGTTGGGCCTCTCCTTCGTATGGAATTCGGGAGGGTTAACAAGTTGATCCTCCTTTCGCCGAGTTGTCAAGTGGAGCTTTCATCCCCTTGGGATGATTCTCCTTCTCCTCTTAGAGCGGCGACATGTGCTTAATGTTATTTGATTTTATGTAGTTCTTGTGTTTTCTTTCGTGGCATTCTCTGTTGGCCCTTTGGGCAATTTGTGGTGCTCTTGTGGCTTTTTTGTGGGATCATGAGTATTCGCCATGCTCTTGTAACTCTCTTATATTTTATTTAATATAATGGGTAGTTGTAGATAACAAGACCTTCATAATTTATTTGTGGCTAAATTGTAGCTTTATGTGTGGTTAGTTTTTTTGTAAGTGATTTTCCTTATTTACAATAATGTCCATATCCTTGTATTCTCCGACACCATAATTTGCCGCTTAAAAAATAGAAGATGAGGGGAACTTAGAATGTTTTCTCCCATGTAGGAATTTCTCGCACACTTTGGGGAGTGCTACATGCATGATGAGTCGGGTCCCTTCCGACCCTTTGTTGTCGCCACCTCGATCATCGTTGCCACACCGACCACCTCCTGTAAGGACCGCATCGCAAAAGTCACTTTCGTACTCACCGCTTCGCCTCCCCCCAAGTGTCCTTTAGCTCCGCCTCGTCGGGGCCATGTTGGATTCCTCCTCTGCGGAAGGCGGTGGCAAGTTCTCCACGTTGGGCCTCTCCTCCGCATGGAGTTCGGACATTTGCTGGTTCTCTGCCCCCTAGTTAGGGAATTATGGTGCCTCTGCAGATGCAAATGCCCGATCAGGATGGCTAGCAAGTTGATCCTCCTTTGGCTGAGCAGTCGAGTGGAGCTTTCATCCCCCTCGGGATGATCCTCCTCCTCCCGGAGCGACGACATATGCTTAATGTTCTCTAGTTTTATGTAGTTCTTGTATTTGCCTTCATGGCATTTTCGATTTGCCCTTCGGTGTTTTGTGGTGCCCTCGTGATTTTTGTGGGACCGTGAGTATTCACCCCCTGCTCTTGTAACTCTTATATTTTATTTAATATAATGGGCAATTCCAATAGTAAAATGTAGATAACAAGACCTTCCTAATATATTTGTGGCTAAGTTGTAACTTTATGTGTGGTTAGCTTTTTTTAAGTGATTTTCCTTATTTACAACAATGTCCATATCCTTGTATTCTCCGGGTCCATTAAGTAACGTTGTTTCAATCCAAAACAAAGATTTAGATTCACTCAAATTTGGTCGGCTATGATGATCGTGGAAAATCAGGTATAATTTGTGAGATGGTCATGTGCAATTAATTACAAGACACGCGCATTGAGCATGCAAAATGTATGGCATGTGCGCAACAATGGCATTTGCGTGAATTTCATAACTCCTACGAATTTAGGGTTTCTATATATTCTCCCGTTGCAATTGCGGGTACAACACACCAAGTTTCTCCCCAAACACCAGCAGATCAAACTATTTTTAGTTGTCTTTCTTTCTCATTCATATTCCGTTTGGTTTACGGAATTCTAAATTCTACGTGGGAAAACGACGTCGATTTGTCCATCGTCCAAAACTGACTCTTATTTTCTTAAAGATTAAAGACAAACATGCCAACCACACATGAAAAGGAGATCTGAATAATTATATTCCCAAGTTGATATAGATGAAATTACTAATCTGACACATGAATAAAGAGTGATAACGATTCCTCAGTCGTATAAAGACTGCCCAAATTGGAAAATATCGGATATGAGAACGCGTATGCCACCCAATCTGTCCTTTCTTCCAAACCTTATCTTCCTCTATATTAAACATAACTATCGACATATTAAAAAGCCATGTTTGATTATTTGTTCTTTTTAACAAAATAAACATACCAAAAACTAGATTTTCCTTGAAAAAGTATTAAAAATAATACCACATATAGCTCACAAAACAACTTTACAAAAATTCCATGCTACTTAAATAGCAAATTAAAAATGAGGTTTTATTTTAAAACGGGACATTGATTTGCTAAATGGATATTAAGGGCAGTGTTGGAATTAAGTTCTACTTTTGATTAAAATTGAGGTTTATTTTTTTACCAATTTAAATATTTGGAAATCTTTCGAAGACGTTGTCAATGCTTAAGCATCAAATCAAATAAGTGTGTCCTATTTAGTGGTTGATAATATTTTAAAAGAATAACTAGTAGATACCTTTTTAAAAATATTTTATATACTTGAGAAAATCAAGTAAATCATAGAGGCACAAAATGAAAAAAAGTAGGACACAACTATATGCTTTTATCCTTACTATCCTTTAGCCTAATATCTAAACAAAATTTAAGCTAATTGCCTCCGATCTTTTTCCCTTTTACAAATTTAGGAGTTATTCCCACATTTTACGTTACACAAGCTTGGGCCGTAGATGAGTGATAGGATTGAGGGGAAATTTGGATACCACATTCAAAAATTACTCACTTGGATTGTTATATATGCTTATAAGCCCCTTCTCCCTAGCCCTTTCTAAACAAGTAATACCAAGTGGAGTTTGAATTCCTTTCCCGAGAAGGTGGCTTAATCATTTCTCAATCAAATTTTAAATTCTAAGCTCAAGCCTAAAATTGCTCAATTTCCTTTGTTGTCTAATCAACCAAGGCCTCCCTCTAGGATAGAAACTAAAATATATTGGAATTCCCAACCCCAAATGACATGTTTGTACATGTATATTGACACTTTGAAACATCTTTTTATAAACTTTCCTCTATGTTAGATATTTCTTGAAATGGATTCATTCTTTATTTTAGCCCTTTCATCCAAGCCCATCAATAGGAGAATGACTTAGTTTGGGAATTAATATCGGTTAGAAAGACGTACATAATTGTTTTATGGATTTTTTAGAGCTATTATTTTATTTCAACTATAAAAATATAGAAATGTTAAATTATCTTAAAAATGATTCTATCTCAATAGTTTTGGTTAATGAAAAAGTAATATTGTTTGGTTGTCTTTTGATCTAGCCATAAGTTGAGAAAGTACCTCTCGAGTTTTACCATCTACAAAGAGATTTTAAATCCTTTGGGGTTGTCCTCTTTACCATTTTTATAAACCTAAAATTTCAACTTTCATCTATCATACCTATTACTAACAATTTCTTTTGTGCAGATAAGGGTCACTGATGCATTTATTTCTTGAGTGTGTTCCTTAAGGTTTCTATCGAATGAGGAATGGTTATTCACGTAACCATTATGGGTTAACGAAAATACACAAAGAGAGTGTCACTATTTGGTCTTGGCCTTAGTTGTCCTTGCACTAGTTATCCTTGTCCCCTTAGGTCTCATACACATTGCATTCCCAACGGCTTTGCTTGTATCTCACCATCGACACATACTTTATCCATATTCGTGATCTATGACACCTTTATTTTTATTTTCATGACACATTGTCTTTGTTTATCACCTTTGGCCGATGCCATCTCTCATGGGCAATGGTGTCGGTGTTATGTTTCTCTTGGCCGACGCCATCGTCCATGGGCGATGATGTCATATATATATGCACCTCATCTTTACATCATAAGAAAGGAAGTTATGACCTTAGGAACTTCCATCTACTATGATTTTTGCACCATCTTCGTATCCGATCACTCAATCCTTGGTTCATCTTGCAATTTTCTTGGATTGGATTGGACACTCTTCTTCTTGGTTGGTTTTCTTGCATTATTGGGTCATCTATAGTAAGTATAGGACATGAAAAATGTTCCCCTTCTCTACCAAATAACAATTCTCTCTCGGTGTGCTAGTTCTTTAGAGAGATAGATGCATCAATGACCACCCTACATATACAAGATGAGTGCTCTAACAATATTTTTTCATTTTACATATATTAGTTCATTTCCCATCCCTCATTGTATTATGTTAGCTTGCACTAATATTAATTTAATTAATTTAATTAAATTAATTCATTATCCTCACTATATTTATTATTTAAATATCTTAATTTAAATAATATCCACACATACACTTCACTTAGACACCTCACCAAGCCAACTCACCCTAAAACCTATTCTTAGTAAGTTGCCATAACTAACTAAGACTTACCTAAACCCTAAAAATCAATGCCTACATTCTCTCTAACCACATTCCCACATGCTTACAAGAAGCTCCTAGTCTAATCCATGGGTTAATGGACATGAGATCCGAGGAAATCAAGAGGATCTCCCTAGTTTAGTAAACCTAGGAAATCCCACTTGACCGACACCGGTTACCCCTAACCATCACCTTAGTTAAGCCGAACCACCGTCGGTTACCCTTTTAACCCCAAAACAACCTTATTCTCAAGGTTGGTAGAAGGTTGGAAAAAGATTGGAAAAGTTGGTGAACATTAGCACATTCTAGAGAGATATCACATCTTCTGAGAGTGAATTCCAGTGAGAACACACATGCAAGGAAGGAGATCAAGCATCTTTTCCTACACAACCATCCCAACAATGATCTGATCTAACCAAGCAAAGAGGAATGTACATGCAGCCCATGCAGAAGCTTTCCTTCAGTTGGTGATCACCTGCAGCCTTCAAACCTCTCATCAACACCTCCATCCCTCACTCACAGGCATCCAGACCAGAATCCAAGTAAGTAAATGTTATACTTCTCTGGTTTATTCCATTTCATCATTATATTATCATCTTTTGTTTACCTAGCCACCCATTGACCTCCTCCAACACTCACCCTCCATATACCCATTAAAACCTCACCAAATCCTACCCAAATCACCCAATACCTCATCCCGACTAACCAAAGTCCTTTGTGCAATCACAAAGGAGACCTAAATCTCATTTTGTGGCATTCCTAAACTCCACAAGAATCGCACCGCTACACCTAACCACCACCACGGCACCCTTAACCGACATCGGTCTCTCGTATTTTCCCATACAACCTAGAATAAAGTGACCTACCACCTAATTCCTCTCACCTCATTCACCTGTGATCTACCCGAGACCTCTCGCTCGACTCAGCAGAGACCCAAACCAATATTTGACCTTCGATCCTATTCTAACCTAGCCTGTTAGATTAGATCTATTTCTTATTGTGTTTTAAGTGAGATACCTAAATCATTTCGAATTACAATAGGATTTACCTTATTTACCGCATTAAATTGTTTAAAATAATGGACTGATAACCATCTAGGAAGTATCACACTTCCTGATCTAGCATACGCTAGGTAGTTCACTACATATATTGTTTAACTTTTTCTGGTGGTCTTGCTTTTCATTATTACAGTAGTTCCTCCTAGCCAAAAGGAAGCTCTCACAATCAGTTATGGATTCGGAAGTCATACGCGCACAACAACCCATCAACCAACATTTGAAAAGTATTCCTCCTACGCCCGTTACCCTATTTGTTTCATCAATACTTCAAAGAAATGATCTAGAATCAAGTGAAACATTTTGGCACACCTGGTGGGACCCATCCGGGTTCCTTGCATTTCATTCATTCCTAGGAAAAATTGTGTGTTTGTTTCCCTTCTGAAAAGCATACACATTAATTTTCTTCCTTGGTAACCCACCTTTTCTTTCTATTTTCTCTAAAGGAAACTTTCTTTTGGTGTAATTAAAAAGAACCATTTCTTCATGTTTTCTAGCATTGTAGTGAAAGAGCATCCCTCTTCCTCTTCATCTTATTGTGTCATCCAACTTCACACTTCGATTTGGGCTTAAAAAAAGTGCATTGCATTCTGATTTATCACATTAGCTCACATTAATTGAGGGCAACCTATACGCTGGAAGTCATGACCAACTGATGGTTGAAAAACGAATCATAGAAAGCACTTTCTTTCTCTTCTCTCTCTCGAGTCTTACCAAACCTCACAAAAATTCAAAAATACACACATTCTTAAACAACATCTTACCTGAAGAAGTCAGTAGGTGATCACATGATCACGAGGATTGGGGCACCTCCACTCTCCGCTCGTTGAGTCATACTTCATAGCGCGAAGCCCCCCCCCACCATAACATACCTAAAACCTCACCTTTAGATCTCCTTTTTGTAGGAAGCCATCCTCACCAAAAAAATCTATTTCACAATTCATGTGTCAGTCCCTAAATAACAGCATAAGCTAAACAAACATAATAGAAAAGGCACTCCTAGGATCACATTTTTCTTAGTGTTTCTACTTGGCTTGCATTTTGAGGTGAGAGATCACGTTCTTCATTTTTCTTGTTCATCCTTGCACGCTCCTCATCACAACTGGTGTATTCCAGCTTCACCTGAGTGTGCCTGGGCCATATCATCATCATTCTTAGAATTTTGGGTCTGATTCTACATCAGATTTTAATTCACAACCACTTTTCTTTCATCATTGTTTCAATTTCACAGTAACCATCATCGGTTACCCTCTGACCATCGTCGGTTATACCCAACCGACGTCGGTTCCAAGTCCTTTTGTTAACCTACCCAAAAGGACATTTTATTCATTTTCTTCCACTTTTCATAGTCCCTGTCACTACCATCATTCCCATTGACATTGTAAAACACCATCAGATTTGGCATACCTATCAAATTTGACCTTCTACCTAGTTTTTTCACTCACTGACCATTTTCTATAGTGACCGCAGCAATGGTTACCCCTGACCGGCATCGGTTTTCCTTAACCGGCATCGGTTAGCCTATTTCACTTTCCAACCACCATTTGGTACCTAATCCACTTTTTACCATTAGATTCACTGTTCCTCTATTGTTTTTCGTGTCATTTACAGAGAAGCAGCCCTACTTGATCAATACTGGTTCACATGGTGCTGACCCAAAGACAAGCAAAGCACACTCGTATTTCATGCCACCAGTTGTCAACCACTCCCACCTAGTCCTTCACCACCTTCCATTTTATCACCAGCCATGGATCCCATCCAACCTATCACTATCGCTACCAGAGATGAGGAGTTCACACGACTCCTTGACCAAAACCCTACCACCTTGCAGTTTTACCTTTCCCACTCATCCACTCGAGATGCCTCAGGTCAGTTGATATACGACATGCCCGTATCTATCCCCCCGACTCTCACTCCCACTCCCGCATCGCCCCATCTAGCTCTGTGCTTCCCGCATCTACCTTACCCCCTAGTCATTTCATAGCTAGGTCCTATACCCACTATGACTGCCATGTCTGCCACCTCCATTACCCCCACCACATCCACCATACCCTCGACAACTACCCAAAACACAACCTCATCCACCCCTAATGTCTCACACATACCCATAGCTACACTACCACCTCCCGTGTTGGTGACCCCTACCCCTTTTCATAAATGTGGTCCTTTCCATTCCACAATCATTAGCCCCATTACCACTAGGGTTACCACAACCCTTCCACCTCCATATACATACTATCAACCACCTCCCATTTCCTCCATTATTCACTCAGGGTACGTACCTCCTATTTCACTACCTTCTTCCCAATCAACCTACATGGCAACACCATACACTGGAGTGCCACCCCATTATATGCCCAAAACCAACCCTCTCACGCTACAGAGGCACCCAATCATCGCAACCTACCAATGACCTAATCAAATTGATGTTGGACAAGATGCAGACATTAGAGGCATCGATTTTCTCTCCCACACACTCTCACCTACGATGAGATTTGCAACGAGCCCATCCACCCATCCATTCCTATCCGCCATACCCCATGCATTGGGAAATGCCTAAATTCAATCATTTCAATAGCAAAGAAGACCCACAACAACATTTGTGGTCATTCAAACATGGGTGTTATCTGATCGCTCACGATGATGCCTTGCTCTTGAGAACCTTTCCCATGTCTCTGACTGGACCTGCATTAGATTGGTATAGTGGGTTACCTAGACACTCCATATTCTCATTCAATCAGTAGCCCAAGCCTTCTTGGATCATTTCTCTATCAATATCATCAAGAAGGTTACCATGACCGACCTATACTCCACGCATCAATATGAGGATGAATCTATCACATATTTTGTCACTCACTGGCGTAGCTTGATCAACCAACTCACCTTCCAACTACCACAAATAAAACTCATCGAGCTCTTCACATGGGCTTGTGCTAGACATATCTCACCGACCTTGCAGGTCCAAACCTTCAACATTCGATGAAGCATTCACTATGGCACGAAAGTTAGAGATTCAAGCCATCGAAGAGAAGAAAATCCAATTACGCAATAAGAATTCGGCATTCAAGTCGAATGATACCTCTTCTTCTTCCAAACCACAAAACAATTATTCAAAGGCTAAGGGCACCGCTAACGCAGTGGTACTCAAGGCCGCCCAACTCATCCATCAAATCAAGCTACCCCTCATCTAATCTCTCACCCATCCAAACTTTTCAATTCAGATGAGAGCAATGAAATACACCCCAATTGGGGAACCTTACTCTTCTATCTTAGAAAAGCTTATCAAAGCTAGAGCCATCACTCTTCCACCCATAAAACCACACATTTTTGACCCTTACTCACCCCATGCCCGCATGGTATAAAGAACATGACTTCTATAACTATCATCGAGTAAAGGGTCATAGTGATGGCAACTGCATCACTTTCAAAAATATTGTCCAAGAAATGCTCGAGAAAGGTGAGTTAACCATGGATAATCCTAATGCACCTACCAACCAAAACCTACACATCTTCAAGAAACCATTTCCCAACCATGCCCCTTCATCTGATCAAACCGGTGAGACCTCAACTCATGATACCCATACCCGCGAGGTCCACGCTATCTTTAATGACATACCTGTCACCTCCCAATTACCTCACATTCCTTCCATAGAGGAAATCCTAGCCCAAAATCCTCCTTCCACATCAGAACCAACCTCCCTATTCCTTCACCCATAGAGGAACATCTTTCATCTCCTTCATCACCTACGAGGAGTCTTCCACTAACATCGAGACCATCTCACCCCTGGCTTCTCCACTTAGAGAACCTTTACCCACAAGTACCTCCTCCACCCATAGAGGAGCACCCATTACCTCCTCCACCCATAGAGGAGCACCCATCATCTCCTCCACCTATAGAGGAGCTCCCATCATCTTCTCCACCTATCATAGACCCAGTTGAGATACCTTTTCCTCTTGGTGAGCATTCTCCATCCGCTACCCAAAATCCTAGCAGACCTACTTTCAGCTCTCTTACCCACGGAAGTGAAGCTAGCCAATTTCCCATCTCTAAGACACATTTTACAGAATTTCCATTAGGTCCTCATCAACTCCACCTACAGACGTGTGTCATTCTCATTTGGCCATCACTTAGATTATGTGGATAGAGCCTTACTATGGGGACACCTTTTGCTTCTTGTCTCAACGTAGATGCAGAGGTCACTTGCTGATACCTCCACTATCTACCCAAAAATATTTCAACCAATCAAACCAAACACAACCACCTCTATCACAACTCCTTCCACGACACCTATCATAGCTCAAACCACATCCTTACCCATAGCCCAATCTATATCTAAACCCAAACCCACACCTATGACATCATCCTCGACTAAACCTATTACCACTTTAGGGGTCACCCCGACTACCAACCTTACTCATCCACCTATCAAACTAGATTTAGCTACATCCTCCAAAGACAACACCACACCTACTCTGACACCCAAACAAAAGCACCAAACCCATAGAACTCATACCCCGCCGCACCAATCACACCTACACCTATCCCATCCATCTTAGGATCTCAGCTTCCCACATGGTCAAGAAACCTCCACCCACCAATAAACCAAAAACACAACAACCCATTCCTTCCTCACAAACCTCTAACCTACCCAGATGCCCAACATGACTTACACCCACACCTACAACATCTTTACCACCCATACCTCCAATACCCTCAGTTATTGCTTCACTACCCACTACACTTCAATCACTGTCTCTCACACCCCAAGCACGACCCACGTCATCTACCTTCACAACACCCCCATTATCCCCATGGGTAACTCACCCTCTTCCCCCATCTACTTTTCCTTCTAGACCTCATACACCCATATCACCTTTACCCAAGAAGGTGCAAACCCAAAAACAAAATCCACTACCCCACAATAAGGTAGTCAAAACAACCACACACCCTCCTACTCGTTCACCTACTATACCCCTACCTAAACAAGCACGACCGACACCCAAAACCATGCCAACACCCAAACCCATAGCTCAACCCACTCCTCCTCCTCTTCCAAAGACCATTCCTCAACAATCAACCACACCTACACCCAAACCCACGTTCACTTCCCATTGTGATCCACTAGCAGGGTCCTATGCCAAAATTTTAACCAACCTCCTTGAGACTTCTGTCATCACATTACCACCACTCAGGCCTTATGACCCTCAAACCCAAGCCAAAAGGGTTTGATGATACTAAAATTTTTGCCTACCATCATGTGCCAGGGCACGATGTGGAAAACTACAAGGCCTTGAAAACCATCCTTATCCAGTTGTGTCCTCCGAAGCCAACTTTGACGATGATGACCTTCTCGACGAGGATCCTACTTCACCAACACCCATTCCCACACTGCCCACTCAACAACCACAAACTCCACCCTCACAGCTCCTAGAGCCACCCCCAAGATTTGAAATTAACATGGTTCACATCAGAGAACTTTCCACGCCACCACCCAAATGTCATTGCACCCAACTCACCTCACAGGTTTTTCTCCTCCGTAGGTTTTTTCCCATCATGTCATTATACCACTCACCCTACACCTTCTCCATTTTCCAACTCCCCTCAGATCAACATGATACATGTCACTACACATGCTCAGAAGGATAAGGGTAAAGAAAAGGCAACTGACCCACCAACCAATCCTATACCCAACATACCATCTACACCCATACCTAAAATCACTATCTATCATGGCCCCACGTACCCCATTTCTAATGGCATCACACATCACACCATGCTCAAACAATTACACCAATCTCCCCTCAAAATGTCCTTATATGACCTCATCCAAACCTCTAATCCCATCATCAAGCTCTCATGGAGGTTCTTCAATCTATTGAGGTTTTACCCAATGACCCTACACCCGTAGCCTCCATTATCACACCCCATCATGTAGCCTCTCTCACCAAATTACCACCTTCATCTTCACCCCACCCTATTCACCAAGTGGCCTCCCTTAGCTTCTCATAGGAAGAGATCACACCACACCAAAATGATGACCTGGACCCAGCCCTCTTCATCTCTGTCCACATCGATGACATATGGGTACGCCATGTGATGATTGATGGGGGCACTAGCATTAACATCATTTCATCCCATGCATTCACTCAAATGCGCATACCTAAAAATTACATGCATAAACATCCGGTCATGTTGTGTTCATTCAATGATGCTATCACCTCTACACTAGGCACCATCATCCTCCACATTCACGTGGGCCCCCACACTATTCCAGAATTGTTTTACATTTTGGAAGGGGAATTCCAATATAACTTGTTGCTTGGCAGACCCTAGATTCATGTCATGGGTTGCATTCCTTCCACTTTGCATCATTGTGTAAAGTTTGAACACAAAGGACACACTTATACCATTCCAACTGACCCATCACCTTTTAAAACATGCAACATGCTTTACCGACCCAATGATGTGCTCATACCTATTAAGCCGACTACCTCCACAACCGCTACTTCTTCACCTACACTTCCACTTACCAGTACAACCACTACTTCTACCACACATACCTCCTCCATTCCTACCACTACCATAACCTCCACGGCTGACCCATCAGCTTCCCAATCCATTAACTCCACCTCCGCATCGACCTCCGACACATCATCCATTCCAACTACCTACATACCAACCACTGATCCCTTGGAAGGTGTTTTTCAATGCCTCACTCTGGGGGAGTACCACCTATATAGTGTCAACACATTCCTTACTCCACAAGAGTATGGAAGTCTTCACCAACACCCTCACTATGATCACCACATAGGAGAACACCTCCTTATGGTCCTCCTCACCTTCGTACTAGTCTCACCTATGGGGGACTTGATACTACCACTTACACACCCGAACCACCGCCACAAACTCACCCCTTTTCCACTGACTTCCAATCACTTACCAATCACCATTTTCACCCACACCTTCCTACACCGATGTGCATGGAAGGGTTTTGGTTTTGGATTTTATGAGCAAGGCCACCATACCATTATTCCATGTACCACCCAAACATAATGACCGTAGTGGTATCGGCTTTCCCGAACCACCTACCAAACAAGCCCGCATTGAACTCATTAAGGACACTAGCTCTTCTCCACCTTCTTCACCCACTCCACCTTCATCACCACCCTCACCGACGGAGTCGATGGATCCTGAATCTATCCCTCCTAACTTTTTTTTTTTTTTTCATAAACACCATTTCCTTGGGGCCTCTGACTTATCAACGTGAGGGCGAGGCCCCTTCCACTCTTCCCTTCCTATCCTAAATGATCGATGATGATACACCTTCAATTAACGTCATTCAATGTCAGATGATGAATCTATACTCACCTACCTTGGTGCAGAAGACTCATATATTCATCGGTCATTACCTTCTGAGACACAAACCATGTTGAATGAATCGACTATCGAGATCAACATTCATACTCAGGATGACCACACATCCTAAAGATCAGACAATCTTTAGATGTTGCTAAACAGAAGCCATCACTTCTTTTCTCAAGATCATAACCACACTTTCACTTGGTCTTACGCAGACATGCCCGTATTGACCCCACCATAGTGGTCCACAATATCATAACCATTCCCGATGCCAAACCCATTAAACAAAAGCTGAGGAAAATGCACCCTCGCATTGCTCTTCTCATCAAAGAGAACTTCAATGCCTTCTTTCCATTTCCTTCATCTTACCCATTGATTATCCTCATTGGATTTCTAACATTGTCCCTATCACTAAGGTGACAGGGGGACTCCATATTTGCATGGACTTCCATGACCTCAACCTAGCATGTCCAAAAGATGACTTTCCCTTACCTGGTATTGACCAACTGGTTGACCTTACCGCTAGTCATGAGATGCTATCACTCATGGATGGCTTCTCGGGTTATAACCAAATTTTTCTTGCCCTAGAAGATCAACACAAAACCTCATTCATCACCCCTTGGGGGACCTTTTGCTATCGAGTCATGCCTTTTGGCCTTAAAAATGCTGGTGCCACATATCAAGGGCTATGACTTACATCTTCCATGACATCATGCATCACATATTGAAGATTACGTGGATGATCTCTTGGCCAAATCTAAATGCCGCTCCGAGCACCTAACCATCCTCAAAACCATCTTTGACCATCTCATTAAATATTACATCCACCTTCAGCCTAAGAAGTGTCTTCACGGTTCTCTCAGGAAAGCTCCTGGGATTTATCATTTCCCTCCATGGTATAGAAGTTGACCCTACTAAAGTCAAGGCCATTCTCAAAATGCCTCCACCTACTAACCTTAAAAACTCCATAGCCTACAAGGTAAGTTGTAGTCTATTCACCATTTCATTTCACAATTATCTGATCGATGTCAACCATTTCATCATCTGCTCAAGAAGGATGTCTCCTTTAAATGGGATGATGACTACCACAAAGCTTTTGAGGCCCTAAAACAATACCTTCTCCAACCACCCGTACTCATTCCACCTAAAGATGATCAACCTTTTTACCTATACATATCAGCTACCGATCATTCCTTGGAGCCATGCTCACTCATCATGATGAACAACACAGGAGCAGTGGTTTATTACATAAGCCATACTCTTTTGACTATGAAACCCGATACACCCATCCCAAAAACTTTTCTTAGCCTTAGTTTTCATTGCCACCAAACTCCGTCATTACCTACTCAACCACAAAACCTATGTTGTGACCAACACCGACCCTTACACTTCATGTACGCCAAACCTTATCAAAATCAGCATGCCGCATGATGGCTTATGCTTTTAGCTGATCTTGACCTCAAATTCATTCATCAAAAGTCCATCAAGGGCCAAGCTATCACCGACCAATTGGCCGACGCACCTATTTCCGGGGATCAACCCTCTAATTTTGACTTTCCAGATGAGTCATTGCTACCCTTTCCCTAGATGAACCTCCTTACCAAATGACACTCTTCTTCGATGGTTCCAAGTGTCAACGTGGGGGTGGGGCTGGTATTATCCTCATTCCTCTTGATGGTGAACCCATGCCTTTGTCTTTCAAATTAGATTTTGAATGTACCAACAATATTTCTGAATACGAAGCACTCATACTAGGTCTCCAAGCCACCTACGCCCTAGATGTCAAATCAATCAACATCTTTGGTGATTCTCAATTGGTCATAAACCAAGTCAATGGTATGTACCAATGTCATAATGAGATACTTCAAAAGTATAAACATCATGTAGACATACTTTTGACCACCTTTGATCGTTACACCCTTCAAACCATCCCACGTTCAACCAACAAGTTTGCAGATACCATGGCCTGCTTAGCTTCCCAAATACCCACTTCACCCACCGATTCTAAAATCTTTGTCACCATACAATGACTCCAATCACCTTCTTATTTACCTCATGATGTTTACTCGATCGAAACCACTACCCCTGACTCCGAGTGACCTTTGGTATAAACAATACTCCACTACCTTTCTCTCTCCATCTTACCTCCTGATCTCACCCGTAATGGACAACGCGCCTTCCTTAAAAAGGTCTCTCATTACGTCATTCTGGGGGCCTCTCTATAAGCATGGCTTTGATGGTATTCTCTTACGATGCCTCACAAGTTCTGAAATTCCTTATACCATTAAGGAAGTTCATGATGGCATATGTGGAGGTCACTTCAATGGCCTTGTTGTTGCTAAGCGTATTCTTCACCTGGGCTATTACTGGCCGACCCTTAACCATGATTGTTGTGACTACGTCAAACATTGTGTAAAATGCCAACAACATTCCAATCTTCATCATACACCCAATCATGCCTTACAGGTCACTCGAGACCTTTGGCCCTTCTCTCAATGGGGTTTGGATCTTGTCGAGAAATCAATCCTCATTCTTCCCAACACCATCAATGGATCATCACTACTACCAATACTATACAAAATGGGTGGAAGCCATACCACTCATCTCCATGAAAGCTGAGAAAATATGTGAGTTCATTAACCACCACATCATTTGTCACTTTGGTGTTCCTCATCACCTCATCACTGATAATGGAAAACAATTCAAAAACAAAACATTGCAAAAAACTTTGTGATGCCTTCGCATTCAACTTAGTTTCTCATCACCTTATTACCCACAAACCAATGGCCAAGCCAAATCCACTAACAAAACCTCAAAAAAATTCTTATGAAAGTGGTTGATGATACTGGGAAGGATTGGCATACACACATTCCTTTTTCCCTGTGGGCATACCGCACTAGTATTCACACTTCCACTGCAGCCACACCATTTTCTCTGGTCTACGGTACAGAGGCAGTCCTACCTCTCAAGTCTAGATCCCCTCACTCCACATTTCTCTCCATGACATGCTCAATGATGATGACTTTCATCAGGACCATTTAGCACAACTAGAGTTATTAGATGAACATGTCATCTTAACGCTCTGATCACCTTCAAGTTTACCAAAAATGTATCAAACGTGCCTACGAAAAACATGTCCATGAATGAACCTTCCAAGTCGGTGACCTTGTCCTGAAAGAAAATCAACACGTAACCAAAGCAAAAAAAGTAAACGGGGAAAATTTCCTAATTGGCTTGGACCATACATCATGACTCATACCTATGGATCAAGTGCTTATCGTTTATCATCACTCGATGGTAAACCCAACTTGAGCCCCTTAACACCTTGCATCTTCGACCATTCTATTGTTGACTTGTAGTCCTCCCTCACCTTTTTTCTCTTTCCATGCTCATCCCTTGAGCACTATTCACTTCATACACCTCACCAATGATTAAACAAGAATCATGTGAGTACCCATCACTTGTTATCTTCTCTTGAATATGTGTACCACGGCACTACACATAGCATGATTCTCATGGATACTTTTCATCTACCTTTAGATGAGATCCCATGGTCATTTCACCTTGCCTTTTGAACAAGAGTCTTATTCTCCACCTTGGTCTTGTCCATGACTTCAAGACCTCACATGGGACCAAACTCCTTGAGTCAAACTTCTAATAAAAAGATGACTCCCTCAAAAGGACATCTTCCTCTCGACAAATTATTGCTATAAATAGACTACTCCCTCAAAGGACAACTATGTAAAGCTCTTAAAAAAAAAAAATGAGAGCAACCAAAGCTTCCCGCATCGATCAACTTCACGAAGACCTCAAGGAGTTCAATTTTTTCATCCCATATAGACTTCCCACATCGATCAATTCTATCTCAACTATAAGTCAAAACACTCAACCTTTTTGTCATGGACTTGCCCATTGTGATCTAGGTTCTCTTGCTCAAAACACATGCTACCTATACCATATAAAAAATTACCCACTTTTCACCCTTCAAACCATGCCCACTCTCATTTCCTATTGCCTCAAGGGACTTCTTGGAACTTAGACATTTGGTGATCATGTGACTACTTTTCACCATAGAACAATCCATCATGCAATGTCTTTAGGGTCTTACATTCATCACCTCTACCAAGGTATGATCTACTCGTATGATCCTACCCAATCAGGTGGCTTTATTTCCCCCTCTTATCTTTTTAACCATCTTTGTTTACGTTTTGATTACCTTATACAGGACTTGGTCCTCGACGCTTACTTTTGGGGTAATCTTCTTCTTTCCACAATCACCCTCACCTACATCATTTTACCTATAATCTACCCACACCTAACAAACCTAAACCCACAACATGCCCAAAACCTACCAACTCATTTTCATACCTCCTCATATTCTTCCCTAGCTTATGGGAGAACTACATCGGCCTGAGGTCCCTTTTCACCGGACTATGTAGGCAGCACTCCGAGGGCATGGGGCCCTTGAGGTTAGCTCGGCCATCCTCTACCCTAAACAATTCATCTTCCATGTGCCTCACATTACATCACACCTAACTTTGTTTCCCTTTTATACCCAAAATTGGAAATTAAACCACATACATAACAAGTTGTTTCATATTTTAAACATTATCACAACATACATTTATTACGCCTACCATTTCTCTATCATCACTATGCATAGATTATACCACATCTCACATATGACCCATATTATCATTCATTGCATAAAATAATGAATCACCACTTCACCTACTTTCAACTCAACCATGCCTAAACAACCTAACTCAACCATGCCTAACTAACATGCCTAAACAAACCTACTCAATCCATGCCTAAACCCCCGACTCAACCATGCCTAAACCTACCTCGACTCAACCATGCCTATAACCCTCCATGCCTATGCCAACCTCTCAACCATGCCTAAACCAAACTCCGACTCAATCCATGCCTAAACCAACCTCGACTCATCCATGCCTAAACCAACCTAACTCGATCCATGCCTAAACCAACCTAACTCCATCCCTATCAACACAAACTACCAATCAATAACCTCATCAACCTAATCCATCATGCCTATCAACAAATCAAATCAAAAAAATACCATGTATCTCATCAACACATCAACAAATCAAAAATACCATGTATCTCATCATATAAATAAATCAATGTGTATCTCAAATATACATGGCTATCTCATCATGTCCATCATCTCAAAATCATCAAACACGCAGCCGATATATAATACAAAAATGTCATCGCACACAGCATGCCGGTCTCATATATATAAATAAAATAATGAATAATACAAAATCTCTTCGGCACGCAGGCCGGTATATGCTCAAAATATAAAAATCACTCATACATCCTCACTATCATCGCACACAGGCCAGTATGTGATCAAAACTATAAATATATCTCTCAACGTAGTGCAGCCGTATATATCACACAAAAACTATCATACATCAAAAAATAGGTGACCACATATCAGGCATCTCAACAGATGTCCTCCATCTCTGTATCACCTATACCCTCGGCCTCCTGGGTCCCTACTGGCACCTCAACTAGAGCTGGTCTCCATGCACTGGTAGCCTCTCTCCGATCGGCCTCGAGCTCATCGACCTCCCCATGTGCTCTCCACACTGTGAGTGTGGGATCTCATCCTCTCACTAGATGCCTGTCTGTGCTCCTACTCTAGATAGATATGAAGTCTATCCCGCCACCATCAACTGTCCCGATAGTATCTCACTCACCTAGGGCATCCCAACCTAGATATAGGCATGGTCTGTGGTGGTCCCATAGGTCTCGGCCCCTCGTACCTATCCTCGCTGGGACCCTCGCCCCACTCCTTCCCTATGAACTCGGGACCTACTCCCGCTCTGGGTGGTGCCCCCTACCCCTGTGCCTATATCTGGGCCTGTAAGACCCCAATCTGTGCCTGGGCTATGGCCAACTAGCCCTGTAAACCTACCACCTAAGCCTGTAAGGCTGCCACCTGACCATCCCCCTCCTCTCCATCTCCATCTCCTCCACTAGCCATCTGGGCCTTGCAGACTGGCCACCTATACGTGCATGTAGCTCTACTACCTCCACCTCTCGAGCCCTCCAACTGTGTCTACAGTATACCCAACTGGGTAATGAGCATAGCTACTACCCCCCCGTAGGGCATCTCTCTCTTAAGCACACTATAATGGTAGCTAGATCCGATGCTTCGCCTCCTGGGTGGTGGTATGGCTCATAATCGAGCCACCCACCACTACTCTGTACTCTATCTACACCCGACGCCATCTATCTCACCGTCCACTGGCTACTCCTCCTACCCTGTGGCACTGTAGGCTATGGTAGAGGTAAGGGCCTCTCCATGTCATCTCTCTCGATACTGGGAAGGGCAGAGGTATGTCCTGTACTAGCCCAAACTACCACGACTTTGTCTACTACCGGATCATCTCATCCTCCCCCAACACACGACGACCCCAGTATCCATCTCTCTAGCTGAGCTCAGCTCTAGCTCTCATGCATGCATATGCCTATATGAGGGGAATCCCACATATGGCCTCCATATAATGTCCACTCCGACAACCCTCCAAAGAATCTACTAAAATGGGCCACATCATGTGTCGGCCTATCGATCTCTCCACTCTCCTATCACCGCACCCATCTCCTATACCCCACCCACACAAATCATGTGATGCATCTGCTTGGGGCATCCCTATAGGATGCACACAAACTATGTGCTCATATGCCCAATAAAGTGTAAGTAAAAATGTACAACACAAAGCTAAACTCTACGCAACCACCCATATGCCCACAACTCCTCATATAAATGCACCAAGAATGTTGGTGCCTGTGAAAAGGGTCTCATGCACCATCATGTCATGGAGTACCCCCATCGCTGATCGGGAAAGCATCCACCTCTCTCATCTGGCAAAGTGCATAAGAAGCACACTACCTCTCCATCAACAAACCACTAGCCTCGCTCTCTCCGGATGGGCTAGGTACATCTCTCCATAGCTCAAACTAGGCACTATGGAATCTCAGATCGCCATCCCCTCTCCAAAAATAGTCACAATCAGCTCCTCTAGAGGCCTCGAGGAGATAGAATAAACTTGGGCACCCAATATGGGTAACCAAAGAATCTGAACATCCTCTAGGGTGATAGTCATCTCACCCCTATCGGCAGTGGAACGTGTTGGTCTGGGAGTCCCATCTATCGATGAGCATGACCATCAAACTAGGCTACTGACTACATGTCTATAGCACAAACCCCACTCAAGCCCACTACCTCCACATGCTGCAGCTCCTCCGGGTCACTGCTGCCACACACTGTCACCAATAGAGGTGGAACCCTATCCCGCATATGTAATTGCGCTCTCCCCTGCATCCAATACAAACAAAACATTAATTTACATATATCAATCCATATTCAACCATTATCATTTTCCTATACCTTATTTTCACCCTACCCATCTCAACTACCTAGCCCACACCACTTTTGGACCTTTTTGCCCAATAATCCGACTCACCGACTGGCATCCTAACCGACCTCGGTCACCCCTTTAACCGGACGGTCACCTATTTGGTGACCGATACTGTTCACCCTTACCGACCCCGCCACCCTTAACCGCATCGGTCACCTATTTGGTGACCGATACCGTTCCACCTAACCGACGCCCAAACTCTTGACGACGAAGCTGGTCATCACACATGAAAAAACCCACATTTCCCAAAACCCCTTTCTAAAAAAACCTCCCCCCCCCCTTTTACCCCACCTACAATGACCTAAACTACCCTTGGACCTCCACCCACCACCCCTATCCCATTTATTACCCTCCCCATTCCTCCTTTTACCCAATATTCCCCCATTCCCAAATTTAATTTGTGCCCACCCACCAAACCAAAAAACAAACAAAACCTAAACCAACACTAAAATAATCCTCTAATCTATCAAATCAACAACAGAGTAGGGCACTTACCTCATCACACTACCACCATCTCTCTCGCAGCACATCTGCCACTATACCGTGGGCCCGCCGATCCCTCTCTCTGGCCTCTGCCATCACCGAATAGCTACTTGCAACCTCTCACCAATCAAATCCCTCGCAATGATCCTGTGGACCCACTGCTCACCAACCAATCACTCATCAATCACACCACCAGCTCACTATTCCATTTCATCTGAGACACTTTTCTCTTTTTTTTCTCTTTTTTTTTCATTTTCTCACTTCAAAAATAACAAATGAATAATAAAAAATGTGATTTTTTTTTTTTTATAACAAACCCGACCTAACCGACGTCGGTTACCCTTGACCGACATCGGTCGCATGCCCTACCTAACCATCATCATTTTCTTACTATACCAATGTTGTTATCCATGACCGACATCGTCACCATCACCTACACACATTGCCCTAAATTTTACCCCTTTACCCTACCCCTACCTTACCTTTTTTTTTCCCCACCCAACCTTCACCCTGATCATTTACCCCACCCCACCTTTACCCTACCCATTTACCTCACCTTTCTTGACCTCATCATTTACTACCTCCCTTTTCCTCCTTTGGGGACTCATTATTTTACCCCTACCTTGGCCTTACCCATGTCGTGACCTAGATATTTGGACCTGACCATCGCTAGTGACCTTTGACCTCATGTGTTCACTATACCTTGCAGCATTATTACCTGTGTTGTGACCTAATGACCTTACCTAGCCTATTACCATGACCATTTATCCTAACCCTACCTTTGGTGTACCGGAACATACCTAAACGTTCCTACACCTAACCTACATTGTGTTTCCTGACCATATCCTATACCTTGGATACCGGAATCACTTCAACCTTGTTTGGATAAACCTATCGACCTTAGACGATGTAGAGTTTTCCTACTCTTCAACCTAGTAGTGTGCTGCAGTTTATACATGTGTGTGTGTTTGATCACATTGCTACCTTTGACCTAGACCCATTACCTAGCTTACCCGAGTAGACCTTTCTTTTTTTTCCCTGTTACCCACCTTTCTTTTCATCACATTTACCTTTTTATCAAACCACTCACCGATTCTACCTTCTGCCTCGTCAGCCTTGGTTTGAGGGGGATCACCTTCACCCACACATGGGGCAACCACATCTTATTTTTGTTAGCATCACTTACCAATACAAGCTACGCAACAAAAAGGGGCAAAATGTAGACACTAAAATTAGGTCACACTCCCTTTGTCCTCGACAAATAAGCACCCTTCATCACATTCACCTAGCCATGGCCCCCTTCACCCACTAATATTAATTTAATTAATTAATTAAATTAATTCATTATCCTCACTATATTTATTATTTAAATATCTTAATTTAAATAATATCCACACATACACTTCACTTAGACACCTCATCAAGCCAACTCACCCTAAAACCTATTCTTAGTAAGTTGCCATAACTAACTAAGACTTACCTAAACCCTAAAAATCAATGCCTACATTCTCTCTAACCACATTCCCACATGCTTACAAGAAGCTCCCAGTCTAATCCATGGGTTAATGACATGAGATCCGAGGAAATCAAGAGGATCTCCCTAGTTTAGTAAACCTAGGAAATCCCACCTTGACCGACGCCGGTTACCCCTAACCATCACCTAAGCTTAAGCTGAACCACCATCTTACCCTTTTAACCCCAAAAAAACCTTATTCTCAAGGTCAGAAGGTTGGAAAATATTGGAAAATTTGGTGAACATTAGCACATTCCAGAGAGATATCACATCTTCTGAGAGTGAATTCCAATGAGAACACACATGCAAGGAAGGAGATCAAGCATCTTTTCCTACACAACCATCCCAACAATGATCTGATCTAACCAAGCAAAGAGGAATGTACATGCAGCCCATGCAGAAGCTTTCCTTCTTCATTGGTGATCACCTGCAGCCTTCAAAACCTCTCATCAACACCTCCATCCCTCACTCACAGGCATCCAGGACTAGAATCCAAGTAAGTAAACATTATACTTCTCTGGTTTATTCCATTTCATCATTATATTATCATCTTTTGTTTACCTAGCCACCCATTGACCTCCTCCAACACTCACCCCTCCATATACCCATTAAAACCTCACCAAATCCTCCCAAATCACCCAATACCTCATCCCGACTAACCAAAGTCCTTTGTGCAATCACAAAGGAGACCTAAATCTTCTGGGCATTCCTAAACTCCACAAGAATCGCACCGGCTTACACCTAACCACCACGTCACCACCCTTAACCGACATCGTCTCTCGTATTTTCCCATACAACCTGCCCAAATAATGACCTATCCACCTAATTCCCTTTCACCCTCATTCACCTATGATCTACCTGAGACCTCTATCGACTCCAGAGACCCGAAACTAGTTATTTGACCTTCGATCCTATTCTAACCTAGCCTGTTAGATTAGATCTATTTCTTATTGTGTTTTAAGTGAGATACCTAAATCATTTCAAATTACAATAGGATTTACCTTATTTACCACATTAAATTGTTTAAAACAATGGATTGACAACCATCTAGGAAGTATCACACTTCCCGGATCTAGCATACGCTAGGTAGTTCACTGCATATATTGTTTAACTTTTTCTGGTGGTCTTGCTTTGCATTACAGGTAGTTCCTCCTAGCCAAAAGGAAGCTCTCACAATCAGCTCATGTGATTCGAAGTCATAGCAACAACCCATCAACCAACATTTGAACCAACATTTGAATAGGTATTCCTCCTATGCCCGTTACCCTATTTGTTTCATCAATACTTCAAAGAAATGATCTATGAATCGTAGCATCCAGAATCTAGTTTCTAAACTAGTATTTTTTTGTAAAAACATACAAGTTTAGCTATACTAACACTCAAAATTCAATGATCTGGTATTTTGTTTTTGAAAAATCCTATAAGATTTTAGTCCATTTTCCCACAATTTGGATGACCAAAACTTGATATTTTTTTCCTTTGGTGAAAATTTGGATGTCACTTTCTTTTTTGGGATATATATATATATATTTTTTTTTTTATCAATATATTTTTAATGATTTTTTCCGTGAAAGTGGTCTAAAAACATAAAGAAAATGGAGCACTTTCCATTTTCCTACCATAACTTCATCAAAAATATCAAAATCAAATATTTTTTAACGTGTATAAAATTTTTCCACGGTTGGGATGGTATAGGTTTTATCACATTATGAAAAGTGAAACAAAAGTTACAGTCTTAAATGTAGACATGAACATTCATAGGAAAAAGTGTCTTAAAGACCTACTATTAGTAAAAATTATAAAATGATATTTATCATATTTTATTCACTTTAAAATCAATATTTCTACAAAGCTAATAGTCTCCTCTATGCGATGGTACCATTTTTGTGACATGTTTTTGATTTTTCGACATGGTTGAAGTTTGCGGAAGAGAAAATTTGATGTTTTGTTGTTTTTGATGTAAAATTCAGGATTTGATGTCTAATTTTTGGTCCCCCAACTTTCTGCACCTACCCATCATCCTAAATCTGATTTTTCCTTTTGTTTGGACTGTTGCATCATATGAGCACCTAGAAAGAAGCATTCTACCCGTCACAATGGCCTACCTGAGGATCAAGAATAATAAAACTAGAATGATGATAATTTTGAGCATCCTCCTGAGATTCAGAAGTTCCTATATGAGTTTCATCAATGGAAAAATGAATAAGAAGAAATTATTTTCAAGCATCTTCTTGAATTTGTTTCTGAACAACTTAACCACAAGGTAGAAAAGTGGAAAGCTACCAAAGTAAGTTCATCTGAAAATTCCTCTAATTTTGACCCTACCAATCTCATTCTCCAACTCATTGATAGGATGATCCAACATCAATCTGCTACTATGGCTCAATTCCTTCAAATGCAAGCCAACATGGCTCAATTAGTCAATCTCCCTCCAACAGAATCTTGGGCACCACACCCCCTCTTTTTCTAAATGGAATTAATGTGGTGCCCATCAAACCCCTATCCAAAATAAAGTCTTGAGGGAATTCCAACAATATCCTCTAACACCTTATATTGATAACATGGATATTGGTGGCATTGCTCCATCTATCTCTTATGATGGGTCTACTAATCCTACCATTCATATCAAGGCCTTTTGTAATACTTACAAGGAGTGGATTAAAAAAAATTCATACACTTCCACAAAACTCCAAGCTAAAACACTCACTGGAGATATTTTTGATTGGTATCACACTTTACCTCCTAATTCCATAGTTGAGCTAGAGTCCCTAGTGACAACCGTAGTTAAAAAATTCCAATATTATGATCTACTCGAGAATAGTATAAATACTTTCATAAATTTCCAATAATATAAAAATGAATCAATGCTAGCTTTCATTAAGTGTTGGAAGACCCTATCCATACGATAAGAACATAGCATGCCTAATGATAACCTCTTCCAAATTTTTGGGCTCTTGAACCACACTTTCAATGCAAGGTGAGGTCCTTTTATCCTAATTCCCTAGAAGAAGCCTTTGAACAAGTCATTTAAGGAAAGATTATCTCATGAGGTAATTTGATAAAGCTTCTCTTAAGACACAAGCTAACAAGAATGTCCAAATCCTTCAATGTTCTAACAATAAGAACACAACAAAACCGAGGTCTCAAATACTCTTCCTCTCATTGCTTCTTCAAATAGGACTATTTTTAACATTGACCAACAACCTAATAATAATAAGAGCCATCTTAACTATCATCAAAAATGAGTAAGGAAGAGTTGAAATGTCACTTACCTAAGCTATTTAATGTGATATTGGATCACTTGACCTATTCCTCATTTGTATGATGAAAGTAAGTTATTTTGGTGGCATGATAATTGGGGTCACTCACATGAAAATTATTGTGCACTATAAATGGATTCCATCAGCTTCTTCTTAGGCCCCCACTTTGACTATTATTCTATCACTCAAGAGAATTTGAATGAAGGGGTCAAATCTCATGATAAATCTCAATAAAAGGATCGTCATAAAGCTATCAAAAAGGCTAATGAGAAGCTAAAAATATTCTCTAATCCTATGCCTAATCATGATGTCACAGAAATTTCTAACCAACAATAGAATGCTATGACCAATGTATTTAACACGGATTATCATCTTGAAAATGTAGTTGTAATTAATTATGTAAAATGTGTCATATCTTATGTAGAACCAAAATACCTTATAACAATCCATCATCAGACTCAAAGGGTCATATATCCCTTTGTACCCAAAACTGGGCTTCTCAAAGTAAGAATCTACCTACTCCAGATGCCATCATGCAGTGTGGAAATTATCCCACATGATTGATGGTGTCTGGATCTATATCCTCGCCAAAAAAACCATTAGTACCTATGAAAATCAAACTTGTAAGGATCATGACGTAAAAAATGAGAAAAAATCAATTTCAAAAATATCCCTAATCATTTATGCTCCTTATGGCTATGTTTATGAGTACTCCCAAAACTCTTAGTCTACTTCAGATTCCAGTCATGATGAGTGGGACCCTCTTGAAGAACCTTCCTAAATTATTGGCCAAGTTCCCTTATTAGAGTTCATGCGTGCATCCCTCACAATTATGAATGTCTTATGACTACGCTATTTGACATGAATATTCCTTTTCCTCCCTCTTTAGGGTAGTGTCCTACATTGCATGGCTTATAGGAAAGTATTTGATGGAAATGCTAGGATATCTCCATTCATACTGACCTCACCATGGATGCTCATTCTTGCATTCATTTTCCTATAGCCTCTATGACCCCAAATGAGACCTTATTTTTGTAGACTACACACCTCTATTTATTTTAGTTCGGATAGGTCACACCACAGGTCAAGTGTTATCTCATTAACGAGGGACAAGGAACGTGTGTGGCATCATTAGGATTCATTAGGAATCTTGGATATTCTATCAACAACCTCTAATATACATGAACCCCTTGTCAAGGATATGACCACTGACATATGTAACCTATGGGGTGTATTTGGTTACCCGTCACCGTCGCCCCTAAGATTGTTAGTGTCAAAGTCATGGTCTTCAATTTTCCTCTATCTTATACTATTCTCCGGGGTGGCCTTAGACTCATCGTATGCACATTATTGCTTCTTCCTCCTGTCAAAGATGTGAATTTCACTCACCAAGGAAATATTTATAATATTCATGGGGATAATTTATAATATTCATGGGGATAATAACCCTTGGAAATATGATACACTTTAGAAAAAGGGGACATACAAACTTCCCAAACTTGATGAAATATCTCCCACTCCCTTTTGGGAATATCGGTGTTTTAATTATCCTATACATACTCTTCGCGGAAATATCGGTCATCCCGAATTGGTTGGGCACACACCCCCAATCTCTTGTAGTTGTATGAAAACAAGCCCAATGAGGTAAAAATTAGAATCAACACTTCGATCTTCCCGAACTCATCACATCTTAACTTCATCCTTTCTTGAAGCATTGCGAGAAGGCTCGTTCATTTCACACAGTCATCATCTCACATACATCACAACCCCCACTAGAGTATTTGGTTTGACTTGAGACCATATTCAACTCTTGTATGGTGGATGCTTCCACATTATATTATGAAAATAGTTATGCCTTATATGACCCTCACTTGGATAGTTATGCTCGATTTATGACCGGGAAGTATTGTGTTACCAAGAAACCCTTTGCACCAAATTCACTCAGGACGTGAATGTCATCCTAGTACAAGAGGAACCTTCAAACATAGTTGAAACTTCTTACTTGCCGGTTCCCGAGCCTTAGATTGTTCTACTAAATATATCTCCACATACTATCATTGACTTAGGTGACCCATTTTCTATAATAGAAGTGGATTATTGGGTTCTTGGTTTTTACTATGAAGCTAATGATCTCATGGGTAATGATCCTATGTATTATTCCTCGATTACTAGGTGACACACTACTCCATATTTTACATCTTCACCCATTGCATTAGTGTCTTCATTGGATACTCTCACTAGCCCTATGTAGCCTACAAGACCTCTTCCCCACCTCTTTCCCTTATAGCTCCTCAGGTCCTCCACAATCGAGTCATATTGCACATGGCATGAGGCTCTTGAGCGTAATGTTTCGACTATAGATTCTATCAATGCCATATGAAGAAGATTAAAGTTGAGTTCAAACATGGAAAAAAATGATACACATCCTTTCACTTCAACACCCTTCGTTTACTCTCATCATGGGTATTACGCACTCATCGACAACAACCTTGTCGAGTTATGCATACCAATTGTCCTATTCCTAACACTTCTTCTCATAACCTAAGCATGGAGAAAATTCCTATAAGAAAAGACCACATTACCCTAGACCATCTAGACCAAAACCAACTTATGGACCACCAACCCATAGTGATCCTCATCACACTATGGCTGCCATTCGGCATGAGATTCTCACATAGATAGCTATTTGGATAGATGAAACCTTATTTGTCACAAATTCTGAATTTCATCAACAATTTTCTATCACACAACATGCCATCAAGGACCTCATGACTCATGTTAGAAGTAAAATTTTGAATCAAGTTGATGACATTATCACTGAGACATGCGATCATTTTCCCCTTCATCTATACTAGATTAATTACATCTTATTTTCATTCTTTGGCTGATCCTCACACCTGCTTGGGCTCTCATCCCCTCTTGGGTTTTTACACAATACCTTCTGCCTTCGCTGGGATCTTAACCCCCTTAGGTTTATCAATATATCTCAAATATCTCATTACATACTTGCTTGGGATATTTTCTTCACTTGTATTTATCACCATGTATGCTCTGGTTTCTTCTAATGTTGGAGTGCCTTAGTCTCGATTCACCCCAAGATTTCCTACTAGATAGTTGCAATATTCCATGTATCCTTACTTATTCCTATGGTATTGCTTGGATTTATATACCCAATCATGCCATGATATCCTATCATTTGACATCTTGACCTTGCTTAGCCTTTTGGGTTTTTCACATCGCATGCATGGGGATATCCTACCGATCCCCTATCATCGAATTTACCTATTTAATAACATTGTAATTATTCCTAAGTACCATGGTATCATAACATACATACATGTGGAAATATCGAAAATTATAATCCAATCAATATCACACAAATAAACAAAGAACATATAAATATTGATAAAATCATCATATATCTATATATCTTGAATTTTGTTTTATACATCAACAAAATCATACAAAATGGCTTTAGCCCATCTACGAAGTGGCTCAAGCACCCTCACCTCCTATGGGGGTCTTTTTATTCTTTGGGCCAATGGGGTCGTGCTTTAGTAGCTCTGGCTATATGAGCTAGGGACTCTGCTCTAGATTGGGCTCAAGGCCTCTCCATGTTCTCTTGTTAGCTATGTTTCCAATGAATTAATCTAATTTGTAGATTTGTGGATATCTAAGATTTGAGGTACCTTCTCCCGTAGTAACACTATTTATGCATGTAATAATCTCTACAAAATCACATCTATGATGTTGGTGGCTGCCAATGCCTACACTCGTAGACACAAAAATATACACCCCTCATCTTTATTCAATCAATTAATTAAATACATCAATATTTCATATCCTAAGTCATATACTACACCCCTCATATTTGTCCAATTAATTAATTAAATACAACACCACCCCATATCTTAAGTCTCATTATCTTTATCATATTTATTTCACATAACTCCTTTTATTACAATTGTTACACCTTACTCAACCTACTCGAAATCTTCCTAAAATCCAAACATAAACAAAATCAAGTCAAATTTAGCCTATTTTGTCACCCCCTCAACAAACTCAAAACATCCCCAACAACTTAACAAATTAGCACCCCGAAACCCAAAACAAGAAGCCTTGTTTTAGAAGGTGTTTCAACTATTTTTAAAAAACTCAAACAACCAAAATTGTTGGAGATTCAAGTAATCATCAGCGATTATTTAAGCTAGTTTTCCAGCTTCTCAGAGGGATCCTCAACTTCAATCCATAAGTTCTAGTATTCCATCTCGAGTTCATAACATCCTAAAAATCCTTCCCGAGTACCAGTATATTTGAGTTATCAATTAGAACATTATCAATATCTATAAAGTATTTGCAAGCCATTTATGGAGCCCCTACCAATCATTACTCCATTACCCAACATATAGATTGTACCAACTACCTACATCATACCTCATTAAGGTCGAAGATTCTTTTAGCCTCACATCAACTTTCTAGGTATTTTTGTCTATTTATTCATCTATTTTATATAATTTCTAAGCTTTTTTCAATCTATAATATAAAGTTTAAACTATCAAAAATTTGAATTTATTAATTTTCACAAAAAACTAGAATCACCAAGTGATTCCTGTCATTTTTATCTTTTTGTAATTTTTATCATTTTTTCATTAAATCTGCTTTATCTATCATATCAAGCATGTTACTAACATTTTTCTAAGCATGGATCAATGTTAGATGGAAATTGGTGGCCCTTCTCATGAAATCACTAGCATCCATTCCTTGTCGATAGTTCGACACCCTTTCTACTAGGAACAATATGATATCTTACATGATCTCGACTTTGTGCGCCATCCATCACGCTCCTTTAGATGAATTAGAGAACATTTTTGAGTTCACTCAGGAAATCCACAAGCAGTAGAAAACTACTGGTTTCTATACTTTGAATACATACTCATCCAATCCAAAATTTCTTGGGTTGTATACAAGGATGAACATGACCTCCATTTCAAACTTGAGTTCAAGCCATAATGCATCTCTAATCTGTCTCTTATCACTCTCTTATATATCTTCTATCTTATTTGTATCAGTTTGTCATTTGTCAATTATCTATCTAATATCAGTTTATCATATATTGTTTATCAATTTCAATCCACTTAATTATTTAAATAGTGAGCTGCCATCCTTTGAGGAAACCCTTCGATTCCTAGAATCGGACTTTCTTTGAGAAACTCAATTATCCATATTTCTAATCATATATTGTGTAGTGTCTTTGATAGTAGGTTTCCTTATAGGAAAGGAGCTTTTACATATCTTTCATAGAGCACAACATCGAGCATCGTCAATCGACATCTATAGGTATCATTAAACCCCACATCTTCTCGAGGCCGGTATATCTTTATTTTCTTGCTTAGTTAATTAAAGTTGAAGGAGTAGGAATATTTCTGAACATTTTGGCATGCTCGGTGGGACAAAGTCCCTTATTTCATTGTTTCATCCATTCAAAATATCATATTTTTCAAATCTAGTTTTATGTTTAGTAATCACTAGCAATTTGGTCAATTGCCAATGATCGGGTGAATGACTAGTAATTCAGTCAATCATTGATGATTTTTTTGAATAATTTTTATTACTTTATAGTTTTCCTTCTAATCACTATTTTCTACTTTGTGTTTTCTATTTCTGCTAATATGGTTTTGCAAGTTTCTATCTCTAGTGGGCTTTCTTTAGATTGCTTATCTCTAAAATAAAAATTACAAAAAATTAAAAAGGAAGCTTTATTAGAGGTGAGTCCTAATCCTTCTTTTTGTTTTATGTACTGCATTTTTGCTTATTTTCTCTCATAAAAATCAATCATTATTTTGGGCTTAAAATGAAAAATTGCATTCTTCTTATTCACATAATTTTTTAATCAAGAAAGTTAATTTATTGCATTCACTTTATCTTTCCCCCACACCCAACCAAATCACTCAAAACAACAAACATACACTTAAACAAATTATTTCCAATTGATAACTATTGGGATTTCATCACCCAATAGGGAATCTGACTTGGTGTTCTGGTTGAGTATAAACAACTATCTGTTGGTATATTGGCCAAACCCCGACTCCCTTATCACCGCTGCGGAACCATGAAGTGGGGGGTAGCCCTAATACCAAGCCATGTACCGATTAAATTTTTTTGAACCTCATGTACCTTCGGGTATATAGAGAACGCCACCATAAAAATACACGAAACCACCATAGAATGCCATTTCGTAGGACTCATCAACCATTTTTCACATTTCACTTTTCTTAATTAAATCAAGATGATCTAAAAATTATTTTAATTTATTTTTATATTGTTTGTAATTAACCCACTTAGTTATTTTTCATTTTTAGGTGATTGCATGTTTGTTTCCTATGGTACTTACTAGACAACAAGCCCGTAATCAAACTTCAAAAACATGTCTACACTATTGTCTACACTTTGTTGAGTGGATAAAAGTGGGACACTTAGTAGAAGGCACACAAAAGGTTCACACGTGAGAGCAGGATAAAATCAAATGCGTGGAAGGATAGGGAAGGACACACGCGCGGAAGACCAAGGTAGATTCGGGACTTAGCCATTTTCACATGTATGAGCTATTTTTGGAGATAGCATGCTGAGCACACAAACCAGGTAAAGAATTACACAACACGCATAGGATAATTTTGGAATAATGGCTACTAAGAAATTTTCATGGGCACGGGCTCAGGATAGAATTGATACTACTAGTTAACTAGAAGAGGTCTATTATTAGCGCACTTGCATGTGTGGCTATGATTGTAAAGGCACATGGCTATTTTCAGCATGTGACCTATTTTTGGAGTTATGCAAGCGGTGAAGGGAAAGTCTCCACCTTTATAAATATGTAGTGATTTGTGTAGCATAGGGTGTGTGTGTGAGAGAGAGAACTAAATTACTATGAAGTTATCTTTATCACAATCTGATGCACACATAAGCTTATGATATTACCCATTATAATAAGATTCTCATTATCGTGCTTAATATAATGGAGTGTATTGGCTAAATCAGAGTATTAATCCACAGTATAATTGGTTCTTACATGATTGATTTCATTATGGATATTAGTTAAACTTGTTGTTCTTTAGATCTATATCTAAACATGCTCTATAAAATGTTATATTAATTATGGATTTGAATGCATTACGTATTCATCATGCTAACATCCTACAACAACCCCTAAAGAGAGGTCTCGGTACTTTGCATGCTTTAGGTGAGTGCTTAGCCTAGGTTGAGTGATGTGCTAGAGCGACCGGGCTTTTCTTGGTAAATTCTAGGTTGCATCATACACCATTATCTACAACATTCTCTACACCATTACAACATCATATCCCATTTTCTCAACCAATCACATCCACTCCTCTTACTGATAGTCAAAAAATATGGAATGAAATAGAGGATAAATATAATGAAGAAATGTGACCACATCTCTTAGATTCTCGCACACCAATTTCATCACAAACCTCCCTAGACTTGAGCTAGAAGAATCAAACAACCATATTCTCCTTGCTCTCAATCAAAATCATTTGAGCCTACTTTCTTTGATCATAGAGACCACAATTTTGAAGAGATGTTAGATTCAAACCCTATTTCCCTTAACACTTACCTTTTATCTAGGGGTGTCCAACTCCAACCATTTATACCTAAACCACCTCCACACATTCCTAATCCTTCATCAGGTTTTGCACATCTTATCGATCTAAACCAACAACCTGTTATCCAACAAATATATTCAAATTCACACGTGAGAGCAGGACAAAATCAAAGGCGTGGAAGGATAGGGAAGGACACACGCGCGGAAGACCAAGGTAGATTCGTGACTTAGCCATTTTCACATGTATGAGCTATTTTTGGAGATAGCGTGCTGAGCACACAAACCGTAAAGAATTACACAACACGCATAGATAATTTTGGAATAATGGCTACTAAGAACTTTTCATGGGCACGGACTCAAGGATAGAATTGATACTACTAGTTAACTAGAAGAGGTCTATTATTAGCGCACTTGCATGTGTGGCTATGATTGTAAAGGCACATGGCTATTTTCAGCATGTGACCTATTTTTGGAGTTATGCAAGTGGTGAAGGAAAGTCTCCACCTTTATAAATATGTAGTGATTTGTGTAGCATAGGGTGTGTGTGTGTGAGAGAGAACTAAATTACTATGAAGTTATCTTTGTCAAATCGATGCACACATAAGCTTATGATATTACCCATTATAATAAGATTCTGTATTATCGTGCTTAATATAATGGAGTGTATTGGCTAAATCGAGTATTAATCCACAGTATAATTGGTTCTTACATGATTGATTTCATTATGGATATTAGTTAAACTTGTTGTTCTTTAGATCTATATCTAAACATGCTCTATAAAATGTTATATTAATTATGGATTTGAATGCATTAAGTATTCATCATGCTAACATCCTACAACAACAACCCTAAAGAGAGGTCTGGTACCTTTGCATGCTTTAGGTGAGTGCTTAGCCTAGGTTGAGTGATGTGCTAGAGCGACCGGGCTTTTCTTGGTAAATTCTAGGTTGCATCATACACCATTATCTACAACATTCTCTACACCATTACAACATCATATCCCATTTTCTCAACCAATCACATCGACTCCTCTTCTTGATAGTCAAAAACTTGGAATGAAATAGAGGAAATATATAATGAAGAAATATGACCACATCTCTTAGATTCGCACACCAATTTCATCGTCAAACCTCCCGTAGACTTGAGCTAGAAGAATCAACAACCATATTCTCCTAGCTCTCAATCAAAATCATTTGAGCCTACTTTCTTTGATCATAGAGACCCTGATTTTGAAGAGATGTTAGATTCAAAACCCTATTTCCCTTAACACTTATCTTGCAACTAGGGGTGTCCAACTCCAACCATTTGTACATGAACCACCTCCACACATTCCTAATCCTTCATCTGGTTTTGTACATCTTATCGATCTAAACCAACAACCCATTATCCAACAAATATATTCAAATTCACCCGTAAGTCAACCTAGAACATCAAATGTTGTGCCTTCCATTCATATCAGTCAAACCGAAACATCTAGTGTTGTGTCTTCCATTCCTATTTTTAGTCTCCATATGATATCTTCTCAAGACACATCTACCCAAAACCCACATCTTCACTCACACCTTCGACTTGTTCCACACCTCCCTAAACAATACTCGTGCTTCCTCATCTATTGCTCTAACATCTTCACCATCCGGACACCTCTCGTAAGTTTTTATCATTTCTTTTTCCATATCTCAGCCACCATATTCTCAACCGGTCAGCAATCCCGTCCAAAACATCACTATGTCTATTCCTACATCCATTCCCTTAATCAATACTAGTTCCATCATCAACACTCATCTAGTTTCAGTCCAATCTTTTGTACCCCTTGTCTCACAACATATACCGAATCGTCCAACCATGAACCTACATACCATAATCTATTCCTATTTAGAACATCCCACAACAAGCACCATCTTCTGTTGCCTCTACAATACCCTTCCAATAACCACCCACTTATTCACAACCTCTCACCACCACATCTATCCCACATCCTTATCAGTATATTCAACTATCACAACCATTAGTGTCCCAACCTACTTATAACATCCCTAAAAATATTCCTCAACAAAACATTCTCACGTATCAAGAAAACATTCCTTAACAAAGCATTCTATCTCAACAAAACATCCTGTATCAACAAAAATTCCTCGACAAAAAAATTCTCTATTAGCAAAAATTCCTCATTAAAACATCCCTCAGTAGTATCAGACATACCCACAACCTAGCTAGTTCTCATTTCAACCTAGCTCATCCTCGCAGACAACCAACACAACTTGATCCTCTTCAAGCCCTCATGAACCGCATATCCAATATTGAATCCACCTCATCAAGACCCAAGAATGTGCTCTCTTACAACAAAATTTGTAATGAGCCCATTCACCCCTCAATTTCATATAAAGCATATCCACCCCATTGGGAACTTCCAAAGTTTATCAAATTTTATAACAAGGAAGATCCTCAACAACACATCCATGCTTTTTTCATACCTAATATCTAATATCCCATGATCAAGATCTCATGTTGAGGAATTTTCCCATGTATCTCACCGAGTCCTACCCTCGGATTGGTATAGTAGTATCACTCAAGTACTCCCTTTTATCATTCTCATAACTCGTACAACTTTTCCTAGAACACTTCTCCATAAACATAGCATGTAAAATAACTATCACCGAACTCTACGCCATTAAAAAATTTGAGGATGATTCCATTGTTGACTTTGTTTCCCGTTGGAGGGGTATAATCATTCAACCTGTCCTCATTACCACAAACCGAATTGATTGAATTTTTCTGTCACTCATGTGCTAAAAACATCTCATCAACACTACAAATCCAATCTTTCCAAACATTTGATGAATCTTTCACTATGTCTTGTAAGTTTAAAATGTGAGCCCTAGAAGACGGTCGAGTTAAAGTTCATCCTAAGAAACAACCTACTTAATTCCCATCTAAGTCATATTCCACTCCCAAAAAATAAAAATCATCTGCTAATGCCATAGTAGTAAAATATGATCCTAAGGAAAAATACACTACCGAGAGCTCCCATCAACAACGTAGTTACACACCCATAGGAGAGACTTATAGTGTAGTCTTTGAAAAGTTTCTCACTGCAAACATGATATCTCTCCCACCCATCCGACCTATCGATACATCCATATCCAAACCCTCTTGGTATCGAGATAATTATTATTGTAAATACCATAGGGTTAAGGGATACAACATCGAAAGGTGTCGAACATTCCACAACATCCTTCAAGATTTGATTGACAAGGGTGAGCTCCACTTAGAAAATCCAAACACACTCCCCCAAAAATCTTGATATATTCAAACAACCCTTTCCAAATCACTCCCCATCCATTGATCAACCACAAACAAATACCATTCATGCTCACCATACTATTAACACCATCACTAAAACATTACCCATTCTTGAGTCCACATCAACACCTGTTGAATCTAAATCCACATCTATAGAACCAACATCAACATCTACCAAATCCTCATCGCTTAAAAAAACTACTGAAACCATTCTCCCATCCTCATCACATGTCACTACTGAATCCATATCCACGTCTTCTACACCTCCTAAAGATACTTCCAAATATTCATCCAATAAATAATCCAAAACTCCTTCTAAGATCATTATTGAAAATCAACCCTCCACATCTAGTACTTCCACATCCACACCTAGCTCATCCAAAACCACAAAAGGACCTCATAAACAAGGTGTTGTTCAAGTTTTTAAAATTCCTTACTATACCTTCCCTAAACAATACCATTTTTGTGGCCCTCGACCTTTTCTCCCAACCCCTAGAAAAATCATCACCACACCTAGTAATCATCCAATCATTTCAATTCTGAAGCCTACCTACAAATCCCCCACATTGGGCTCTCATCCTTCATCTGTCACACCATCTACGTCTCCTCAAAAAAAAAACCCAACAAACCGCAATCAAATTCTTACTCACTTTGAAGGATAAGATACACAAAACTTCATTACCATCCACATCTGTGCCTAAGGGGCGTTATGCAACTATCCTAGATGACCTCCTCTTGCAATCACTTATAACGTTACCACCTCCCAAACTATCTGACCCTCGAGGATGGAAACCCGCTTGGTATGACTTTAATGTCTCTTGTGATTATCATAGGACACAAGGTCATTCCATAGAGGACTGTAAGGCCTTTCACCTAATCACTCAAAAACTTGATAATCTAGCCTTCCTTCCTTCCAAACCACATGCAACATCATCATATTTGTCTAAATCTAAATAACCCATGTCTAAAATATCTCCCCATCAGGTTGACATCATGCACATAACCACTCACTCATAGAACTACAACATAGATCCATTTGAGCCTAAGAAAGCTAAAACTTTTATAGCCATACCTCCACCTTGAGTTATCCACTTCATTAGATAGCCATAAAACATCTATCTCTATAGCCCCATAAGGGTCTAATCAAATAATGTTACCCAAAGATAAGGTTTTAATACTTTCCACACCACCCTCATCATCTACCGAGAATACGTAAGGTTGTCATTAAACAGTTACACCAAGCTCCTATCAAAATTTCATTATACGAGCTAGTGCAAACATCACCTTCCCATAAAAACAATGATCGAAGCCCTTCGATTGATATCCATGCCTTCGAGATGACCCTTCATCCTTCAAAATTTTGTAGGGGCCCTTAAAGCATCCACAACCATATCATTCAAGCCATCTAAGATCCCCTTGACTTAGGCTAGAAGATCATGACTTGCCACTTTTTATCACCACCCAAATCAATGATGTCCTCATCAAGAGGGTCATGATTGATGGGGGTGCAACCATCAACATTATATCATCTATTTATTTTAATCAAATTAAACTATCTCCTTTTTTCATTGGTCAAACTCTAGTTTTACTATGAGCTTTTAATGACACTATTACACCCACATTAGGTACTTGTTATCCTACCACTTAAAGTCAATGTTAAGACCTTACATAAACTCTTCTACATTATAGAAGGAGAGTTCCAATACAACATGATGTTAGGAAGCCCCTTGATATGAACTATGCTGTGTGTTCCTTATACACTCCATCGTTGCCTTAAATATGAATATGAAGGTCAAATATTCACAATCACCATAGATTCAAATCCTTTCACCAACTATTATATGACATATCTCCCAAACGACATCCTTGTGCCTAAATCCACATTAGAATCATCTAATGAAGCATCTCTAGCACGTCCATTTCTTCATCTAAACTACTAGATGATTCCTCCCTTAGTGATATTGTACAATGCCTTACACTAGGGGAGTACTACCTCCTCATGCTCAAATCCATCCCCTCACCTAATAATTATGGTCACCGTGATAACCAACCCATGCACGAGCCTACCGTAGGGGATGTTATCTCTTACGGTCCCTCTTATCTAAAAAAAAACCTTGTTTATAGGGGAATCGATCATCCTTCATCCCATTCTATCAATCAACACCACACCATGTCTTTCACATTGGACTTAAAATCCCTGGATAATCTAGGTTTCAGTCATATGTACCTTCACTTCTATGTGTGGAAAGGTTTTGGATTTGGCCATTATGAACAAAAAATACATGATTTGATTGTCCAATGTTCCCTTAAAGCTTATGAGAAATATGGCCTACGTTATGAGAAACCCAAGTTCGACCCATCCTAACCCACTACATCCGTGCATATCACTGAAATTGAACCATCATCACCTATGATCCCTGAAGATCCTATGGACATAGATGATACCATATCCATCCCGCCTAACTTTTTTTTAGTTAATGTTATATCCCTAGGATGAATTACTTATCAATCCAAACACTTTGTCAAATCATTACCTCTTATTTGGCCAAAAATGGTTGAAGAAGACTTACCCACCATAAATATCCTTAAATGTCATGATTACCAGGACATCCTTTCCAATATGAGAGCTGAGGACCAGTTCCTTCAAAAATATCTACTATCTCGATACACTAACTCTCCTTAATGAATCCACCATCAAAGTTAACTGAGGAACTGCTCAAGATCCTTGCATATTTAAGGTTGGTAAATCAATTAATTCATAAGAATTAGATGAATTCACCTAATTTTTAGAAAAATATTATCAAGAATTCACCTAGTCATATAATGATATACCCATAATCAATCCTAACATCGTCATACACAACATTGTAACATATCCAAACACTAAACCCATAAAGAAAAAACTTTATAAGATGCATCCCCATATAGATATCCTTATTAAATAAGATTTATAATGAATTTTATCCACTAACTTCATCATACCCATTGACTATTCACAATGTGTCTCTAACATCATCCCCGTAGCTAAAGCCTTAGGCAAGTTACACATCTACACAGACTTTAGGGATCTCAATCTTTCTTGTCCCAAAGATTATTTCCCCCTTCCAAATATAGATTAGCTCTGTTGGGCTGATGGAATAAAACCTAAGTATGAAGGTGCAGAAGGATTGGGATCATGGGTATAATGTGTGGGAATACGCACGAAGTATAGTGGAACAAGGTGCACCTAGGAAGGCTTGAAATCAAGAATTAGCCGTTTTGTAGATGGAGGCTAATTGTAGACATGGAGTGCACAACATGATTTATGGAAGACTGCATGTCGTGCAAGCAAAGTCTATTTTGGATAAGTAGAAGATCAATCACTATGCATATTTTAGGAGATATCAATAAGATTATCTTCTTTGTTGCATTATTAGATAATCTATTAATAATGCGCTTGCATGATTTTGTATTTACCATGTAAAGGTGCATGGCTATTATTAGCATGTAGCCTATTTATGAAAGGTGCATGGGTGGTGAAGGGAAATTCCCCACCCCTATAAATATGTATTGATTTGTATGGTTTAGGAAGTTTGATGTTTTGTAAAGCTATCTTGCGAGATTATGGGTGCGCATGACTATGGTGATTATACTATGTATGTATGAAGCTTCTGTGTTTTACAGTAGTTAATATAATGGATCTTTGTGGTTGGATATTGGTGTTTTACATAACTAAGAATGGATCTTGTATGGTAAATTTGATTATGGTTCTTGTTTAATTAATCTTGCATATGGTTAAGATCTAGAAGCGGTTTATGTACTTCATTATAATTGATTATCTATCATGGATTTGGAAGATCTATTTAATCATGCTAACCCTTGAAAAATATGACATAAAAGAGGAACCTGGTACCCTTGCACACTTCGGGTGAGTGCTTAGTTTAGTCTGAGTAATGTGCCGTGCCTTGGGATATTGGTGGTAAAATCTAGGTTACATTTTGTTTCCATTGCGAGACCTCTTTTTCAATTGCTTGGCGAAGTTGCATGATGAAGACCTACCTTGGCTAGTATTGAGGAGTGGTTAGATGATTTGGAGGAAGAATATGCTCATAGATTTAGCACTTTGGACCTGAATTTAATACACGCACATGGGTTGAATAGAAATTATGATTCGTTATATGAGACATTATTTTCTATCTTTCTATAGAGCTATAAGAGTGGTTGGTTGTGTATGCATTAAATAGAAATTAGATTTTTTAACAATTATTAGGATGTAGGAAGAATTTTAGGCCTTGTATGATTTAGACTTGCCCTAAACACGCTTTGTAGATAATTGGTTTCATGGTGTTCTAAATAGCTATATTTTGGAGTATGCAGTTTCTACTTACTCTTTTCTAGAGGTTTTTGAGTTCCATTTATTTCTCAAGCCCAGGAAGATCTTATTTACATGACATTAATTTGGCAATTAAAATCTTGATTGTGACCTTGGATTTGGAAGAAAAATCTATGGCCAACTAAAGCCCACCACGCGTGAGGGAAAGAGAAGGTGTGGTGAAAGATGGCGGACCTAGCACCAAAAAGAAAAAGAGAAGAAATGTGGATTAAGTTTAATGAGGTGTGCGAGAGGGATTTAGAGAAGAAACATGAAGTTGTAGAATGAATGGAATTGTGGAGAGAGATGGCTTGTGAAGGATTTGGATCTCACACATAGGACGTGGAGCCGGATCATCTGCAATCCCCATTTATGAAAAAGTGGTAGAGAATCCTCTTTGATCTTAGATGAGAGCATACCGATGGAAGATACATGAGCCACAAGCACACATTTGATACCTCATGGTGACCTAGACCTTGCACTTGGTTTCCCGGTTTCTACGACATTTATCGATAATAGAGCTAGTGTTGGGCGGTAGAGTAGCGATAAATATAGTTGATTTATAGAAAAATTTATGAGTTAATCATGTAGCTTATTCATTTATTATAGTGTAATCATCGTCTATGTTATTTGGAGGTTTGGTTGGAGGTATATTTTATGGTGCATCATCAACATAGAACTTGGGTGCATAGAATGTTGGCATAATGTCTAGAAGTAGTACAACTTTGCGAGAATATGAGAGTTTAGTTAAGAAAAACAATGGATCACAAGGTAGTGCATCCTCCGGTTTGTTACCTTATTTAGGAGGGGGATCATAAGGATCAAGTGGCTCAGGTGCTAGTGGATCTGGTGGTTCTAGGGGTAGAGGAAACACAAGAGGAAATATAGGTTTTGGATCTGGTGGGCATGGTCTACACCAGCCCCAAAATATTTATATGGAGATGTCTCTTCATCTTCCATAATACAGAGGGATAGAAGATGCAATTGAGCATGTGCATATATGTGAGATACTATGGCATGTGAAAGGGAATACAAATCCAAAGTGCAAGGAAAGCCGATTTACGACTACATTGTAAGGGAACATGCATAGTTGGTATAGGAAATTTGATCTAGACCAGAATTGTGTGGATTATACTGTGTTGCGGGATGCTTTCTTGAAAGAGTTTTATATACTTGAATTTGAGCAGAAGAGCATCAACGCATTAAAGGACATCAAGCAGGGTACAACTGAGAGTGTTCGGGAGTATGATGCATATTTCAAAACCATTCTATTTAATTTATCTTATGATATACATATGACTCAACATACTCAATGGTTTGTTGGAGGATTAATCGGAGCCTTTCAGAAGGGTGGTCTCACACAAGACTTATACAGATCCGTGTGAGGCACTTGAAGAAGCTCTGCATGTTGAGGTAGTTGGGAGTGTGGATACAGGAGTGATCCCATCTTTGGAAGCTCATATTGTAATGATGACGAAAAATTAGAGAAATTGTCATATAACTTAGCACATGAGTCACGTATTGGAATTTGGTGCATAGATTATGAAGTAGAAGGGCATACTAAGGATATTTTCCTCATAAATTAGTGTGTGCCATGTTGCTAGAATACAAGATTTGTCACTTAGATCATGATTCAAGTAGGTTCCCCTTTCTACAATACACAATAAGAAATAACGTGTCTTGTTACTACAAGATTTGTAGGTCTACCATTCATGACAACAAGATCTATAGGATGATTGATCAGATTCATGATGCCATTGATACTGGTGTACATTAGACTAGTGTTGCAAATAATTCAAAGGAAAAAGGTGAGCATCATGATCATGATAAAAATGAAGGCTTCTCTAATGGAGGCCATGGTAGAGGTCGAGGATATCATGGAGGATTTAGAGGCCGAGGTCACGGTAGTGGAACATGTTATACATGCATATACCCTAATAATTATAGGTGTGAATGCCCTCAGAACATTATTTGTTCTTTTTATGGAAAGAACCATAACTATGAGGAATTCCTAGACTTATATGAACACTTGAGTGAGAAACACAAGCGGGAAAAGGGTGCAGGGGATGGTTAGAGTACACCGCACCGTGGAAGACCAATGCTTTGAAGTTAATGCGATCTTAAATTGGTACCTATAAAGATCACTACACGTGATGAGGCTACGCGTGCTAGAAAAGTTCCAAAATAGAAGCCTTCCATTACAAAGGAGGTACTAAATTCCAAGTATCTAGACCTTATGCAATAGAATGAGTTCTATTAAGATACCATGGAATTTATTAGGAATTTATAGGGTGAGATATAATGTTTGAAGGAACAGTTGCGGAATTTAGAACAAAAGAAATCTGCTAAGCTCCATCGATTGATGTTTATGATTTAAAGGAAGTTTGTAAGATGCTGTAATATGAGAAAATCATTCCTTTTTTGGGGGAGTAGTTAAAGGAAAACGCCATGCATTGGAATAGAGTGCGAAAGACAAATTTTGCATGCTAACCTTCCTCCTCATAGTCTATATAATGACAAGAGATCACTCTAAATGCTGTTTTTGATGACTGGATTTTAAGTAACATTCTGATTGAAACATGTGAAAAAGTAAATGTACTCACTTTGGATGTGTGGATTTAGATGGGAAGAACACCATTATAACCATATTCAAATGTGTTGTTTATGGAAAACATAACTAAAGCCACACCTATTAGGGTTTTAAAAGATGTTATGATTACTATACAAGGGGCCAAGTTTAATGAGGCTTTGAGGTCTTAGAACTTGCAAAAGTAGATAGTATTCCAACACTACTATTTTTCCCTTGGTGTTATGAAAACAACAATGATATGTGCTTCAACAAAGGATATATAAGTTTTGAGAACAAGGAGGAGTGCGTCATCATTCCTTTAGTAGATGGAAAAGTTGCACCTTATGTAGAGCCCTTAAGTGAAGAAGATTTAAATAGAATTTATGTGTGCACCATTAGAGATCTAGAAGTGTTTGATCCATCAAAAGGAGTTATCCAGTGTTAGAAGTATTGTCATTGATGTTAAAGGCTTAATCATTGATGGATTTGGTTAATGAAAATCATGGTCCAAAAATGGTATTAGAGTGATCGGTCTCAAGTTTGAAACTCACTTGGGTAATGCCGAGGGGAGATTGTTGGCATGTGTGTCCAATGCTCCTTGTGAATCTCATGACATGGACTAACCACCTATCGTAGATCCTACCTTTGATGATTGTATCGAGACTAACACCTATGGATTTTGGTCTAATGGAAATTATGGTCCAACAATTGGTATCATAGTGGGTGCCTTCAGAACAATCTAACAATTGGTATCATAGTGGGTGCCTTCAGGAAAAATCTAACAATTGGAAGGTATATGTCATAAGAACATATGGCTACTCATCAAGTACAAGAAAGTTTTTCTTTGAACATGGATCCACTATTTGATGGAACAAATTATGCATTTTGGAGCATAATAATGAAAACATATCTAATGGTACTAAGGTTTGATATTTGGAAATCGATAGAATGATTGGATATATAATCCCATCGGTTCCACCAAAAGATTAAGCCCAAAAGAGTTTTTTTGAAAATAATGTCGAGGTGATGGATGTAATCCTATGTGGCCTATCGAATCGAGTTTGTTAAAAGTAATGCAATGTGACACGACGAAGGAGATATGGGACAAAATTCAAACTATCTACGAAGGTGATGACAAGGTTAAAAGGGATAAGCTTCAAACCCATAGGAGACAATTTGAGAGCCTAAAAATGAAGGATGAGGAGAATTTTTCAGCCTATCTTCTTTGCGTGGATGAGGTTGTCAATGCCATAAGAGGGTTAGGTGAAAATATTGAAGAATCCATGATATTTCAAAAGATTGTAAGATCTCTACCATCAAGTTTTGATGCTAAGGTGCTTTTCATTGAATAAATGAAGGATCTTGATAATTTGATCATGGAAAAACTACATGGAGTACTGACCGCATATGAAATGAGGACTGAGTCAAATAGACCATCAAAGAAGGAAGTGCATTCAAATTCTCAAAGAAATATAAAATCAAATAACCTGAGTCGAATGAGAACTCAAGCAATGAAGAAGATGAGAAAGAAGCCTTGTTCATTAAAAATTTAAAGAAATAATCTAGAAAGTACAAAGGTAAGTTACCATTTAAATGTTTTAACTATGGTAAAATTGGTCATTTTGTGGCTAAGTGTCTAGAGAAATAAGATAACGATGAAGAGGAAAGAAAACCTAAATTCAAAAGGGAATTCAAGCAAAGAAAAGGCAATAAAATATTTGGAAAGCAAAAGAAAATATATCTAAAAGGAAGTAGTAGATCATCCGAAGAAAGTGGGATAAGTGAATCGATAACGATAATGAAGAAATATTATTCATGGCTATAAAAGATGACTTAGAAAGAGATGAAGACATGGAAGAAAAAGGTGAAGTAAATCTTAAGAGGAACTTATTTATGCCTTGGGAGAGTTGAAAGATCTTAAAAAGAAAAATCAGAAACAAAAGTTATAAATCCTAAAGTATGAAGAAGAAGATCGTAAATTTGAAGCTAAGATATCACAATCTCTTGAAGAATTAAGAAAGATGACCGTGGATCTAAAAACCCAAAATGAAGAAGCAAATTAAGTTGAAGAAGAATTAATAAATCAGGTAAGGACTAAGGAAGAAGATTGCAAAAGTGTGAGTCACAGATTGTTGCTTTGAGAAAGGATTTGGAAAAAGAAAATGCCAAAGTTACAAGTAATCTAAAATTTGATAAAAAGTACTTGAGATACTAGATGAAATTCTAAATTGACAAGTCAACATCGACAAGATTTATCTTAGATAAAGGAAAGAAAAGACACCACTAACACAAAAGGTATAGAGTCATCGAAAGAGACAAAAAGATAAGTCAAAGACCTATGTAGAGACACTCAAGGAATCTATGAAGAATGACGAGTTGAAAAGGGATAAGATATTTATGAAGATCAACACTTCTTACAAGGAAATAAAAGATGAGAACAATTTTAGAAGACCAAATCCTCCAAGATATACTCACATGTCTAGGTTTGAAAATTCTTTATATGACTATTTCTTCTATTGTAATCATTTTGGTCATAAAGAAATAGATTGTAGAATACGGGTGAGAGACAACAATATAAAGAAGAAAGGTATGTATGGATTCTCAAATATAAATCACAACTCCTTTGCTCCTTTATCAAACTATGTTGAAGATATTGTTTGTTATAACTGCAATAACTATGGACATATGGCAAGATTTTGTAGAACCATCCAAATCAAACTAGAAGGTAAATGCTCCAGAAATAAAGAAGAAAGAAGCTACAAAATTTTGGAAACAAAAGAAAGAGGATGATGGGAAAGATAAAGAGAAATCTATGCTCATTCAAACAACACTCCATGCATAGGATGAAGGGCAATTGTGGTACATTGATAGTGGATGTTTAAGACATATGATGAAGATAAAAGTAAGTTCATCTCCTTGAAGAAATTAAATGAATATATGGTGAAATTCGGTGATAACGCTAAAGAAAAGATTGCTGGAAAAGGTACAGCTGAGTCTTGATAATGGTAAAACAAAAATGGAATTGTGTAACGAAGTTGATGGATGTTGATGGAAATGGTAGAAAGTAACGGAAATAACCAGCAGTATGAAGAGCCTCGAAAAGACATTTTCGAATGGATAGATATGATCGATTAAGTGCAAGAAAGACTATGGTACAATCAGATTTTGAACAACTATTGTGATATGAAAGTTTGGTAAAAAGTAATGGAATTATGGCCAAAAAGGTGACAAAAATATTCAGCAAGTTATGGAAGAAGATGATCAGATTTGGAAGCATGATTCATGGAGTATCATCAGCAAATAAAGGATCAAACACAACCAGCAATTAAATGTGCAAATAGCCCAACAATTAAATGTGAAAATAGCAGGAAAAGCACAATAACATAGAGGGCCACGATTTTCCCAAGGAGTCCCATGTTTTTGGGCAAAAAGGCCCATAGGAGCAGTGATTTGTCTAAGGAGGAACACTCCTATCAAGGGGTTAATGGCATTGTTTAATGTGCATTTAATAATTGTTATGGGCTGCATTAATTACTTTTGGTTTTAGCCAACTAATGCACTTAATTATGTTGTGTTAATTAAATAATGGAAAGGTTGTGTTGGTTGGAATGATGTGTCTTTTCGAAAGGATGTGAGAAGGATATATAAGGAGATAGAATCATTTGATTTAGACAAGCACACACATTGAATATTTTGAGTGAAGAGAGAAGAGTAATAAGAAGAAGAGCAGATTCAAAGGTGTAAAGATGAAAAATTGCAGCGACTTATATATGTGAAGGTGTTGGGATAATTAGACTGAGTATTCTGAGCAACAGTTTTGTAATAAAGTACAACAAATCCTGAAAATAAAAGTGTGAAGTGCAGATCCAAATAAGAAAACCATCACTCGTTGAATAAGCAACAAGTCCATGGTGGTAAGAGGAATTTTTGATAAGGGGTTGGTGCTCCTGTGAGTGGGTGCTCACGAATTCGAAGGGGTTGGTGCTCCTGTAGGTTGGTGCCTACAAAATTGTAATTTGGGGATTGGTGTCTCCTATAGGTTGGTGCCTACAAACATTTGAGAAATATAATAAAGAATATTTTCTCTGTGGTTTTCTCCCAAAAGGGTTTCCATGTAAATCTGTGTCTATTTGCATTGTGTTGGTTTGCTTTGCATTTATTGATTGCTTTGATATATTCACTATGAAATTGATTAATTGTGATTACGGTTATGAGATTAAGTGTTAAATTTAAAAAATATCATAATATTGATTCACCCCCTCTTAGCATTATCTCAAGGGTTCAAGAGAGGACTTATTGATAGCAATATTTACATTAAAATTGAAGGTGAGCACCAGCTAATTGTTATTGTGTATGTAGATGACATAATATTTTGAGGAGACAATGATGAAATGTCTAAGAAATTTTCCGAAGACATGCAAAAGGAGTTTGAGATGTCCATGTTGGGAGAGTTATAATTTTTCCTTGGATTGTAAATTTCTCAATCGATAAAGGAATATTTATATCCCAAATCAAGTATGTGAAGGAAATATTGAAGAAATTTGGAATGGAGGAGCGTGCATCTGTTAGCACACCTATGGCTCTTTGGGAAAAAGTTAAGAAAAGATGATGAATCTTCGAATGCTTGATCAAATTATCTATAGATTAATGATTGGGAGTTTACTATATGTGATGAAATTTAGACCAAACATCATGCAAGTAATGGGTATGGTATGGCTGCACGTTTACAAGCGAGTCCAAAAGAAACACATGTGCAAGTCAGAAAACACATATTTAGATATCTAAAGGGAACTATGGATTATGGGTTATGGTACCCAAGGGGTAAAGACTTCACATTTGTAGCTTATATAGATTTAGATTGGGCGGGATGTGTGGATGATAGAAAAAGTACAAGTGGAGGAAAATTATTCCTTGGAGATGATTGGTATCTTGGTTAAGTAAAAAGTAGAACTTTGTATCCTTATCCACAACAAAAGAAGATTATATAAAAACAGTGTTATGTTGTACTCAAATTATCTGGATGAAGAAAACCTTAAAAGATATCAAAGTAGAGTATGATCATCCAATATCCATATTATGTGATAATACCAGTGCGATAAATATTTCAAAGAATCTGGTTATGCATTCTAGAACAAATCATATTCCCATAAGATATCACTTCTTAAGAGAGAATATCGCAGAAAAGAAGGTAAAGTTGGAATTTGTTGCTACATCCGAACAGATAGCGATATCTTCACTAAGCCACTTCTAAAGGATACATTTGAATATCTATGGTAGAAGTTGGGAGTAATATCCTTTAATTCTTCCCATTGAAAAACAAAGAGAAGCATCGGTTGAGGGGGAGCTAAACATTACAATATTCAACTCCTAGATTGGCCCTTTGCCATTCATGTCAAAGGGGAGAATGGTAAGTAAGGGGAGTTGCATAAAATAATTTTTTTGGAAGGTTTCCATCAATGACAAAGGGGGATATTGTTGAAAGTATTGTCATTGATGTCAAAAGCTTAATCATTGATGTATTTGGTTAACATAAATCATGGTAAAAATGGTTTCAGAGTGATAGGTCTCAAGTTTTAAACTCACTTGGGTAATGCCGAGGGGGATATTGTTGGCATGTGTGTCTAGTGCTCCCCATGAATTTTGTGACATGGACTAACCATATCTCATAGATCCTAACTTTGATGATTGTATCAGAGACTAACACCTATGGATTTTGGTCTAATGACAATTGTGGTCCAACATACAGTGGGATGATGCACATTCCATGAGTGATACTACAAGTGTTTCATGTGACAACTCAGCACCTGACACTTATGAAATGGTTGGGTGCAAAGTGAGGAGTGTAGTTATGCACATAAGTAGGCCGCATTGTGTTAGGAATTTGGGTAGTAACCATGTACCAAGGTACACTAGCGAAGGAAATCCTAAAGTATTCCTACGCATTATGGAAATTCAATGGATATATCAGGTGGAAAGGAGGAATATGTTGGTTTATACTCTATGTGGGACAACTATGTGCTTTGATAGTTGGTTCATAGGGACAATATTTTAGAGTGGATAGAAGTGAGAATCACCTTCTCTGATAGATTTCTCAAGAGCAATGCACCTACTCAGATTTGTGAATTTCATGGTAAGGATCCTGTTCAACACCACGTTCAATAGTGTGATAGAATCTGGATAGAGGGACATGAAGATTTACCACCTTCACTATGGGTGCACAAGATGTACTACACCTTGTGAGGTTCGTGTGCATTGTATGTCTATGTAAATTTGAATAGAGAAATTGGCATCGGAAAGAATTGATGCATGTATGATTCGGACCTTTGAATATTTTCCACTAAACCCCTAGCGAATGAGGAGTTACAGGGTTATGAAGCACTTGGCTATGGGATATAGTGGAAAGGCTAAGAAATTATTCGGGAGTTACTTAGGTGAGTCCGACACGGAGGCGCACTTTAAAGAGGAAGAAACAGATGCGAAACAACTTGGGTGCGGTTTCATAGAAATAGAGAAAGGTAAGATGGTCATGTCATTGATGATGAAGAAGTGGAGAATATAGATGTTGAACATACGGAGGGTATACGTGAGGTCTTATACAACGTATATGAGAAGGAACACACCTACCATGAGCGATGAAAAATAAAAAGGTAAACATTGAAATGTATCTTGAACTAAAGGAGGCCATCATTAGAGATTATTGGTATGAATCTGAGGTTTCTAAGATAATTGAGCTCTTCTTGAATTCTAGGATCTATTTCCTAGGGGCTATCATGAGTTAAAGGGGGTACATGAATCTTTGGGTGAGATGAGAATCAAGTTGAAGGAAGGTACACACTTGGTTAGGAAGAGGCCTTACAGGATGAATCCTAACCTGCGTATCAAGGTGAAAGAAGAAATTGACAAGATGTTGAATTATGGAATCATTGAGCCCATTGAGGAGTCAGAGTGGGTTAGCCCTATGGTGATCAATATCAAGAAAGATGGAAGAATCAGGATTTGTGTGGATTACATGGAATTGAATGCTGCATGTGTAATTGATCCTTTTCCCACACCATTTATTGAAGAAATATTGGAAGGCATTGCAGGGTGCAAAATCAAATCCTTTACTGATGGATTTTCTAGATATCATCAGGTAAGGATAAATAAAGAGGATCAAGAGAAGAAAAGTTTTACCACTGAGTGGGGAAGTTTTGCATACATTATTATGCCATTTGGATTAAATAATGTGCATATAGTATTTTCGTGCATTGTTGTGCGGACATGCCAGGAATTTATTCATAAGTTCTTGTAGGTTTATGTGGATGATTGGACAGTCTATGGGCTTGTGAAATATCACTGTGATAATTTGAGGCTTATGTTTGAGAGATGTAAAAAGTTTAGAATCTCTTGAAACCTTAAGAATTGTGTTTTTACTACACCTTTTGGGACTTCGCTAGGGCATATCATATGTAAGGAAGGCTTGTTAGTGGATCTTGCTAAGGTTGTTATTATTTTGGGTTTAGAGGATCCTACTAACTAGAGAGAGGTACATGATTCTTAGGGCACACAGGATATTATAGGAAGTTCATCAAAGGTTATGCCATGATCGTTATGCCCTTGGATGAATTATTAAAAAGTAAAGGAAATTTCCATTGGGGTGAGGCGCAACAACGCATGTTTGAGACATTAAAGGAAAGGATTACTACAATGCCTATTTTGTGATTTCCTTCATGGACTAAGCCTTTTCATGTGCATGTGGATGCCTTTGGCATGGCCATTGTACAGTATTAGCCCAACCTAGAGAAGGGATTGTTAATCATCCTATTTTCTTTGCAAGTAGGAAGTTAACTCCAGTAGAATAGAATTACACTACTATAGAGCGAGAGGCATTGTCCATGATGTAGGTCTTTATAAATTTTTACAATACTTACTTGGAATTACCTTTCATTTTACATACAAATCACATGGTATTGAAGTACTTGGTGAAAATAATCATTTTGTAGGGGCGCATATGTTGTTGAATCTTTTTTTTTGAGGAATTTGAATTCTGTTGTGGTGAAGCTAGGAAAGATTAATTATGGACCAGATCATTTATCAAGGATTAATACAGGTGAGGATACAGAGAGAATTGAGGACACAATGCCGGATGTATAGCTATTCAAATTGAATTGCACACATTTTTACTTAGAGGATATTGCAATATTTTTTAGAACGATGTGGCACCTAAAGGGATGAAGGCTTTAGAGAAGAAGAAAATTTCCATTTATGTTTTGCCTTAGATGGTGATTAGAGGAGACCTATACAAACTAGGATGGGATGAATTTTTATGCCGATGTATACCTGAGCATAGCGTGAAGCCATTATGGAAGAATCTCATGGGGGAATTGTAGGTGGACACTATGTAGGGGATGCCATTGTGTGAAAGATTTATTGGTAGGAATTTGGTGGGAAACATTGCATATGGATTACAAAGAATATTGTAGGGCCAATGATCACTGTCGGTGACTTTGAAATCCTAGGAATATAGATGAAATGCCTTTGAGGCCTATTGCTAGTGTAAAACCTTTTTAGAAGTGGGACATTGACTTTTTGGGTCCTATTTCCCCACCCATGTGCAAGACTAGATCACGCTACATCATAAATTATATAAATTATCTTACAAGGTGGGAAGAAGCAATGCCTACAAAGGATTGTACAACAACTATAACAACAAGGTTTCTCTGGGAAAATATTATTATTAGTAGGTATGGATGCCCACTAAGTTTGACAAGTGATAGGGGTACTCATTTTCTTAATGAGACAATTAGAATACTATTGGTAGAATTTATGGTAGCACACCATAAAACAACACCCTATCACACTCAGTAAGATGGAACTACTGAGGCATTCAACAAGATATTGAGCCATACCTTGACTAAAATTTTTGATGTTGGAAGGAAAGACTAGGATGATAAAGTTTTTTCTGTAATTTGGGCATACAGGACAACCTATAAGATGTTGAATAAGTCCACACCATTTTAGTTGGTGTTTGGCACAAAGGATGCTCTACCATTAGAATTCATGTTACCTTCTTTGTGTATTACACACGAAGGAGGTTTTTTGATGAGTAAGCTATTGAAGAGCACATTATCAAACTAATTCATTGGACAAGAGGCGCACTATAGCGAGATGGACTCGAAGCAATAAAAAAGGCCAGGTAAAAGGCATGGCATGATAAACACATTAAGAATAATAAGCTTGAATTTGGACAAATGGTTCTTATTTATGACTCAAAGTTCTTACACCACCCTAGAAAACTTAAAGTGTGTTAGTTGGGATTTGTATGTTATAAGGTATATACTTGATTCGGTGCTTTCTAGTTAGAGGCAATGGATAATACCCGGTTTCTATGTTAGTTCAATAGAAGTAGGTTGAAGTCCTACTATAAATAAGTCTTCTTGGTGTTTTTAGTAAGGCATTATTACCACTTAGCTTAGATTCCCTTAACGCATTTCCTTTATATGTTTTTTCATCCTTGCTATTTTTGTAAATTTAGTTCGTGTTTTGTGTAATAAGTGTGCTTGCACACTAGAATCTAATTACTATCTAAGTGTTTTCATGTGTAGATGACCGCACATACCCTTAGTGTGGGGTGTTTCAAGAAGAATAGTCACGGTGCCTTGTTATAGATTTTAGTGTATGGTAGAAGAAAATTTATAGGTGCTTAGAGAAAAGAGGGTTTAAAGAAAACATAGATTTGAGAAGATGTTTTAAAGAAATTACTTGTATTGAAGACAACACGTAGGAAGGTGAATTCTCGAGTGTAACATGGGGAGGATGTAACATTGGAAACTACTTCATGAAGGGCACAATGGATAAGTAATTCGGTCCATGGAGGCACGTGTAAGTAGGACTATGACTAGGATGTGGTGGGCGTGCCGAAGGTTATGAATGAGGAACATAAAATTTAGGTGCGGAAAAGCACGAAGGTGGAATTAATGTCACATACGGTGGTAGTTGGTAATACTTAATGTGAATAATTTTTGAAATTTTCTATAAGGTTGGCATTTGTAATGTTATTTTTATCTTACATTGCATAGAATTGAGATTTAAGTGATGGTGCATGTGCTCCTAGGTGGGTTCATGTAACTAGGGTTTAAGGAAGGCAAATTCGTAGCTAGGGTTTCATGGATTGAAGGGTCTGGTTCACATTTGAGGTAAAAGATGATAAATTGTAAGTTCTGAGAACATCCCTATTAATAAAAGAGAAACCATGGCACCATGATGAGCTCTAGTTGTTGAGGTAGAGGCCGAGGAATTGGTGGAAGAATGGTTGGTTGAGATGTTGTACCATGAAGGAGTGATTGAAGGACAATAGTGAATGAAAAAGATAAATAGGTGTAAAATTTGTAATTTAAATCATCACGCCAATAAAAATATCAAGGATATCACCACCAAGACTATTCGTAAGACCAATTAGAGGACAATGGATGGGACTAGGGTTTTAGATGAATATGTAAAGAGATTTATTGAAAGTGTAGGGGTCATGCAACTCATCGAATTACCATATTTTGGGAAGCTTGAGAAGTTATACTAGTGGCTCTGTCATAGGTACATGATGATTTTTTCTATTTTGAGGGAAGAAGGATTGAGATTACTTGCCAAGTTGATTGGAAAGGTAATGGGTTACATGACTTAGGATGAGAGATTGCTAGAGACTTATCGATGATGAGGATATTGATGCAATGACCTCTAAATTCAAGTATAAGAAAGGGGCCGAGCATTCAAATTCACAAAATAGAGGATATGACCACTAGGATAATGATGCATCTCGCGGATGTAATTTAGGTGCCTCAAAACATTGGACAGAGTTAAACCAATGCTGGATACACATAATGTACAATATGGTAAGAAATAACTACTACACATTGCGAGTTACATTGTAGAGAGTCTAGTAGTGGAGGCGCACATCCAAGCAAACAAAGGTGATAAAATTACTTGGGTTGATATTCTTATTTTACTTGTATTCAGTGAAATTTGTGTGCTCGATGGGTAAAAGGAGAAATTTTTGTAGTTCACCATGGAGCACAAGTCACTTGCAAAGAAATTTGTGAAGTATACATTGCATGGCTTGATATAAAATACCTATAAGGAGTGACATGAAAAATGGTTCAGAAGGAGAATGATGCATCCAAAATGTGCTTCCTACGATGTTGGATGGGAAAGTTGAGTTTGCTATATACCAACACTTTAGTTTGGGAAGATACTTCATGAAGAAGAGTGAGAAAATCCCCTAGTGTAAGTCACCCTTTGCCTTTACCGAGTGTTACTTTAAGGATTACTAAATAGGTTGCATAACACACGTAAGCTACGATTTGACACCGATAAGGTCAATGTGAATATTCATATCCTATGCAAGACTTATGCATGGAATAATAGGAAAGTATACGTAGAAATGATTGAGAAAGATAATATTGATATAATTCTAGAGACCTTGGCCATGGGAAAATTGAACCCGTGCACATTTTTGTGTATCTAAGGCCACACTTCAAGGATGGAATGGTACTTGCGAGGGAGGATATATCTTTTCCTGAGCCTCCAAAACAAAAATAGGCGGTGGGCACTATGAACCCAATTGAAAATGTGCCCCAGGGTAGGAAGAGCCAGACTGAGGGCTCGAAGAATGTTTGCGTAGGAGAAGAACAAACGAGATAGTACAAGGATGGATCATACCATAAAAGTGTTGCGTAGGAGAAGAAAAGGAACCTACTAGCGCTGGACCATCATAACTAGTCGAGGGATCACCGCATTTGAAACCAGTGAAAAATGTCGAAGGAGAAAGGAAGAACCGCCGAAATAATATTTCGATCAAAGATATTGAGGACAAAAAGTCCTCACAATAGAGCGCAAAAATTGATGTTCTACCCCAATCTTGGAAGTGAAAGAATACGAGGAGGTAGGTAGAGATCAACCTATGTATGAAGAGGATTCCCCTTGTAGAAGCACAAGAGGTTATGTAAATGAAAGAAACACTTGGTTGAGATACTTGAGATAATCATACACCCTATATGTGAAAATAAAGAAAATGAGGAAGGGGAGGAAGTGGAACAGAATGTGGGCACCAAGGCATAGAAGAATCTGGACACTGTTTACGAGAGGAGAATGTAGGCAAGCATGCTAGTGAGTAGAAATAAGATGAGGGGTTACAAACATGAAACCTTGAATATGCTTTGATGAGACCACCAAGATAATTTGCACTATGTTCTAGAATACCTTGCCTAGGGAAAAATTATATGGTTGGAATTTGATGGACCCAGACATGGTGACCACATGCACTCATAAAAAAATTTCATGGAGTATACGAATCACATGGATGAGCCTGAATTTGAATTTTGTAAGGAGTCTTGTGTATCACGGAGAAAGAAGAGGGTGCCACATACCCACCATATCACCATCAAGAAACCTAAATTCTCAGATGAGTAGGTAAGCAATGTTTTGGTTGAAGTGTCTATAGAAGTTGCACCTTTGTAATATTGATAAAGCAGAAATTATTTAGGCCTTATTGGATGATAAGAAAGATAAGGACACTTTGAAATCAAGTGCCTAATGGAGGAGAAAGATAATAATGAGGAAGATGTGCAAAAATTTCTTAAAATGGTCAAATTTATTAAAAAGAGGCCATATTTACAGGATAAGGTTGTAGAAGAGTTTCCATCCTCTCTACATTATTTACGCACAACAATTCACATGATACTAGAGGAGGGACCCAAGAACATGCCAAAACCTAAGGATGTTGTAGAGTAGGCACAAAAGGCCAAGGTTTCGTTCACGCAAAAATTACAAGTTATGAAGCGTTGTACCATAGACCTAAAATATGAAATTAAGAAGGAAGATTTGACCTTGAGTCATGCATGACCCTTGACTCAATTATAAACAAAAGGACCATTGAAGAAGAGAATGCGGTCCTCAAGGCATGTAAACAATGAAAAATCACCTGAGAATGGAAGAAAAACAAAATACAATGCAAACCTCCATGTAATCCTTTAGTGCAAACCTCAGTAAGGTTGTAGAGACTTCATCTGTGGAACCTTGCAAATGGATGTGGATGGTCTTGAATGTTCTCCAAACGTAAGTGCAAATGATATATACACATATACTTTGGCTTGGAAATTTAGCAAAATTATTGTACTTAAGAATCAAGAGGATTTGTAAGAGAGAAAGCTTGCAATTTATAGAGGCAGAAGTAGTTGGAAATTAGCCACACATAGTTGAATGCACATGCTAAAAATAACATTTGATGAGGTTACAGTAGTGCCAGGGCATTTATGGGAAATAAATAAATTAATTACAAAAGTTGCATCCGGAAGGTGGTTGTACGTGTAATTCAATTGCCCCCACCTTTCTAGGATTCTAGAAGTGCAGTTAACTAGGATGAGGATATGGAGTCTAAGTGGATGTTGACTAAGTGACAGTTGACTAGGATGTGCACACACTTAATTAATTAATAATTTAATTAATAAATGATAATTAACTTAGCTAAAGGGTACTAGGGATTAATTTAATTAATCCAAAGGGTGCAATGTGTATGAATTAATCAATTTAATCAATTAATCACAAATGGGTGAATAACAGGGTGTATTAGGATAACATTAAGAAAATGTGGAAACATGTGTGTAATTTTTGGGGTCTACATTTTTCCTCTCTTTAAAGTGTTATTGCAAATTAACAGTGCTTTAAAGATAGTATACGTATGCAAATTAATGAGTGGAAAATTGTGAAGCATTGGGATGCCCTAGCAAGTAGAATGAAGTGAAGCATTGGGATGCCCCAACAAGCAGAATGATAGAGGAATGCACCCTCAAGTGGGTGAATGAAGCAACAAAAGTGGACAAATGCTTGATAGAAAGGAAAATAAGGACGAGAAAGGCCTATGCTTGTAGCATGAGCATTCATTTGGAGAATACTTTTAGAACAACCTTATTTTGTTGTTGTTTCACAATAGAGTTGTCACCATTATTATAAAAGTATCAAGGTGGTTAACCTAGATGCATGTAAACAAACATACACAATAAAGAAAAGATAAAAAGGGAAAAAAACCCAATATACAAAGTAGATGCAGACATTAGGGTTATAAATAAACCAAGATGTAATCACACTACTTTCAAGTGGTACAAAAAGGAAACATCAACAATGCAACACAAATTTTAAAAATAAGACAATCAATTATGCCCCTAATATGTGCCACAATGATGATTAAGTAGATAAAAATGCTCCCAAGTGGGAATAGGATCAAACTGGAAGAGAGAAGTTAAAATGACTCCTTATGACACTCTTGGTAGATCTATTATGTAAATGAATGAATTTGAAATTGCCCCAGGTGAAGTTATATCATGAAGTGAAAACAATTTTGTGACTTGCCTCAAGCGAGTTAGCATATCATGTAAAGGGAAGAAAGTGATAGTTGTAAGATCGAAATGATCGGTAGGGTAATAGATAAAAGTATGAAATTTATCAAGAATGTATTGAGATGTTGAATGATTACCTTTAAGTGTTTTCTAATTGTAGGATTTCTATGATAATTGAATGTTTAAATTTTATTATAATTTTTATTTTTTTTTTTTGAATTTTGAAATTTTTGAAATTTGTGAATTTTGGAAGGAATTGAAAAGATAAATGCAAGCAAACATGAATAAACATCAAAAAGAAAAATTCTCCATGGCTTAAATAAACCAGGAGAAAAACACAACACATGCAAATGACAAAAAGATACAAAACAAACAATAGAAACAAACCCAATATGAACAAGAAGGATCCACACCAAAGTTATATGTGAACTAAGATGTAAATAAATTTCCTACAATTGGTCCATAAGCACATTCCAGATACATAGAGTACTGGTTATTATAACTAACAAACATAAGAAACTAAGCTAAGAATATACAAGACAACATTCCATATATACAAACTTTAGTTAAAAAAATACAACAAACAAGCTAGTGAACAAAACACACCAATGTTAAATACTAATGAATAATCTATAAGATAAAAATCTCACAACAATAATGTCCAAAGACTTTCCTAGTGTTTTATACAATGAATAAATATACAAATGTCAAGTTTCCCCCAAGAGAAAGCCAAATCCAAGTGATGTCCCTAAGAAAAGTTACATTACAAAGAGTGACTTGATCGATTGGAAAAGATGATTTGGAATAATCAAATGAAGAAAATGGCAAATGAAATTACATAGTTGCAATTTTTTTGTTTTGTTTTTTGAAATCATTTTCAAAACATTTTATATGTTTTATTTATATTTTATGAACAATTTTATATTGTTTTTGGGATTTTGAACAATTTTATATTGTTTTTGAAGTTTTGTGAAACATTTTTTTTAATGTTTTTGGTATTTTTGGAATTTTAAACCATATGCCAAAGAAGAGGGAAAGGAAATTCCGAAGTCAAAACCAACATACTTTGCACATGAAGGAAGTGAATGAAAGCATAATGGAAGGTGAAAATTAGTGGTGGACAATGGGCATGACAACCTAACAAGGAGAACATGCGACACATGGCGTGGAGGAAAGTTACAGTGGGAAACACATGTAAAATGATGAAACAAGTGGATACAATGATATTCCCCTAGCACAAGGGTTACTCTTCGGAGACTTAGGAGTAGAAATTCTACAAATGAATGAAATTCACAGGCTCCTTCAACTCTTTTCCATCCTTAGTAGATAGTTTTCTTGCACCAGATCCAAATTTAGCATTTATAACATAAAGACCTAACCAATTAGGCTCAAATTTCTTTATTTTTCTCATGGTTTAGTTGTGTTCTTCTAATTTTCCTTTAAGACCAAATTGCTGATTTCAAATTGTCAAGGTTTGACTCAGCGATTATTATTACGCTATAGTCTATTCTGTATACATGTATATGATATAAGGCATGAAGCCATATCTCATCCAATAATTCTAGCTCTACAAGGTGTGCAACATGGTAATCCTCTTCATGAATGAGGTGTTGAAGAGAGACATGAAGTGAAGGTAGTCCAAACTCGATAGGTAATATGGATTTAGATCCATATACTAAGGAAAAAGGAGTAGCTCTTGTAGGAGTACGAAAGGAAGTGCAGTAGGCCCAGAGGGTGAGATACAACTGTGTATGCCAATTATGTCCATGTTTATTGATTATATTTTCTAGAATGGATTTGATAGTATTTTTTTACACTTTGGATTGGCCATTATAATGTGGATAATAGGGCGTAGCTCATTTTAGGTGGATATTATATTTTTAAGCTAGGGCTTTGAGATCCTTATTTTTGAAAGAACCACTATTGTTAGTGACAATAGCAAAGTGAGGATGAAAAAGCGATAGATAATATGGTTAATAATGAATTTAGAAATATTACACCCTACAATGTTGGTAAGAGGCATAACCTCAACCCACTTGGTGAAATACTAAGTGGCGATTATAGTAAATGTGTGGCCATCTACGAGATGTGGGCTTTATTTTCCTATTAAATTGAGTCCCCATTTTGAAAAAGGACAAGGTGAAGTAATGGGATGAAAGGATTGGGATGGTGCATGAATGCGATTACCATTTTTTTGGCAAGACCGACATTTCTTCCCAAAGTTTCATGCATCTTCCTCCATTGTGGGCATATAGTATCCAATGCGTAAGATCTTATTCATAAGTACCATCATAGTGGTATGGGCATAAAAATACCTGATTGTACTTCAACTAGCATCTGATTAGCTTCATCATGATTGAGATATCTTAAGAGAGTCCCATTATAGCCTCTTCGATACAAAATGTCAGCAAGAAGGGTGTAGCGTGAAGCATGTTGTGCTAAGGATCTTTTATTATCTGAATTAAAACTAGGAGGGTAGGATTTGGTTTGAATAAAGGTATATATATCATGGTACTAGGGATGATCAGGACCAAAAATCTCACAAACCATGGTAGAATCTGATAATTCATATGCGGGCACCAAAATATGTTCAATGAGGAACTCATTGTGAGTTTGATTAGTGTCGAATGAAAGAAGGGAGGTGATAGTTTCCATGTCATCTGCTACTTTGTTTTGTATGTGAGAAACTTGTTCAAAATTGATTATGCATGAATACCCTCTAAGGTTATCAACCATTATTTATAGGATAAGAGATTTTCATATTTTAATTAACACTCTCTGTTAACTTGATTAATGACGAGAAGAGAATCTTCAAGAACTATTAATTCTTGCAGGGGCCATGAGATAGAAAACCCTAAGCCTACTATCAATGATTCATACTATGCTATGCTATTTGTGTAAGGAAGCTGCTATGATAATATTTAGGTATGAGGTCTCCATCCAGGTGTATGGTAGACGATTCCTTCTCTAGAACTATGGATGTTGCAAGATCCATGAAAGAATAATGTCCATAAGGGTGTTGCTTCTATGTAGAAAAGGTATTCATTTGGAAATTCAAAATTTAAATGGAAATATAACACTATTTTTCCTAATTAATGAGGGAAGGATAAAAACATCAAGGGTTCAAATGGATAAGTATTTGAGGAAAAGTGTAGTTTCGGATAGATCTTTGAAGAGGCTATGTGGAACCAATATCAGCTTGAAATATGAGTCCTCATTGCTAGGTAATACATCCAAGACTATAGGCCTCTTCTCATATGTCTCATATCCTAAAACATGTGTGTAAAGATTAGAATTCACATTCATACATTCAAAAACACCATGTCCTTGTGGGACAAGGCCTCTTTGTTTCCAGTTCATGTTTTTCATCATTCTATGGTCCTTGGTGTAATAAGTGGATTCATAGAATTCTGCCATCATGTCTTTGTATAGCCAAAAGCAGTCGAGAGATTCGAATATTTTCATCTTCTAGATATCCATATCATCTCCAAAGAGTGTTTCTGAGATATTAAGTGGGAGGTTCTCATAGATGAGGAGCATTAGAATGCCCATAGTTGTGAGGCAATAATAGGAGTTTTCCAAAAAGAAATTCATCATCAAGTGTGTACTCACCTAAGCCTTTATGGGAGAATGTAACTTCAGGTGACACCTTAGATGTAGATGCTTTATAGGAAGACATGGAAGTATGAGGGCTCAATATTATATTAGGGTCAATATGGTTGGTAACAATAGAAGTTGTGCTAGATCCAATTGTGCTATCAAAAAATGGATAATAATTTTCTTTTTTGTACCGTGCTTCATAAAACTTATAGTATTCAAAGGGGTCAACATTACCATGCAAGGTGAAATCTCACCATTATGTGGAAAATTTATGCATTGATGGAAGGTGGAAGGTAGTGTGTGCATCACATGTATCCAAGGTCTACCCAGAAGAAGCTTATATGATATTTCTTCATCGACTACATGACATACGGTGTTGAGGAGCAACGTGCCTACTTGTATGAGAAGATTGATGGTACCACATGACTAGTGCTCGGTATTATCATAACCATGAATGATAATGATATTAACATCTAAGTCATATATTTTATGACCAAGGTAGCGAAGCATTTTTATAGAGCATATGTTAAGAGCCGCTCCATTGTCGATAAGAACTCTCTTGACCTTATGGTCTATAATGTAGGCTTTAATGTACAAGGAGTTATTGTTAATTAGATTTGGGTTCAACATATCTTGAGGGCCAAAATATAGGATAAGATTTTCAAGCATAAGGTTTATGATCATAGCTTAAAATTTTTGAACATTGAGAGTATGAGGAACACATGATTCATTTAGAGCACAAGTGAGAATATCCTGAAATCTAGGTGACTCTTTTAACAGTTCCATTAGAGAGATATGTGCTGGTGTGGTTGCTAATTGTTTGATGAAGTCATACTGACCAGGAGTAGGAGATTTGGCATTAGTTTTTGAATTTTGATTCAAAGGAGCTCTTGGTTTGGATGTTTGAGGTTTTGTAGAAGATGTAGAAGGTCGGTTTTCCATGGGAACCCACATCTTCCTTTGGCATGTGGTCAACACATTACTCGAAGGTTTAAATTTAATGGTTACCATTGTAGATGGTAATTCCTCAATAAATGAGATAATTGAACTAAAATCAGTGTTATTGGTAGAAGAACCTTTGTCAGCATTTTTATCATCACCACCATGTTTGGGAAATGGGTTTGAGAACACCTTAAGATTTTTGTTGGGTGTTTTATTTGGTGATGGTTCTTCAACAATGATATCTCCACTATCAATGAGGTCTTGGACAAAGTGATGTAAGTGAAAGCATCGATTAGTTGGGTGACCATCAATGTGATGAAAATCACAATAAGTATCAACTTTATACCAAGTAGGCTTGGGTTCTCCCTCAACCCAAGGTATGGTGATGGGATAGGTAACCATGTTTACATTAACAATTTGTTAGAGGAAACTTGATAGAGGTTCTCCCAAAGGAGTGAAACAATGTTGCTTAGAATCAAGAGAGGAGGAAACCTCTTTGCTAGAAATAACAAGAGGTTGTTTACCTTTATTTGGTCTAGTCTGAGTGTTTTGGACGTTGTGGACATTGCGGTTTTCCGTAACACCATCATTGACCATATTACGATTGTGGTTAACATGTTTAGATTTATCTTGGTGAGAGCTATTAGGATGGTTACTATGTTTCCCATTATCTTTTGAATGAGGTTTAATCAAACCTTTTGCGACAAGGGATTTTTCAATCTGTGATCCTTTCTCAATAACTTCTTCAAAAGTATTAAGGAAATGCATTTACATGTGAAAGGATAGCTCACTATTGAGGTTAGGTAAAAATATGCTCACAAGTTGTTTCTCGGCATGGAGCATGGGAAGCAACTAGCAATCCCATGCCATCATTGTAGGAATTGTGCAAAGTTTTCATTTTTTTGTTTTGTGGCATTACACAAATCCATCATTGTAATTTTAGAGTCTAGGTTTAATGAGAAATGTTTAATGAACATCTCTTAGATTTTCACAAAATTTTGTATAGATCCCTTAGGGAGGTGTAGAAACAATTCCAAGGCTTAGCCACCTAGACTTCATGGAAATAAACACATTAAGAAGACATCACTATAGGCCACCTCTTGACAATCCATATAGAACTCCTTGATATGGTCTCTAGGATCATTCTCACCCTTGTATTTGTCCAATTTGGGCATCTTAAAATATTTGGGAAACGTGATGCACAGAATGTACTTATCGAAGGGGTAAGGACACAATTCTTCAAAGCTGAAATGTTTGCATTGACATTGCATACCTGAGATGCTGTCCTTCATCATTTTACATTCTTGGGTAAATGGGGAGTTGTTCTGTAAGAAAGATAAGGAACCATCTCTTGTAGAGTTATTATCTTTGGTGTGTGCATTCTAAATTTTAAATGAAGCATCACTATTTTTCTTTCATGCCTCATTGCTATGAGATTCATTGGTGACTTTGAAATTAAAAAAAAAAAGTTTCTTACCCATGTCATTAATTTGATTCATGAGGGATTGAGTGGGATTGGTGTCCGAATCAGTTGATTTTCCTTTGTTCTCTTCATCAGATTTGTATTTGTTTGATTCATTACCTTTGGTGTTGTTCAAGGTAGAATTATTTTGATCATCATTGTTTGTGTGGCTAGGACCTGCCTCATCATCATTGTTTTTCGAAATGAAAGGTTCACCCTTATTAGGTGGTGGTTATCCAAGTAATGTTTGTAGATTATCCTCATCAAAATCAAAGGGTAAGTTTGCTCCCATTTCAAGGACATGAAGCAAAAATTGGTCTTTATTCATATGTAAAATATTTTTGACGTGGGATTTTTCTTTGGGTGAGATGTCATTCTGATCATCCTCAGAGTTTTGGTCATTATCACTATCATAATTTCCAAAAGGATTTTTATGTCATTTGTTCCTTCCAAAAGGACTATAATCTATGTGTTGTGTTCCCACCATTTTTAAAAGAGGGGAGGAACAAAAGAGAGATGCGAAAGATAACTCAACCTACAAAAATTGAATGTGATGATGGAAGAGAGGTATGTGATTAAGTTTGGTAATAACTTTTCCCTTAAAAAAGTGAATGCTAATATAGGCAAGAAGTTTGTAAGATATAAATGATGTAACCATTAACAAAGTGAATGTCAAGATGGAAGCATGTGATTTTTTTGATAAACTTGACCCTTGAAAAAGTGAATGCCAAGATGGAAGAGTGGTTAAATGTGGTGAAGATTATCATCCTCTAAAAAAGTGAATGTTGGAGGAGATTTATAGTGACAAAAGTCTAAATGTGTTCAACCTCTAACAATATGAATGCTAGAGTGGAGAAGTGAGGATAGATTTATTACAAATGCACTCTACCACTTATCAAAGTGAATGCTAGATGGGAGGAGGGTATGAAAAAGGAGTCAAATCTTATGTGTTGTGCTCAACCCTTAATAAAAATTAGTTAAGAAGGAAGAGGCTAATGAAAGGATAAGACTCAAATATTGATAACGTAAGTTTTGGGAAAAGAAGATACGATGAAGTGTCTAAAACACAACAAATTATTTTGTCAAGATAGAGATGTGAAGAAAGAAAACATATATAATTTAATGCTGATAATGTCAAACTAAAGTATGCAAGAAAATAATGAATATTAAGATGCGATAGAATTGAATTGTGAAAAATTGGAACACAACATTTTCAAAATGTTAGTTGTAAGATGAAAATGCTTAAGAGAGGATGTGGATATCCATAAATCAAGACTTAATGTTGAATAGGAGACATAAACTTAACCTTTGGGAAATTTAATCCAAATTTTTAAGCCAAGAATGAAATGGGATATAAACTCAAAATGAGGTGAGTATAAAAGATAGAAGAATTTGATGACAGCAAAGGGAATAATCAAATAAGTGAATGAGAACTCCCAATGAATGAAATAAGATCAAATGGAGAACAAAATGAGGATGAAAATATTGAAATAATGAAAAAGAGATGAAAGTTTTGAAAAGGGGAATTTCAAGAGTAAAATGAAAGATAGTGAATGACTGATGATGGAGAGAAAAGATGATGAGAAAAATAAGTAAATGTCAAGTACAAATAAGGATAAATTTGGAGACAAAAACACAATAGAAGATGAACCCAAATAAGGAGTATTTGGGATTGTGAAAAGGAAGTGAAAAATAATCCAAGTAAAGTGTACTTGGAAAGATGAAATGAGGATGAAAGTAGAATCCAAACAAGGAGTGTTTAGAAAATGACGAAAAGATATGGTGTGAAAGATGGATCCTAAATAAAGAGTGTTTGGGAAAAAGTGAGTGTGGAACACTACTAAAAAAAGAAAGAAAACAAAAGAAGAAAATAGAAAAATAAGCTCTTGTTTAACTATTTGATTGTGGCCTCTACCTTAAATTGACTTGGATAATGTTTGGCTTTCTAGGTGGCTCTGTTAACTAGGAGTTAGCAGTATATAAAAAGTGAGCACAATGCTATTTCTAGTGATGACTTTACTTTACCCCTTTGAAACCCTAAGAAAAGATATTTCTTAGAATGAATTGTACCAGGGTCGCCACTAAGGATATCCGTGAATCTAACTCACAAGGCTTTACTAGTCAAATAGGATAAAAAGGTTTCCGTTTCATCTACCAGTTCCCTCAAGGTGTGGACTACTTTGAGGTTCCTAGAACCACGACATTTGTTGTAGCTTAAGGCTTATGCCAATGGGTTTTTTTGTTAATCATTCGAACTATAGCTCTTAACCGAACCTGCAAATATATTGTTTTTAATGTGGTGTATTTTTTTATCTTGTGATCTTAATGTGGTTTGGTTGTACACCATTTGACAACCTGCAGTTAGTAGTTTTTTGAGTGTTTTATCCACCTTTTTGAGAGTGGGTCCTGCAAGCAAAGATTAGAGGGTTTTCGGAAGGAGGTAAAAGAAAAAACAACATAAGCAAGTTCACTATTTTGATTTCCTATATCACTTATAAATCATAAGGAAAGAGCATATGTGTGAATAAGCTTGGATTAAGCAAAACATTAATTCCCTAAAAACAAAAAAGAAATAAATGACCATGTTTCTAATTCCCAAGATCACTTAGAAAGTGTGAGGGAAGAGCATACATGTGATTGTTTCATGGTTAGTCTCACAAAAACAAAAGAAAATAACAAATCAGAAGCATACAAAACATGGGAGAAATTATTAGTCTAGGTAGGAAAATGATAAAATGGATGTAAAATGGCTAAAAAAGTGAGAAAAAAATTGGTGGAAACTTCCAAGACACTTATTTGAGAAACTTCCATAGTTCTTTACAGTTTCAAAAAGATGGAAAAGAACAAGGAAGAAGCATCCGAATGAAATAAACCCCAAAAACACACGTAAGACTTGCAAAAATGAGATTCACGATTAGTTTATTGGGGCAAAAATTTGCATATAAAAGTCTAAAATTAATTACTAAATGAAAGAGAAGCTAAGGTTAGAAATAAAATATAATCTAAGGTGAGAAAGAAAACATAATCTAAATTTTGAAATAAGTTAGAAAAATTAAGTAAAAGAGAATCTAAAGTTAAGAAAGAATATAAACTAAAGTTGAAAGTATAGTGAAAGCATACACTACAATGTAAAGTCATAAACAAAATAATAATAAATAAATAAACGTAAATCCCTAAGGTGAAAAGCATAGGATAAACCTAATAAAAAAAAATAGTTAGTAAAATTAATCTAAACACCAAAAACCTAAAGTTAAACAAAGAAAACCAAAAATCAAACAAAAAGTGGTTGCATTTCAAAGGTGAGGGTGAGTATGCGGTCTGGGCTGATGGATCGATGATGGAGAGATGGATCTAAGTCGGGAGGGATTACATGAGGGTGGGGGTGCACCAAGGCAACGTGGATCGGGATGAGTCGCTAGGGCTCACGGGGTGTGCATTGGGCACTAAGGAGAGTTGGGGCAGGGGTAAGATCGGGCTCGTTGTGGAGTGGGTGTGAGCTTGGGGAATGGGATAAAGAAGTCTAGGGCGGGGAGTGATCTATGTGGGAGAAGCACTTTGGGTAGTAAGGGGTCGGAGTAGTTAGGATGGGGAGGGTGAGTCAAGGTAGTCTAAGAGCTTTATGGTTAGGGAAGAGAATGGGGAATGTGTGGTGAGTTGTGTTAGGGTAGGTGAGTGGAAGGGTAGGGAAACTAGGATGAGGTTGGTGTGGGACAACTCGGTCAAGTTGACTGTGGGGAGGAGAGGTAAGGGGGTGGGGGAGTAGGGCTTAGGGTTTGATTTTTTATATATATTTATTATATATATATATATATATTAACTAATATATTTCTCCTGTGTAGGTTGCCAAATAGAAAAAAATAAAAATATTTTTTGTTTTTTGTGAATTGTTGAAATCCTATTTTTTTGATAATTTTTTATAATAAAAATTGATTGTTGTGCTTTGATTTTGTAGGTTGTGCAAAAAAATGAAGAACATAAATGTGTAAACTGGAAGAAAACAACAATGCGAGAGAAATTCATAAATTGATAAACTAAAAGAGAAGCAAATTTTAGCAAATTCACAACTCCTTCCTGCAAATGTAAACCAATAAACAATGGTAACTTCCCAATTCACCTATGAAATCTGCACACAAACAAGAATTTTTTTGTGAAAAAAAAAAACACAGGAATAAGAAATGAAACCAAAAATGAAATAAAATGGGGTGCGAGTCCCATCTTGCGTGCCAAAATGTAAACAATGAAAAATCACCTAAGAATGGAAGACAAAAAAATACAATTCAAACCTCTTTTCAGAACCCTTCAAAGTGTTGGTTGTCAAAAATGACTTTAATGAAAGTAATGTGATCAAGGGATAGAAGTCCCTCCTCTTTAATGGGAGAGGTTCCCTTATTTAAAGGAAAAAACCTATTTACAAATGTACAACATTTAGTTTTAAAGAGGAACTCTGATATCATGGAAGTGTTTTAAATGACAGATTATCAATACAAAGGGACAGAAGAACTAGGAAGTGGGAAAAGGAAGAGTAGCATTCTCAGAAATATAGATAGAAAAATAATTCCTTATAAATGTTGAACTAAGATCATATAGAACAAAATCATTCAGTTAAAGCCATAAGATGTTATTTCATAGACACAAAGTTCCAGAGATGACATCCACAAGAATACAAAGCTTCTTGATGTAAAAGAGATTAATGATTCAATAATTTTAATAGATAGGAAAGAATGAATAACCACAGATAGAAATAGAAAGAGAAGTCTTCTTGTATTGATAGCTTTTTAACTCTTTACACTTTGCCAAAATAGTCAGAGTTCTAGCCCTTAGAATGGCATGGAGAGCTCATTATATAGCTTACAAATTAGTTACACTTGGTAACCGTTTCTTTTAACTAAAATATTAATTAAGGAAATGTTCAATACAATATCCTTAATTAATTTACAAGGAGCTCAGAACTTAAAAATAGAAGGAGGAAAAGAGAATCCAGAAGAAGAAACACCCGATTATGTCTGAGGGGTCCACTGATTTGAGGATCCGATATCTAATTTTCTTCAATGCTTCAACTATCTCCATACCTCGTGGGATTGTTGTGTTGGCAATGGTGTGAGACCAAGTGCCTAGAGATTTTTCCATATCTTTATCAAACTTGGTATGCTCCAGGTATTCTTTATTTTCCTCAACAATTGTAGATTGAAGGAAGCAAATGTCCTTTATCTTCTCTTTGGTAATTAATTCTTCTTTGAACAAGTCTTCTTTGACAAATGTTTTGAACTGAGCTTTGATCTCTTGAAGAGAGAAAGGAACACCTGAAGTTTCATCATGAAGATGGCAATGAATATATTTAAAGGTAGAAGAAACACAAGTTTTGAAAGATTCTCCTTTCTACCACACGTTATTTAATTCACCCAGTGCTTCTTCCAGAACCTTCATTTTCCATTAGACATTGAAAACCCATGCCTTGACAAGTTATTCTTGGCATCATCAAATACACTTGTTGGCCAATAGGATCTTCTCATCAGCTTGGCCCATAAGGTGAAGATCTGTAATACAACTAGTCTAGAGCTTTAGCTCTTTATCCATAACCCTTATTGAGGAAGTGAGTTTCTGCTGTAGATTAATCACCTTCTTGTTGGCCTTGAAGGCTTCCTCAATGAAATTCAAGCCAGCTATAATCATATCATCAACCATGGCTTCCAAAGCCTTTCCATAAGTAGAATAATTATGTATATCTTTGATGCTCTGAACTTCATCTTGGCTGAGAATCATGTGGGGGGAAGAGCAGCCAGTGGGGTAGGATCCAAAACCTTATCTTTGGCCAATAATGACTTGATAAATTTGGAGAGAACTTGATTCTTTTCCAACTGTTCTATAGTTTTCTTTCCCTTCTCTACTCATTCAATAACCTTTGTCACTATTTCTTGAAGGTTATGAACCTCACTCTTAGGAGTGGATTCCCCCATTGGGATTCTAGAAAGTACTAAATCAGAGACCAAGAGATCATGTTCTGCCTTATCAACCTTGGGCTTTGCAACCTCCAGGAACTACTAGCCTTGAGCATCAGTTACTATCCTTGAAGTGGTCTTGGCTCTCTTAGCTGGAGGAGGAGGAGTAGTTCCTAGAAAAGCTGCTACAACATCAAAATTAGGCCCTATTATCCGAGAGGAAGATTTCCTCTTCCTGTTGTCAACCATGGGTTGCACCCAAGCAAAAGTAGAAGAAGAAGAGGAAGGAACAAGAGGCCCAAGAGCAAGTGAACTCATGACACTTAGAGTATTGACCACTATTTCCTCTAGCAGAGAAGTGGAGGGAGTATTAGGAGCTTCCTTTATAGAGGATTTTGCGGTACTAGGAGGCTCTTGCACTAGACATTTCCTTTTCCTTTTCAATAGTAACTTCAGGAGTTCCTGTAGGATTTAGCACTTCACCATCATCACTCTCACTAAGAACAATAATGTTCTCTAGTCTTGAAGGTAGCTCTGGATGCTCAAGAAGAGGTTCTTCATCAATTGGTTCCTACTTAACCTCTTTAAACTTATTTTGGTATACTTGAGTAGAAAGAGTAGAATGACTGGGCTCTTTCATTGAGGAAGAATGAGGGGTTTGCTCAAGAACCTTGGTATTGGTTGTATGTGCTTCCTTCCCTGGTGTAGAGGTGTCTCTGGAAGAAGATCCACCCTGATTCTTCTTGAACTCACGAACCTTCTTGTCCAGCCAAACTTTAGTTCTTACAAGAACAAGGGCCATAATCTCAACCAAATCATCTCTCTCTTTTTTTTTTACCAATCCAACTCCTCCAAAGGAGTGTGTTTGATTTTTGTCTCATATTCAAAGGACTGTAAGTCCTCATCATCCTCCTTAAGTCCTTCAGAACTTGGTAAAGATTGAGATCTCTAATGTGTTGTAGAGAGAGTCTGCCATAGTGCCTTCGTGTCTGCCTCAAAATCATCTACACAATCAGCCTAGTAGTCTTCAGTATCTGGCTTGTGATGATAATTTATCCTGAGGTTCTGATCAATAAAATTCTTTAGATCAAAGCAAGTTCTGGTCTGAAGAAATGAACAGTGATAGAAGTAATAGCCCTTTCTACATTTTGGGCATCCAAAGTTGTTTTACATGTATAGTTTCCCAAAGAGATAGGGAAATGCAGCCAGTGATCTTCTTGTCTCTGCATGTCCTATGTAGCTTATCAAGCTACCTTGCATACTTCAACCAGGGCCATTTTATCACTGCAGAACATAGGGAGCTTGAGAGGTGTGCTTTCATAGCCAGCCAACCTGATGTATGAAAACCTCCTGAATTGGATAAAGAAAGACCCATACTTGGCTATAAGGTTCATAGCTTCATCAAAAATCTCCTAGCAGTGTTTCCCTCCAAGAGTCTTACAATGTACATGGTGAAAGCATCATTGACTCTTCTGAAATTGTGATTGCTAGTTTCAAGGGTAAACTGAGGGCAGTATGCATAAATAGGCTCATTCTTCTGGCCCTCTATGTAGGTGAAACCAAACCACTCTTAGAGATGCAGCCAGGTATACATGAGATAAGAAGTCATATAGAACTTCTTAGTCTATTGAACACTAGACAACTGCTCAATCAAATTCATGCAAACAATTTCAGCCCAATTAATGTTTTGCTTGCCCTCACAGATGATGTTTATGAAGGGGCACATCTAGAAGTGAAACTCATTGGTGGAAGGAAACCCCATGATATGGGTGAGAAAAATAATAAAGTCAGACAACTCCTCATTAAAATCAACCCTGTATAATGCCTTGGAGAGTCGGGATGCTCCCTTCTTAGGGTTCTTTAACCATGATTTTGCTATACGTGCCTTGTATGTGTCACTTTGTCCTAGTCAAACAGGGTTTGAGCTTGGGCACAAGTGATAATTATGGAATCCTCAGTCTCTGGAATGTGTAGGGTAGTAGTGATGGTGGCAGTATCTAGTTTCACGATTAATTCCCCATGCACATTGGTGAGTTCCTTAGTATCGTGGTTAAAATGGGCTCCCCAAGTAAGCACCGTGTCTGCACACTGTACCAAGATAGGGAAACTAGCCACGTATGCAAGTCCACTATCACTAATCATTTCTGCCATGGGAGTAAGATTAGAGCATCTTAATCTACCCCAAAATTCCCCAAAATCTAAGTGCCGAACCTCACTTTGTCTCCATATCAGGTACAAATGTCTCAAGAGGTGACACAGTTCCTAACCCTAAAAATTGATCTTCATTTTTGCAATGCATATGGGAAAAGCCTTTCAAGATCAAAATCATGATGAGAATGCAATGAGGATAGGGGCATAAGCAAATGAATCAAATGGTAGGGATTCAAGCAAGAGATGACAAGTGAGCAATGTGACAAATGCGTAGGAGATAGTCCAATTAAATAGCCATTTAGAGAGAGAGAGTCATTAAATGTGCATTAAATTTACCTCACACCGACTCAAAAAGATAAAAATTGGGAAAAGTAGAGAAAAATGGCTCAAATGTTCTTTGGTACATTTGGGATATGAGGGACACGAGGATGTGATTTGAATGATGCAGAGATGCAAGAAAAAGCGGGCCAAATGGGCACGGGTGGTCCAGGAACTTAGATACGTGAAATACGTGAGGGACACGAGGGACACGAGGACATGATTCAGCTGATGCACGTGATGTGGGGAAAGTGAGAACAGAAAGCCCAGATGCATTTGGGACAGATGGGAAAAAGTACATGAAGTACCCAATGCAGCCGATGTAGATGATCGGGTAAAAGGAAGTCCGGTGAACTTGGGACAAACGGGCAAAAAGTTCCATAAAATCTGATAGTTAAGGATTTACGGAAAGCGGTCGATCGGTGAACAAAAGGCCCAGAGGTACTTGGGACATGAGGGACAAAAATGTCTGACAGACCATAAGTCACCAAAAAGACTCCAAAAACACAATTTTCACTATCTCTTCAAGTTTTCTCTTCATTAGAACATTACTAAAGGTGCCAACTCAAAATTTTCAAAATTCAGACTTTCAAAAGAGGGGAAATTTTGAGAGGACAACAGCTAGCTCTTTCTAGGGATGACTTGACTAGATCAAGAACAAGGCAAGACAAGAACTCAAGAAAGAATCAGGGGAAGAAGACCAATGCTTATCCATGAGGCAAAAGACTCAAGGGAAAACCAATACAGAAGACAACACACCCAAAAACTAGGAAAGGCAAACAACAAAGGCAAGGGAAAGAAAACACACCCTATACACAATATACATAGGACACCCTTTTCCCCTAGGACTTGAACAATTTTAGGTACTTCCCACTATAAGGAAGTGGGAGAGAGGATCCATCCATGTAATCAAGATAGAAATAATTTTCACTAGAAAAGTGCCTGATTCTAAAAGGACCAAGCCAAAGAGAATCAAACTTACCATGGCTTCCTCGAGGTTCATGTCTTTTATCCCACAACAAAACAATGTCTCCAACTTTGAAATCTCTAGATCTGGTTTTCTTGTCAAACAAAGATTTCACCTTCTCTTGATGGGCAGATATTCTATCAAAAACTTGTAACCTATCTTCATTCAATTTTTAAAGATACATGATCCTTTTATCTAGAGAATCACTGAAACTGGTGTCTTCAATGGCCTTCATCAAATACAAAGCTGGTAGCTCCACTGTCACCGGTAGTTGGCTTCCACACCATACACTACTTGAAAAGGGGACATCCCAATTGCTCTTTTAGGTGTAATCCTGTCTACCCAGAGAGCATCATAGAGCTTCTTGTGCTAGTTCCTTTGAGACTCATTAACAAGCTTTCTCACTATGGTCACCAAATTTTTGTTTGTTGATTCTGCTTGACCATTCCCTTGAGGATAGTAATATGAGGAATGAGCAAGGGAAATACCATATCCATAATAGAAATCCATCATTTTAGCAGAAGAAAAATTTGAAGCATTATCAGTCACAATCTTGTTAGGTACTCCAAACCTTATCAGGATGTTCTCTTTGATGAAATTACATACTACCTCTGAAGTGGTACTTTTAACTAGGATAGCTTCCACCCACTTAGTGAAATAATCTGGTAGTCAACACATGAGTATGCCCTACACTTGAAGATGGGTTGAGTGTTCTAATAAAATCCAAACCCCACTGTTGAAAGGGTTCTTCAATCACAACTGGTTTAAGTGGAAAAGTGGCTAACTTTGGTCTTCCCACAAAAGTTTGACAAGCTTCACATTTATCAACCCATTTTGATGCATCCTTAAACAAAGTAGGCCAATAGTACCGCACACAGAATTTTGTGGGTAGTAACAGTAGATGAGAAATGACCCCCACAGGCTTGGTCATGGAAGGCTGAGAAAATCTTCTTTTGTTTCTCTTTGTCAACACATTTCAAAAATCTTCCATCTACTCCATGTTTAAACAAAGCATTTTCCCACAACACATATTGTGCTGATCTTAGCTTGATATCTCTTTTCTCCTTAGCAGTTAAGTGAGATGGACACTCACCATAGGTGAGGAAGTGGGAAATGTCAGCATACCATTCATCCATTGAGCTGAGAAACAAAACAATAGGAACATCATCCTCATTCTTAGGCAACCCATGACCAGCTCCTTTAGCGATGAGTTCACATAGGCCTTTACCCCAGACTAGTTTAGTTGGTCTGATATCAATATCATATTCCTAAACCTTTGCGACCCAGTTTCCTCTCTTAGTTCCAAATTCTTGTTGTGTAAGAATGGACTTGATGGTTGTATCGGGCACAAGTATCACTGAGTGAGAGTTAAGAATATAAAATTGAAACTGCTTAACAACTTTAACCACTGCAAAAGCATGTTTCTCCATCATAGTATACTTTAGCTCATGATTTTTAGAATATAGCTCATGAATGAAATTGGGAGCTTGTGGTCTTCAAAGTATTTCGAGTTAACACAAAGAGCTAGGGTACTTTCTGTGGCATAGCAATAGATAATAAAGTCCTTGCTAAAATATAGACATGCTAAGATAGGAGTCCTAGCAATATCCTTTTTAATGCCTTCAAATGCTTCTTTCCCTTCAGGGACCAACCAAACATTTGTTTTCCTTTCATCATTTGGGAGATATTCAAAGTTAGCTCTACAAAATCAGAATGAATCTTCTCAGGAAGTTAATCTTACCAAAGAAAGAATGCACTCCCTTTTTACTTGTAGGAAGAGGAATCTGTTGAATAGCTTGAACTCGTTCAGGATCAATCTTGATTCCTTCCTTGGAGACAACATGTCCCAACAACTTTCCCTCTGTGACACAAAAGATAAACTTCTTGGGATTCAAAGAGACCCCATGTTCTCTGCATTTCAAAAGAACCTTTTCCAGATGAAAAATGATCTGCTCTAGTTTTAGAAAATACAGTTAGGTCATCTAGATACACCACAATACATTTTCCTTTCAGGATTCCAAAGGCCAAGTCCATAGCCCTTTGAAAGGTGGCACCAGCATTAATGAGTCCAAAGGGCATCCTCTTGTAAGAAAAAGTACCCCAAGGAGTGGTAAAGGTAGTCTTGTGCTGATCTGTAGTGTTGACTTCTACTTGATTGTATCCTAAGAAACCATCAAGCATGGACAACATCTCAGCTCCTATAACAACTTGTAATACTTGTCCATCATGGGTAGGGGGTAGTTGTCCTTCAGGGAAGCCTGATTTAGATTCCTAAAATCAACACAGATCCGAATCTCACCATTTTTCTTCCTAACCGGCACAATGTTAGCAATCTAAGTTGAATGGTGAATGGGAAAGATAATCTTGGCCTTCAACAACTTTTGTATCTCCTGAAAAATGGTGTCAGCAATCTTTGGATTGTACTGCCTTTGCTTCTATTTGAAAGGTTTAATCCCAGGTTTGAGAGGAATGAAATGCTACATTTATTTAGGCTGAAAAAATCTTTTAGATCATCATAAGAATAAGCAAGTACATCAACGTATCTCTTCAAAATATTTACTACCTTCTTCTTTTCCTCTTGTGTGCAACATTTCCCAATGTTCACCATTTTGGGGTCAGTAGAACCCCCAATGTTAACCTTTTCATATTCAATAGATTGTTGGGCTCCTCTAGAAGCTTTAGCCTTAACATACCTATCATGTTTATCAAACAATTCCTCCAGACTTACCAACCCTTTAGGGATCTTGTTACCTTTTAGTCTGATGCACCCATCTTGATCTATCTCCTCTTTGACATCCTCCTCATTGGAAGATACACTTTCTCGAGGTAAATTATCACTTCCTTTGAAATATAATTGTTCAAATTTATCCCTGAGTTCCAAGAAAGAGAGCAAATGCTGATCATCATTGAAAACTTGCTAGTTGCTTGCATTATCTGGCACACTTGGTCTATGGATCATTTCAATGGTGAATTTATCCTGAGAGAAATCAAGATGAGGTATGAGCAAAGACCCTGACACGGCTAGGGAATCAGCCCTAGTGTTCTTTTCCCTTGGGACTACCTCAATGGAGAAGGCATCAAGAAATTCAATAGAATCCCAAACTAGATTCCTATAATGCTTCAATCTTCTATTCTTTACTTGGAAAAGGTCTCTGACTTGTTTAACAACTAGTTCCACATCTCCCCAAGCCAGAAGATTCTTCACACCTTCCTCCTTTGCCATGTTAAGCCCAAGGATGAGAGCTTCATATTCTATTGTGTTATTTGTATTTTCAAATTGTAGCTTGAATGAGAAAGGATGAATCTTTCCTTCAAGAGATATCAACACCACACCAGCTCCAGAACTAGCCGAGGAACAACTTCCATCAAATTCCAAATTCCAAACACCATTAGGATCATGAATTACTTCTTTGGGACATTCTATTTCATCCTAAGACATGATCATATAGTTTCCATGCCCAATGTCTTCATAAAGTATTTGTGCTTTAGGATCATCTGTCTTTTGCACAATATACTCAGATTTCTTCTCAGGCAACAACTTCTTCATCTTTCCGTTGATTGGTATAAGGGCATGTGACCAATCCATTTGAATTTATCCTCCCACATCCTTACAAAATTTCTTACTCAGTAGCATACCATATGAAGGAGGGATATCAGCTACCAAGATAGTAGCTAAAACCTTCTTCTCTGGTAAAGAAACAAAAGCTACTTGTGCATCTTTAATCCTTCCAACCAAAGGCACCTCCTTACTCTCCATAGAATAGCAGGACCCATAAGTGCATGTGAGAGTAAGACCCAAAGCATGAGCCACTTTGGTAGGCATGACATTATCCGACACTCCTGAGTCTATGACATAGTTGTTGAGTTTATGGCCAACTATGAGGAGGGTTACATAAAATGGTTTGATTTTTTCATTAGGTGAGGTGACTGCAGCCACAAGGTTTGGTTGGGGTGTAGAAGATGGAGTAGGAAAAATACCTTTAGAAGTATTGGGTGAAGTTCTAGAATGGGAATTGACAAAGTGGACCATTTTGGCAAAGGATTTTGGATGAGTTTGATAGTACTCACCTCTGAAATTTGGATTTTTGTCTTCTTAAGGTGATCGATGATATCAAAAGATCTAAAGGTGGATGGGCTATCATCACTAGGAATCCTAGGCTTATCAGGTTTAGGAGCTAGAGAAGAAGAAGTTTTAGTAGTAGAATTAGGAAAAGAAGGATTAGTAGAACTCACATTCTGTGTGGATGTAGTGGGAATAGGAGATCCTCTTTTTCAATTACGAGGATAGTCATGGGATGCTCCTTGGACCTCTTAGCGGGCTGCATCACTTTCTCCTTGTTATTTTTCTATTCTCGAGTCATAACAACATATGACTCATTGTTCATTTCTGCTACTACTTCATCATAATCATCTTCTTCATCAACACCTTCAGTGGTGAAGAAATTAACTCGAGATCCCCCAAGTTCTTAAGTTCTTCATCAGCCTATTCTTCTTGTTCTTCAAAATATTCATTAATATCTTCATCATCAGGTTCTTTAACCTCACAAGTTGCATTAACAAGGACCTTGATGGGAGGTCCCTCAATTTCCAGCCTTGTCTGAGAGGAGGGAAAATGATTTCTAGGCTGAAAATTCCTCCTTGGAACATCTTGTATAAGGAGCATGCTGAGCCAATTATTTCTTGATGGTAATGAGGTCATTAACAAGATTTTGTACTAATGGATCTGCATTAGCTTGGGGAGTAGAAGAAGAGGAAAAAGAAGCTCTAGATTTGGAAGGATCTCTTTTAAATTACCAGACATGATCAAGTCATCTTCAATGCTAACAGCTAATCTCTGATCCTCATCCAATGTTTCAAGGTTGGCTCTCCTCAATACATAGCTAACTTCAGGTAGTTGAGCATTCAGGAAGAAACATTTTTGAATTTGATCTACAGTTGGGTATCCGGTGGAATTTTGTTAATCATCTTGTTGAACCTAGCCACAAATTCTCTCATGGGCTCTTGTGATTCTTTCTTTATTTGAGAGATCTGAGCTAGCAAAGCATGCACATCTTCTATAGGTTTGAAATAGTTCTCAAATCTTGTTCTCATCATGGTCCAACTAGTAATGGCCCCAACAGGAAGATGATAGAACCAATCTACCGCATTATCTTGCAAAGTCTCTATAAAAATCCTCACCGAGACATCTTCATGCTCAACTTTGAGGACTCCACATGTAACTATGAAAGTTGTAATATGCTCATGAGGGTGTACCTTGCCATCACCTCTAAACTTGGGGAAGTTATTCCTGTTACCCTTGGGTAACTCATGCAAAGGCTGAGGAAGGGCAAGAGGCCCAACACGATGGCCCCAAGGTAGTGGAACTACCATCCTTAGGAAAACTGCTTGAAGAGGAACTGAAACACCAACAAGAATCAAAGCACAAAGATTAGGGTTGAGTTGCTCTTGAGGGATACCACTCACAAGGGTTTTGTTGTCAACAGGAGGTGTGTTTGTAGAGTGAGCTCTTCTATTCCTCCCTATTGAAGGAAGGGGAAAACCTTACTATTCCAAGAGTTGAAAATGAGAATCTTCAATTCCAAGAGCCCTCCTACCGCAAGTAAATATTAGATTCACCAGATCAGAAAATGATCAAGCAATGTTTATAAAACTAGAATCCATCAAAAACGAATCCCCAGTAGAGTCATAAAAAACTGTTGGTTGTCAAATGAGGACTTTAATGAAATGAACAGTCAGGGGACAAAAGTCCCTCCTCTTTAATAGAAGAGGTTCCCTTATTTAAAGGCAAAAACCTATTTATAAATGTACAACATTTAGTTTTAAAGAGGAACTCTGATATCATGGAAGTGTTTTAAATGACAGATTATCAATATAAAGGGACAAAAGAACTAGGAAGTGGGAAAAGGAAGAGTAGCATTCTTAGGAAATATAGATAGCAAAATAATTCCTTATAAATGCTGAACTAAGATCATATAGAACAAAATCATTCAGTTAAAGCCATAAGATGTTATTTCATAGACACAAAGTTCTAGAGATGACATCCACAATAATACAAAGCTTCTTGATGTAAAAGAGATTAATGATTAAATAATTTTAACAGATAGGAAAGAATGAATAACCATAGATAGAAATAGAATGAGAAGTATTCTTTTATTGATAGCTTTTTAACTCTTTACACTTTGCCAAAATAGTCAGAGTTCTAACCCCTTATAATGGCGTGGAGAGCTCATTATATAGCTTACAAATTAGTTACATTTGGTAATCATTTCTTTTAACCAAAAGATTAATTAAGGAAATGTTCAATACAATATCCTTAATTAATTTACAAGGATCTCAACACTTAGACATAGAAGGAGGAAAAGAGAAGCCGAAGAAGAAACACCCGATTATGTTTGAGGCGGACCCATTGATTTGAAGATCCGATATCTAAATTTCTTCAATGCTTCAGCTATCTCCATACCTCATGGGATTGTTGTGTTGGTAGTGGCGTGAGACCAAGTGCTTAGACATTTTTCCATATCTTTATCAAACTCGAATGCTCCAGGTATTCTTTATTTTCCTCAGTAATTGTAGATTAAAGGAAGCAAATGTCCTTTATCTTCTCTTTGGTAATTAATTCTTCTTTGAACAAGTCTTATTTGACAAATGTTCAAACTAAGCTTTGATCTCTTGAAGAGAGAAAGGAACACCTGAAGTTTCATCATGAAAATGCAATAAATATAGTTAAAGGTAGAAGAAACACAAATTTTGAAAGATTCTCCTTTTTGCCATACATTATTTAATTCACCACCCACCTTCACCATTATTCTTCGCATCATCAAATACACTGTTGGCCAATAGGATCTTCTCATCAGCTTGGCCCATAAGGTGAAGATCTGTAATACAACTAGTCCAAAGCTTTAGCTCTTTATCCATAACCCTTATCAAGGAAGTGAGCTTCTCTTTGTATAGATTAATCACCTTCTCATCGCCTTGAAGGCTTCCTCAATGAAATTCAAGCTAGCTATAATCATATCATCAACCATGGCTTCCAAAGCCTTTCCATAAGTAGAATACTTATGTATATATTTAATGTTTTGAACTTCATCCTGGTTGAGAATCATGGGGGTGGAAGAGAAGCTATTGGGGTAGGATCCAAAACCTTATCTTTGGCCAATAATGACTTGATAAAGTTGGAAAGAACTTGATTCTATTCTTCCAACTATTCTATAGTTTGCTTTCCCTTCTCTACTCATTCAATAACCTTTGTCACTATTTCTTGAAGGTTATGAACCCCACTCTCAGGAGTGGATTCTTACATTGGGATTCTAGAAAGTACTAAATCGATACCAAGAGATCATGTTCTCGCCTTATCAACCTTGGGCTTTGAAACCTCCAGGAACTACTGGCCTTGAGCATCGTTACTATCCTTGAAGTGGTCTTGGGTCTCTTAGCTGGAGGAGGAGGAGTAGTTCCTAGCAAAGATGCTACAACATCAAAATTAGGCCCTGTTATCTGACATGAATATTTCCTCTTCCTATTGTCAACTATGGGTTACACCCAAGCAAAAGTAGAAGAAGAAGAGGAAGGAACAAGAGGCCCAAGAGCAAGTGAACTCATGGCACTTAGAGTATTGACCACTATTGCCTCTAGTAGAGAAGTGGAGGGAGTATCAGGAGCTTCCTTTGTAGAGGAGTTTGCGGTACTAGGAGGCTCTGCACTAGACATTTCCTTTTCCTTTTCAATAGTAACTTCAGGAGTTCCTACAGGATTTGGCACTTCACCATCATCACTCTCACTAAGAACAATAATGTTCTCTAGTCCTGAAGGTAGCTCTGGATGCTCAAGAAGAGGTTCTTCATCAATTGGTTCCTATTTAACCTCTTTGATCTTCTTTTGGTATACTTGAGTAGAAGGAGTAGATGACTCAGGCTCTTTCATTGAGGAAGAATGAGGGGTTTGCTCAAGAACCTTGGTATTGGTTGTATGTGCTTCCTTCCCTGGTGTAGAGGTGTTTCGGAAGAAGATCCACCCTGATTCTTCTTGAACTCACAAACCTTCCTATCTAGCCAAACTTTAGTTCTTACAAGAACAGGGGCCATAATCTCAACCAAATCATCTCTCTTTTTTTGTACCAATCCAGATCCTCCAAAGGAGTGTGTTTGATTGTTGTCTCATATTCAAAGGACTATAAGTCCTCATCATCATCCTTAAATCCCTCAGGAACTTGGTAAAGATTGAGACCTCTAATGTGTTGTAGAGAGAGTCTGCCATAGTGCCTTCGTCTGGCCTCAAAATCATCTACAGAATCAACCTAGTAGTCTTCAATATCTGTCCCGTGATGATAATTTATCCTGAGGTTCTGATCAATGAACTTATTCGATCAAAGCAAGTTCTAGGTCTGAAGAAATGAAAAATGATAAAATTAATAGCCCTTTCTACATTTTGGGCATCCAGAGTTGTTTTACATGTACAGTTTCCCAAAGAGATAGGGAAATGTAGGCCAGTGATCTTCTTATCTCTGCATGTCCTATGTAGCTTATCAAACTATCTCATACTTTAACCAGTGGCCATTTTATCACCGCAGAAAATAGGAGCTTGAGAGGTGTGCTTTCATAGCCAACCAACCTGATGTATGAAAACCTCCTGAATTGGATAAAGAAAGACCCATACTTGGCTATGAGGTTCATAGCTTCATCAGAAAATCTCCTAGTAGTGTTTCCCTCCAAGAGCCTTACAATGTACATAGTGAAAGTGCTATTGACTCTTCTAAAATTATGATTGCTAGTTTCAAGGGTAAACTGAGGGCAATATGCATAAATAGGCTCATTCTTCTGGCCCTCTATGTAGGTGAAACCAAACCACTGCCGGATGTAGCCAGGGTATACATGAGATAAGAAGTCATATAGAACTTCTTAGTTTGTTGAACACTAGACAACTGCTCAGTCAAATTCATGCAAACAATTTCAGCCCAATTAATGTTCTACTTGCCCTCACAGATGATGTTTATGAAGGTGAACATCCAGAAGTGAAACTCGTTTGTGGAAGGAAAATCCATGACATGGGTGAGTAAAATAATAAAGTCAGACAATTCCTCATTAAAATCAACCCTGTATAATGCCTTGGAGAGTCGGGATGCTCCCTTCTTAGGGTTCTTTAACCATGATTTTGCTATACGTGCCTTGTATGTGTCACTGTCTTGGTCGAACAGGGTTTGAGCTTGGGCACGAGTGAGAATTATGGAATCCTCAGTCTCTGGAATGCATAGGGCAGAAACATCTAGTTTTGCAATTAATTCCCCATGCACATTGGTGAGTTCCTTAGTATCTTGGTTAAAATGGGCTCCAGCAGCAAGCACCATCTCACATACTGCCAAGATAGGGAAACCAGCCGCGTATACAAGTCCACTATCACTAATCATTTGTGCCATGGGAGTAGTATTAGAGCATGTTAATCTTCCCCAAAAATCCCCAAAATCTAAGTGCCAAACTTTGCTATCTCCAATATTAGGTACAAAGGTCTCAAGAGGTGACACAGGTTCTTAACCCTGAAATTTGATCTTTATTTTTGCAATGCGCAGGGGAAAAGCCTTTCAAGATCAAAATCGTGATGAGAATGCAAGGGGAAAGGGGCATAATAAAATGACTCAAATGGTAAGGATTTGAGTAAGAGATGGTGAGCGAGCAATGTGACAAATGTGTAGGAGATAGTCCAATTAAATAGCCATTTAGGAGAGAGAGAGAGTCATTAAATGTGCATTAAATTTACCTCACACCGACTCAAAAATATAATAAGCGAGGAAAAGTGGAGAAAACTGGCCCAGACGGTCTTTGGTACATTTAGGACATGAGGGACACGAGGATGCAATCTGGACGATGTGTGCGATGTCAGAAAAGTGGGCCAAATGGGCACGGGCATGATCCAGAACTTAGATATGTGAAATATAGGAGGGACATGAGGATGCGATTCACCAATGTGTGCGATGTGGGGAAAGTGGGAATAGAAAGCCCAGATGCATTTGGGATAGATGGGACAAAAGTATGTGAAGTACCCGATGTGACCATGCGGACAATTGGGTAAAAGGAAATCTAGGTGAACTTAGGACAAACGGGCCAAAAAGTTCTGAAAAAAGCTGACAGTTAAGGATTTGCGGGGAAAGTGGTCGATCAATGAATAGAAGGCCCAGAGGTACTTGGGACATGAGGGACAAAAATGTCCAATAGACCCGCAAGTCACCAAAAAGACTCCAAAAACAAAATTTTCACTATCTCTTCAAGTTTTCTCTTCATTAGAACATTACTAAAGGTGCCAACTCAAAATTTTCAAAATTCAGACTTTCAAAAGAGGGGAAATTTTGAGAGGACAACATAGTGTAAGCCTTAGTAAGGTTTTAGAGACTTCATCTATGGAACCTTGCAAATCAATGTGGGTGCTCTTGAATATTCTCCAAATGTGAGTGCAAATGCTACAAACACAGATACTTTGGCTAGGAAATTTAGCAGAATTATTGTTCTTAAGATTCAAGAGTATTTGTAAGAGAGTAAGCTTATAATTTATAGAGGTAGAAATAGTTGGAAATTAGTTACATAGTTGAATGCAAATGCTAAAAATAACATTAGAGGAGGTTACAATAGTTCTAGAGAATATAGGGTCACTAAATAAATTAATTATAGAAGGTGCATCTGAGAAGGTGGTTATACGTGTAATTCAATTTCCCCACCTTTCTAGGATTTTAGAAGTGTAGTTAACTAGGATGAGAATATGGAGTCCAAGTGGAATCTAAGTGGATGTTGACCAAGTGGCAGTTGACTAGGATGTGCACACACTTAATTAATTAATCATTCTATTAATAAATGATAGTTAACTTAGCTAAAGGGGTACAAAGTTGTACTAGGGATTAATTTAATTAATCCAAAGGGTGCAATGTGTATGAATTAATCAATTAATCATTGTTAGGTTAATTTATGCATTATATTACCTTAAATATTTAATTATTTAATAAGGTAATTAGTTTATATATTGTTATAAAGTTTTATAACAATATTTGTCATATTATTACATAGGTTATATTGTTACGTAGTTGTAACAATTATTATTTGTTTGTATTTAATTATTGTTGCTTCTCGGATGTATTTTGGAAGCTGTTGTGATTTTGGTTGTACATGTGCAACCCATTTATTTGTTTGTATATTTACTGTCCAATATGTATAAATATTGCAGCACTCCATTGTAATGATTGATTTCACATTAATAAAATATATAGGCTTCCGTCCCTGTTTGTGAAATTACATTTGGTGTTAGAGTAGGTTGAAGGATATTGGAGGATTGCAACAGATTTTGAGGAGCATTGGAGAAGCTTGTGCAAGAAAAGAGAGTCAGAGTTGCCTCTACAACTTCCTAGCCCCATCCCATGTAATACCATCATCAAATTCCTCAAAACTACCATCAAATTCATCAAAACTACCTTTATTCATTGCAATTAAGGTTGAGGAGGATTGAATACACCAAGGAAGAGATTACAAGCTCAAAGGAAGGAAGAAAATTGATCTAAGGCGCCATACACACTCAAAACCACCTTCATTCTCACCAAAACTGCCTGTCATTTTTTCTCTTTGCTAGAATTTTTTCTCAAAACCACCTTTCCCAAACTATGGTTTTTAAAGAGGTATGGTTTTACAGTTTGGAAGTATTTAATTACAATTTTCTCTTTATATATACTTGTTTAGCTTAGCCACCCAAGTGGCTAGCATAACTTTTGTAAGACACTTCCCATCAAGAGAGGTCAAGGGGTCAAATCCCCCTCCCTCACCCACTACCAAATTTGGTGGGAAATTTAGTGGAACCACTAACTTTAGCGGTAAATTCAAATTTAGTTATAACTAACTAAATTTAGCGAGAAAAACCCTATTTTAGGAAACACTTTTTTCCTCCACTATGCATATTTTTCCATTTTGAGCACTTTTTGTCAAATGAGGGCTACCTGAAAACTTCATTTTGAGCTATTTTTTTCACATTTTTTTTCTCAGCAAGCCATTTTGGGCTCTAGAGGCCACAAATGCCCGCAAAACAATTTTCTTTGCCTGCCATTAAATTTTTTCTAAATTTTTTGAATCTAATTACATGCTTCAGTATATCGTACTAATTTTTAGGTTGCCATATTCAACAAAAAATATTGTAACGACTCGAATCGGTAGAGAGTTGTAATAAAAAATAGTAAAAATTGGTTCTAAAACACTCACGAGATCCTAGATCTCATTCGTAGCATTCGGTATATACAATGCCTTTGGGAAGTACTTACGAGTAAAGCCGTCACAACTATTACTGCAATTAACACCTAATATAGGCATGTAACAATGTCATTTGGGCATCAACCCTTTAAATCGACAGGGAGTAATAAGGACATAGTGCACACATTATGAGCCATCCCATTTGTCTGTGAATGATTGCATGACATAAATCCAGAATGAGAAATTATTCAAGTATATAGTGAAGTTACACACATGTATGAGGATATTTCTTTGATTTGGTGTCAATAATCACAGAAACCCCTTTTAGTACTGTCTTGGTACCACTTATTGAATTATTTCACATACGTTAATGCCTCTTTCAAATACCGCTGGGTATATATAAAGGAGATATTCTTCAACATACCACCGGGTATATCGGAGGGCACATACATAGAAAGGTTCGGTATATTAGACTAACAGTATATAGATTGGGAGACCTTATACTAGGAGTGATAAGAGCCAAACCTTGTTAGTAATTTCTAAAAATGGGCACCATTCCCCCAAATGTTTTCTTCCGATTCAAAACTACTCAGAGGAAACAACTATGTTGCATGGAAGACTAAAATCAAGACACAACTTGAGTTTGAAGAGATCTGGCTGTTGTGAATGGTACTCTGACCAAATCAACTATTGATACAACACAATAGTGGTAGTTTGATAAAGCATATTTGAAGGTCAAACTCATCATCTTGTTTAGAGTGTCTGATGATGTGCAACCCCACATTTGAGATGCCAAAACAACCAACTAAATGTGGGATAAATTACGCACAATATATGAGGCCAAAAAAATAATGTCATACTAGATTTGCAGAGTTAGTTACATACACTAAAGTTCAAGCAAAATGAGAAAATTGAAGCTTTCTTAAGAAGAGTTACAGAGTTGAGGGCTTCACTTCTAGCCCTAGGAGAAGCAGTCATAGATGATGCTCTTGTTCCCATTGTTCTGAGAGCACTCCCCTCTTCTTACCACATTTTTGTCACAACACTAAACGTGTCAGATATGACAGTTAGTTTTGAAAAGCTGGTAAACCTACTGCAACAAGAGGAAGCCATGCATAATAAGGATGATGAAGAGGAGTAGACACTTTATTCACATCAAAAATGGAAAGGAAAAGGTAAAGGAAAACCTAATTCCTATCAAAATTCCCAACATCAAAATCAATATCAACATCAAGGGGACAAACAACAGAAGAAGCAATGTCCAATTTGTAAAAGAGGACATGACTTAAAATATTGTTGGTATAATACTTACAAGAAAGGTTCATCCAATAACTATGGACCTCTACAACAACAATCTCAAAAGGGACATTCAAACTACAATCAAGGGTAGAAAAAGGGGAACTGGAAAAGAAGACCCCATTAGCAAGGAAATATTGTTGAATAAGAAGAACATTCAGATAATGAATACTTCTTGTACACTACTCAATCAAGTAAACCCTCCACGTCATCTAGTGATGTTTGGTATGTGATTCGGGGGCCACTTGACACATGACCAACCACAAAGACTGGTTTACTTCAATGAGGGACACACCTTTGAAAAACCATGTTTCATTGGGAGATGATTCTTCATAAACAGTTCAAGGGATTGGGAACATTTCTCTACCCCTTAGTTCACACAACTACGAGATATCGATGTATTATATGTCCATGGGTTGATAATGAATATTCTTTAAGTCAATAAACTCCTATATCACAACTTAAAAATTAACTTTGATAGTGATTCCAGAAAGAAAACATGTTTGATTTGAGACAAATCATGAGGCTCGAAAATAGTTGCAAAAGCCTCTAATGTGGGACGCATGTTCCAACTTGATTTTTTCCACAGAGATGATCAAGAACTTGTGGCTAAGAACTCTACCTCAACACAATTGTGGCATTGGAGACTTGGTCATGTTAGTTTCAAGTATCTCGAGACACTTCACCAACACAATATGGTACATGGGTTACCATCTCTTCAGAAGGATACATACAAGTGTCCTCACTTCCTAATAGGAAAATAACATAGAGCTTCATTCTAGAAGAGTACATATCAAGCTCATGGTAAGCTTGATCTAGTTCATACCGATCTTTGTGGTCTAATGCAACCAAGTCATTCTAGATTTTAGTACTTCATGCTTTGTGTTGATGACTATTCAAGAAAAATGTGGATTTTTTTGTCTTTGTAAGAAAAGTGAAGCTTTTGAAACCTTCAAAAATTTCAAATTAGTTGTTGAGAACAAAACTGGTTCATCACATTAGAATTCTCCACTTAGATCGAGGGGGGTAATTCACTAGTAATGAGTTCAAAGACTACCTACAAACTCACGGGATTCATCGAAAAATGCCTCCTCCACACACACCACAACAAAATGGTGTTATTGAGAGAAGAAATCATACTATCATGGAAATGGTGCGATGCATGATCAATGACTCTGTACTTACAAATACATTATGGGTAGAAGTAACAAATACAACAGTGTATTTGTTAAACAGAGTGCCCATAGTTGCTCTTGACGGAGTAACACCACAAGAAGCATGGTCAAAATGGAAACCATCTATTGCACACCTTAGAGTATTTGGGTGCAAAGTAAGTATGCACATACCCAAGTAGAATAGAAAGAAATTGGACATGAAGTCATAGAAACTCATCTTCATTGGGTACAATGAAGAAACTCTTAGGTATAGATTGATGGATCCAAATACCAGAAAATTCTACACCAGTAGAGATGTTGAGTTTTTAAAGAAGAAGGAAGCAGAGTCTCCTCCTCAAGACTCACTTGATGTAGATTCTTCACCAGTTGTAAAAATTGAAGATGATGTTCCCATTGATGATGAAAGTGATGATGGGGATGATGGTGTTGATTAGATAGAACCACAACCCACAAGAATGGTTCAGGGGTATGCCCAAGTGGTGTACTAGCATGTTATGAGATGCAATAATGGATGCTCCATTGGATACATCCACCCCTGGACCACGAACTCACAGTAAAGAAAGAGATGTTAAATTTTCTTTGATGAGTAGAGTTATCGAGTTTGATAAGCCCTCTACGATCCTAGGAATCCATATAGCCAAAAGCTTGAAACATACCATGGACACTTAGTATCAATCAGGTGATGAAAAATAACACTTGGTAGCTTGTCAATCTTCCACCAAGGAAGAAACCCATTAGATGTAGATGGATATTCAAAACAAAGTACAAAGTAGATGGGATAGTGGACAAGTATAAATCAAGACTAGTAGAAAAGGGGTACACACAAAAGAAGGCATTGACTATGAGGAGACATTTACCCCACAACTAAGATCAATATGTTCGGGATGATCTTTGCTCTAGTTGAACAGTTTAGATGGAAAGTCCATCAGATGGACGTAAAAAGTGCCTTCGTGAATGGATATTTATAAGAAGAAGTCTACATGACTCAACTTGAGGGATATGTAGTACCTGGTCAAGAAGCAAAGGTATGCAGACTCAGGAAATCTCTGTATGGCATCAAACATGCACCCTAGGTATAGTACATCAAAATTGATGAGCATCTCATACAACATGGATTTGTTAGAAATCCATATGATCCCAATCTTTACCTCAAAAATTAAGGGGGTGAGATTATGATTGTCATTTTCTATGTTGATGATCTATTCATCACTGGCAATTTAGTGAGGATGATCAATGTAATGAAGAAATATCTTAATCGATCATTCGACATGACAAATCTTGGGCTAATGCACTATTGTCTTGGATTAGAAGTATGGAAAAAGATAATCACATATTTTTTCTCAGATGAAATATACCAAGAAAACACTCAAGAAATTTAGGATGATGGATTACACACCAATTTCTACACCTATGGAGAACAGATTGTAGTTATCTCATTCAGATCCATCTCCTGAGGTAAATGCCACTCTCTATTGGTAGTTGATTGGGAGTCTCATTTATCGACCTACATTAGACTAGATATCAAATTTACAAAGAGTTATCTATCTAGGTCCATACAAGAACCCAAAGTGTGTCATTGGAAAGTAGCAAGGCGCATCTTGAGATATCTCAAAGGATCAATGGATCTTGGTCTAGAATACAAGAAGAAAAAATTCTTGTTAGGATATTCAGATTTAGATCATGCAGGCAATATTGATGACATAAAATCCACTTTAGGATTTGTATTCTTTATGGGATCTGGACCAATATCACAAGGAAGCAAGAAACAATAGTTTGTTTCTTGTTCTTCCACAGAAGGCGAGTATCATTCTACAAGAAAATTTTTCTGTGAAGTGATTTGGCTACATCTCATACTCGAAGGACTTGGAATACCATAGGACAAACTGACCACCATATATACTGACAATGAAGGTGTTCTAAAACTTGTTCGAAATCTATTTTTTCATGAAAGAACAAAACACATTGAGGTATAGGTTCATTTCATATGCGAACATGTGTTGAAGCACAATATATAACTTCAATTTTGTCTAATAGTTGAACAACAAGTAGATATCTTCACAAAGTCACTTGCATGTGACAAGTTTGAGTTGTTTAGAGAGTTCCTCTCCTCATCCCTTGAGGTAATGCAAAATTAAGGGGGGGAATGTTAGGTTAATTTATGCATTATATCACCTTAAATATTTAATTATTTAATAAGGTAATTAGTTTATATATTGTTATAAAGTTTAATAACAATATTGTCATATTATTGCATAGGTTGTATTGTTATGTATTTGTAATAATTATTATTTGTTTGTATATTTAATTATTGTTGCTTCTTGGATGCATTTTGGAAGTCATTGTGATTTTCGTTGTACTGTTTAACACATTTATTTGTTTGTATATTGCTATCCAATATGTATAAATATTGAAGCACTCTATTATAATGATATATTTCACATTAATAAATTATACAAGCTTCTATCCCTGTTTGTGAAATTACAATCACAAATGGGTGAATAATAGGGTGTATTAGGATAACACTGGGAACATGTGGAAACAAGTGTGTAATTTTGGGATGCTTACAAAGGCGAGTTAAGAAGAGATGCTTGGGCATGTAGAAAGGTTAACTTTGATAGCAGAGAAGTGTGATGTACTTACGAAGCCCAAGAACCACATGGAGAAAATGAAAGACATAGGTATATTGATAGTGCAAAAATGGATTTCATGGAAGGGATGGTCTCAAGTCTGGCCAAAATTCTCAGGATACTACATAATGAAGGTGAGAACATGACACTTGATGAAATGGAGGTAGTATTTGGCAATGAGCTAGATAAAAGTAGTAAGGTGCTAAGTGAATGGAATGACTTAGAGGTAGAGATCAAGAATGAATATCTGGAGTTGATCCTCCTGGTGGAAGAGTAGGGCTCTAAGCATATTTTCTCATTCTCTTGTACAATTATTCCTTTATTATTTCATTCATTATTCTTTTTCACGGAGAGATAAGTTCGGTTACCCGGTGGGGAGGAAATGAAGTTAAGGTGGGGTAATGTTTATCGATGGAATACAACCTAATTATGAAGGCACAAAAGGATTTGGTGCACGAGGTATAGGGCACGGGAATACACGTGGAAGTATAAAGGAATAGGGTGTGTCCAAGAAGGTTTGAAATCGGGACTTATCCATTTTTTAGATGGAGGATAATTTTAGACATGGAGTGCAGAGCACGCTTTGTGGAAGACTTGCGGTGTAAATAAAGTCTATATTGGATAAGTAGAAGATCAAGTGCCACGCATAGTTTTGGAGCTATTAATAATATTATACTACTATTGTATTATAAGATAATATATTAATAATGAGCTTTCATGATTTTTTATTTTCCATGTAAAGGAACATGGCTATTATTAACATGTAGCCTATTTTTGAAAGGTGCATGGGTGGTGAAGGGAAAGTCCCCAACCTTATAAATATGTATTGATTTACACGGTTTAGATAGTTTTATGTTTTGTAGAGTTATGTTGTGAGATTATGGGCGCACATGAATTTGGTGATTATACTATGTATGTATGAAGATTATGTGTTTTAAAATAGTTAATATAATGAATATTTGTGGTTGGATATTGGTGTTTGAAATAACCGAGAATAGATCTTGCATGGTAAATCTGATTATGGTTCTTGTTTAATTAATCTTGCATATGGTTAAGATCTAAAAATTTTAATGCACTTCATTATAATTGGTTATCTGTCATGGATATGGAAGATCTATTTAATCATGCCAACCCTTGAACAAGCTAACATAAAATAGGAACTTGACACCCTTGTGTGCTTTGGGTGAGCACTCTTTTTAGGATGAGTGATGTGTCGGTGCCTCTTGGGTTGTTTCTAGGTACAAGCTCGTACCTTCTAACCATGAAATGCTCTCCTTATGGATGGATTTTCTGGTTATGATAATACTCTTATCACCACCAACGATCAACATAAAAATTCCTTTATCACTCCTTGGGGAACCTTCTACTACCGTGTCATGCCATTTGGTCTTTAAAATGTAGGAGCTACTTACCAACGTGCCGTGACCTATAGTTTTCACAATATCATCCAAAAACTATCAAAGACCATGTTGATGATATGTTAGGAAAGTAAAAATAATGTAAAGATCACCTTGACATCCTTGAATCTATCTTTACTCGTCTCATCTAGTATTGCCTTCATCTCAATCTTGTAAAGTTTATTTTTGGTTTTCTCACTGGAAAAATATTAGGATTCATTGTATCTATCCAAGGTATTGAAGTTGACCCAAAAAGGTTAAAGCCATCAATTAAATGCATCCTCCATCCAATATTAAACATGTGCGTAGCCTTCATGGTAAATTTCAGTCCATCAAACGTTTTATATCACAAATTTCGATCGTTGCCATCCATTTCATCATATTCTCTGCAAGGATGTAGACTTTCACCAGATTCGATTATCAAAAATCCTTTGACAAAAGTAAACGTTATCTCTTATCACCACCTATGATCACTCCACCTTATGAGGAAGATTCATCTTATCTATACATATCCACCTCGAGATCATACCTTAGCCACTATGAGTTCTCACTGTAATGACTAGGGGCCGTGAATGACCATATACTATATCAGTCACACACTCCATGACTATGAAAATTGTTACACAAAAGTTGAAAAAATATGTTGTGCCTTATAATTTTCCACTTCCAAGCTTCATCATTATCTTCTTAATCACAAGACCAATGTCGTCACTAGATTTAATCCATTTAAAATGATGCAATCTAAAGCATTTCATAGTGATTGTATAACTCGATGGCTTATTATTATGACTAAATTTGACCTTGATTTCATATCACAAAAATATATTAAGGGTCAGGATATTGCAGACCAGCTCGCTGACACTCCCCTTCATGAAAACCAAATTCCTCACAAATAATTTCCAGATGAATCAATTAACAATATCGATGAATACGAATTCATCCCTATCAAAATGACCCTCTTCTTTGATGGATCTAAGTGCCAACAAGGGGAGGGGTTGGTGTTGTTCTCATACCTCTCTGGGATATTCCTATTCCTTTATCATTTAAACTTAACTTTGAATGCACTAATAACATGGTAGAGTATGAAGCTTTGATCATGGGCCTTATGACTGCTATTCTCCTAGGTGTCCATAACTTAGAGATCTATGGAGATTCACAACTTGTCATCAATCAAGTCAAAGGAGAATACCAATGTAAAAATAAAATATTGAAAAATATAAATCCAATGTTGATTTTCTCCTCGGCACATTTGATCATTACACCATCCAAACCATCCCACGATCTTATAATAAATTTTTAGATATAATGGCCTCTTTAGGAGCCCTCATCCCATTAGAAATTGAAGAATCAAAAGACAACACTAAAGTATCCATGGTCATTCAAATATTGGATTACCCCTCACATCAAAATGAACTCCCTCCTATAAACATTCTTGAAAATGATCCAATTGATTTATGGTACACTCAAATATACAACTACCTTTCTATTGTCATGCAAATGTGTAACAAGAAAATTGACAATTTTTTAGCATGACAACTATACCCCTATGTCGAAACTTTCAAGCTATACCTTTACGAGGAACCCCGAGTCCACCTAGTCGGTCTAGTGATCTCCCGATTGATATTATCTCAGTCCCGTAGGTGATTTAGGAAATTAAAGTCAACCCCCTAAGTGTTTTTAGGAGTTCTTGGATAGTGATAATCTCGGGCGGTTGTGGGAATGGCTATCACTAGCCTTCCCAAGACTAGAACAACCCCCTGGAGCGGAACGGAGGATCCAAATCCAACACGGAGGTGAATTTAAGGTCTAGTAACATCATGAAATTTATTTTGGAATATTCAGGAAGGATTTAGAGGAGTTGGGGTAGTTTCACCAAAAATAGGGTTCACAGGCCTAGGTAGTGCATAGGGTCAAAAGAGTTATTGAGCTTCGGGAAGTGATTATGGGAGATTTAATTGGAGTTAGGATCCAAACAAGACATATTGAGAAAGGGAATCAAAATACCTATAAGATGGTGAAATTTTGTTTTTCACAACACCTTGGCAATATAAGTTTATATCTAGTTTTTTCTAGGCTTAGTTAGGGATCTAGATCAAACATCCACTTTTTCAAGACATAATGAATGAATCAAGATTTGTGATTCCCACCATTGGATTCATAAGGAAAATTTAATTCAATTTCATATAATATTTCATCAAAAAGTCCATCGAGAGCTCAAGATATCGCCATTTCAAGTTTCCCTCAAAGTAAGCTTCTCGAGCTTAGTCAATTTTCAAAGGTGAGGAAACATGTTAGCTCCAAGATCTGACGTAATTTCATGTCCCTTTCATACCTAAAACTAAGGGACATGAGGGACATAAAAATTTTCCCAGCCCCAATAAATCCTCTGGTCATACATAGAACCCCTCAAATCGCGATTCAGGCCCTGTGCTTGTCGAGCTCGTCCCTTCACCGTCTAGATCGTGAAAGTCTCAACACCATGCGCACCATGAAAATTGATGGACCTAATGTCCCTTTGTGATGTGGGACAAAAAATTCACCTAGCCTCAAGAATCCTTCGGGTCATCCATGTAACCTCCTCCGGTCAATTTCTCAACCCCTAACAAATAGTGGAGCCAAATGGACAATAGTCGATCTTTGCTAAGTGTCATGATGAGGAACAACATGAAAATTGATATCCCTCATGTACCTAAATTATTAAGGGACATAGGGGACATGAAAATTCAACCAGCCCAAGGAATTCCTCCTGGTTCCTCATGCGACCATTTTCTAGCCCCCAAGTGCTTCCAACAAGATTTTTGGCCAATGTGTTTCACCGTTAGATCTTCACCAAGTGTCGCACCGAGGCACAATGTGAAATTTTATTTCCGTTTCATCCCTTAAGGCTTACAGGACATTAGGGAATTTTTTTCACTCAACCCCAACTCCAAAATTTGAAATTTTTTCTAACTCTTTGCCGCTTCTTGTTGCTTCTCATTCTTTGGAAGAAAAGTTGTAGAACTACCAGTCCAACATTGCTACTCCAAACCAGATATAACATGGAAACTAAACCCTCCACTCCATGAGAATACAAAATTTTTAGAGGTAAGATTGATCAAAAGAGCTCAAGGATAGAAGAAAATAAGGATACGAATGAAGAAATTCACCCATAAACCTCCATTGCTATAAGAGAAAGATCTAGACATATCTTGAAAACCGGTGTGAGAAACGAAGAACCATTTACTTCGTGTTCTTCATTCTTGAAGGAAATTAAAACCTTACCTTAAAATCCTCCTTTTGCATCACAAATCACTCGTAGAAAATAAATCTCCCTTTCACTCAACGAAGGAAAAAACTAGATTTCCCATCGAATCGACAATTGTTTCGAAAAGAAACTTCACCGGTGGTACAAGAAGTAAAAAGCCAAATCAAAAATGTGATTTTTTTCACGAACAGAGAAGAAAACAAGACCTAAAACTTTCAAGCTCCGTTAATCGCTGCCATGTTTAGAGTGCCGCTAGGTCAAAAATTTGAATTTTTAAAATCTCCCAAACCGGTTATCGAGTAGGTCTATGATTTTAGAGGGATGATATTGTGAAAAAACCCATATCAAAAAAATTCATTCTACTATGATCCAACCAAAAAAATCTTAGTTTCTAAAAATAGCAGGTCTTCTACATGGGGGACTGTTATTTTGGGAAAGTCACATCTGAAGAGGTTGGAAAGGAGGTGGTGAACACAAAGGAGGTATTGCGGAAAAAAATCAAAATGGTCATCTCGGCTTGAAAACAAAACTTACTAAAAATAGTAAGTGACTCCACAGGCCCCTACTATAAATGGCTAGTTGGTCTAGAAGGTGAGAGGAATGCAGTGTGAAGAAGGAATTCAAGCTACCATAATCATTTGAGGTCTAGAAAAGCTAATTTGTGCACTTGCCAAAAATAGTAAGTTGTCTGTGGGCACTTACTAAAAATAGTAGGTTATTCCAAAGGGTGGATTTCATAGAGGGAGCACACTGGGAGTTGAACATTCAAGTTGACATCACCAGTTAGAGACTAGAGAGGAAAATTCTTGACACTTGCTAAAAATAGTTGCCTTTTCCAAATATAGTAGGTGTCAAGGAAAAATGAAGTTCAAATTCGTAGTGGAAAAAATAGTACAGTCTCTATCATCGACTATGTAAGTGATCATGTCCAAATCATCCAAGTAATGTGGAAATGTTGCAAGGATTCGGGTAGGATTTTTCTTGAAGCTTCAGGTATCTTCGAAGGGATCTCAGAGCAACGCCCATGGTCACCGGGAGTTACATTCAACTGTGTTTCTAAAAATGTAGTTCGAGGTTTCCATAGGTCATCAAAAGGTAGTTTCTTATTTACAACATGAGTAAATCATTCACAACAAGGAATTCGAGGGAGTGGGTATCTTCTCATCAACATGGGACAAATAACGATTCAACATCGAGTGCAAGTTTTAAGGAGTTTTTCAGGAGGTAATGGATTTAGAGATTTAGAGTTTCATCTCCTTGGAGATTTCTAATGATTAGAATTAATGGAATTCATTAGGAACAACATCCTTCTATTCCTTCTCTCTTCTCCCCCTACTTTCTCTATCCTCTATGTTCTAAATCTTCATTAACGTTGAACTTTTCATAATGTCTTAATGAATCTATTTTCATTGTAATAAATCACCCTTAAGTTTTTTTATTAGAGGTAAAAGTTAGGGTTGAGGGGACCCTACCCCCTTACAAGGAGTTACAATATACTTCTATATTGGCCAAAGTATTAAACTTAAAAGGCCATACTTGTTCCAAAATTCAAAAAAGAGATTACAGTATATGATATCCATTATATAGCATTTAATGTATGTTAGCAGTTTGAAGGATTAAACTAACAGCATGAAGGTAAACAAACAACAAAATCCAAACCATTGACATTCCTTAATCTTTGATCAAATCTTCCACTGTCTCCTTGCAGTCATTCCATTCTTTGACCAGAGTTGTTATAGTCTCCTTCCAGTACTTGTAGTTAGGTTCTTTGATCACCACCTTCAGCCCTGTACCATCCTTTTCCTTTTCTTTTTCTAGTTCCATGGACTAGATCATTTTGGCCAGTAATTTGAGATGGTAGATAGTACTTTTCACATTGAGAATATGTGCATCTCTGATTTGTATTATAATACCTTTCATTTTCAGCATCTCATTTTCCATTTCCATTCTTCTGGCATTGGTGTTATTGGAGTTTTCGTTGTGGATGAGGGAAGACATTTTATCCATTTTGTCATGCAGCTCCTTAAGGTCCATAGAGATCAGGCTGATTTTGTGCCTATTTATATCAGTGTTCAGTTTGTAATTTTCAAAATCTCTCATGAAGGCATGGGTTTTAACAGCCGATTCCTAGGTGAGAAAAGTTCCATCTGAGCCATTTTAAGATTATGCAAACTATGGATAGCTTCCTCTGTGTTCTTGGAATTCTTGTCCTCTGAAGACTCTTGATATTTTTTTGTCCTCTGCCTCACTGCTCTCAGCTTCCCCTTCATCTTTGTCAAGAGAGAAATCCTTCTGGGTTGGGTTTTCACCAGGGCATTCATCCGACACATATGTTATGTTATCCTCCTCAGCCGTTCCAGATTCTGCTCTTTTCTGTTCTGATTCTTTTCACCCCCTTTACCCATGTTTGACCTGGTGTGTTTGGCCACAGGATTCCCTAGACCACAATCATCCCGCAATCCTCCTTAGGTTCCATACTCCCTGTCCTTTTACCCAGCGTAGAGTTTGAAACTGAAGCCCCAAATTTGTCATTTTTTCCCAACAGAGGAGTGCTCAGCCGAATGATAGTTTTTATCAGACCCTGGTGTAAAGGGAGAATGAAAGTGCCTTTCTTCACCATTGTTATTGATTTAGCTAGAGAAGAAAATAGGTAGAAAGGAAAGTTGTATGGTTTGGAATTGCGGATATGATTTAACATTGGGAAATGGTAGGCATAGATAACCTTATATCTTCCTTCCAGAGTAATGTAAGACATTATCAATTTGGAAATTTCATCATAAGGGGAAGGTAACTTACTTCGGGCGTATCCATTATGTAGAGAAATAGGATCCCCTTTTCCTTGAAAGAAATAATCAATCTCAAGACTATAATCAGATTTAGGTTTGAAAATGCTTCTACCTTCCAACGTGAGGCTAGTCACTTTGGCGATGAGCTTGGGTGAAATTGTGAGAGAGTAGTTACCGACCTGAACCTTGCCCTCATTCCAAGTTTTTGCAACCGCTTCACTCAGACTCTCATCATAGCCCTCAAAATTTTTGAGAAAGGATAATAATCCCACTATGTTTCCATAAGAGCTTCAGCCTCCTTGGACATCTCCGGACACCTAGATGGTTCAATGCACACCAGATCACCTCCCATCCATCTCGTACTCAAAAAAATTGTTTTTGCAGAGAAGAAAGACTTGAAAAATAGTTTTTCTTTCTTCAGTTTCCTCAAATCCAAAAAGATTAGGCTGCCCGAGTGAAAAAGGAAACCAAGTCACGCATGGGAGAAGAAATCACAAAATTTTACTTGCACGAGTGGGGGAGTTTGTAAAATTATTAAAGGCTCCCTCCCTTTTCATGATTTCAATTAAAATAGCATTCATATCAAGGAGGTGCTTGACTTAATTTTTTCCTTAAGTTATAAAAGGGGACTTAATGTTTTCCTAAGAATGTGAAAAGTTTCAAGGCATATGAAGGGTCAATGGGGGATAGGTGAAGAGACTTCCAAAATTCTATAAATTATAATGAGCTCCTCATTCAAAGGGGTTCTAATTATGAGATTCTTCTAGCTGGTTATATTCTTGTAAGTTCATGAGAGATATTTTTCTTACTTGTGAGTGAAAAGAGTTAGCCATTTTTCCTTTCAAATTTCTTCATTTCTCCACTATGTACAACTTTTTTTGAGAAATCAATACAAGAAGAAGGATTTTCTAGCTTTCTTTGACTAAGGGATTTTTGATACTTTGTGATCATAAATTTGATTTGGCCTTGTTGCTACTTGCATATTTTTTTCCTCTTAATTTTAATGCATGTGATGAAACTTCTAACTAGTGTTTGTATGCATCTGATTTCCTGCTTGTAGCATTAGTTTCCCCTACTTCATATTCTATTCCTTTCTTAATCTCTTGAAAAATTCCTCCCTTGCGAGATATCTGCGGGTCGGTGGAGTTTCCATGTTGGATCGCCGACTAAAAGGCCACTAGGAAAATCCACCTTTTTACTCATGCATGCATATACAACAGCTACACCGGTTAAGTATATGGACTTAGATTCCCAGGGCATGTGAAATAAACCCAACAATTTGTCCTTGATAAATTTTCTTACCAAAAATTTCCGAGTATAAAATCCCATCCGACTTATCATGCAACACTAAAAGATCATTCCTTCAACACGCCACCGACTTTTTCATCATAGGCGATTTCCTTTATAAACGTAGTTCGATGGTATCCTATTAAGGTGACTTAAATCACATGAATCAATCAAAGCAATTGAAGAATTCCATGATGGTATTTGTGGTGGACATTTCAATGGAAATTCCATTGCTAAATGTGTCATACTGACCAGTACTATTGGCCTACTATCGGATGGACTTTTGTGCATATGTTAAAAAATGTGTCAAATTCCAACTATACTCAGATCTCATCCATGTCCCTAGTCAAGCATTATAACCCACTTAGGACTTATGGCCCTTCTCTCAATGGGGGTTAGACCTCATTGGTATTATCAATCCTAAATCATCTCAACAACATCACTCCATTATCACAACTATTGAGTACTTCACTAAATGGGTTGAAGTTATCCCTTTAACCTCAACTAAATCAAGACCTATCAAAAATTCATATATCAATACATCATATGTCATTTTGGTGTTCTCCATAAACTTGTCACAGACAATGGAAAATATTTTAAGAATAAATAACTTAAAAAGCTCTATGACACCTTCAACAACAACTTTTTGTCACCATATTATCCCCAAGAAAATGGACAGGCTAAAGCCTCTAACAAAACACTTTTCAAAATCCTTATGAAAATAGTAGATGATGTAGGTAGGAATTGGCATCCCCAAATACCATTTTCTCTCTGGTCTTATCAAACTAGCATTCGTAATCCTACAGGAGCTACACCCTATTCACTCATCCATGGCTTTGAGGCTATCGTACCTCTCGAAGTCTAGATTGCATCACTTTGTTTGTCCCTTAAAGACTTTATCCCCAATGAAGAATATTGCCAAGACCACTTAGAAAAAATTGAAGTATTAGATGAAAAAATCTAACAACCCTTGAACATCATCAAATTTATCAAGAACACATCAAAAGAGCTTATAATAAACATATTAAAGAGCATGAATTTGAAATTAGTGATCTTGTAATTATAAAAATCAAAATCTCACTACATTAGAATGAAGTAAACATGGAAAGTTTTCCCCTAATTGGATTGGTCCATACGTCATCACTCACAAGTATGGGTCGGAGCGTACCATCTTACTTCCCTTGATGGTGAACCTAAAAAGGAACCTCTGAATGCCTTGCACTTACGGCCTTTCTACTATTAAATGATTGATCATCATGACAATAGTTACATCTAAGATCTTATCACTCCATTAAACCATCCATATTATCACAGTAATGATTTGAAAGCATGTGGTTATCTGTCATTATCCTAAATATACCTTAAATATGAGCACCACGACTTTGTTCATCACATATTTCACTATGGAAAATTTCCTCCTTTACAGGAACCCCACAATCATTACATTCACTTACCATGTACCAAATTAAAACATGACATATGGCACATGTGTGTACGTCATATAATGATCTTCTCACTTCCTCGAAATGGTCTATTAGGGTATTTACCTCAGTTCAAAAATGTATGTAAAATTCATTGGATCATTCTTATAAAAAAATAAAAATACAATAGATTGATCCCTTAAAGGACATCTATTCAACATATATAATCATTATAAAAAAATTAAAAAGTATATTGCTCCTTGAAAGACAACTACTAGTTAAAATCATAGACCGATCCCCTAAAGGAAGGATATCTATAAAATATCAAGATCAAAACTAAAAAAGTAGACCATACCCTTGAAGGATGACTACCCATGTAAAAAGGGCTTCTCGTATTGATCAACCTTCAAAATAGTTAAAAGTCAAATCTTCCTAGGAAAGCTTCCTGCATTGACTAGATTTCCCATTATAAAAACTTCCCGCATTGATCAGTTTGCATCTAAATTCAATATGTAAAATTGGGGCATTTCCCTATGAACCTGTTGAAAAGGAGAACCATTTTCCCACATTAATCTACACATACAAAACCCCTTTCATGTCCTAGGAAGGTACATTTATCTCATCCCACTTTTTACTAAGATCTTATGTAACTACCTATTGATAATCTCATTTAACTTTCATTATTAAAGCTATAAGTGCAAGTTCTTTCAAAATTTTCAAAACCCATCATGTATGTCTCAAATCCATAATGAGGTAATCATTCCATTTTACCCTATCTTATTAGTCACATTTTGATAAGAATCCATTTCAAGATCACATTTTAAGTCATGTCATACATAATCATTTAGACATTCAACAACATTCTACAAACACACCATATTTTCTATCATCACATTTATCTACTTACATAAATCAAAATCCATCATACTCTAACACATTTAAATTAAAACATATACCACAACATCATCATAAATAATAAACACATTAAAAATACATGGAATAGGGCATAAATTACATCATCATCTATATAAATCAAGTCCAACATACAACATATAATTGTAGAAGACAAAATTGGGTCATACTTTCATTAAAACCCCGTTAATTAAATTAACCATATTGTTGGGGTGTGGAGCCCATTTTTGGTCTTCTCGGAATCAATATTGAAGTGTTGGAGTTTGAACGGTTAAGTTTGGAGACTTCAGGAGCATGCTGCGGTTGTTTACAATGAAGTTATTGTGGTGTTGCTTTGTGACTTTGCTTTGTTAAGTTGCATTTAATTGGGTGTCAACGTCTTGACAATTTTTCCATCCATGGGAAGTTGAAAGGTTATGACTTTCAAAATTCTAGGGTTGGCTTTAGGACTTTTAAAAGCATTGTAATCCTATAAATAGAGGTGTTAGAGTATCTTGAAGATATCTTGAGTGTTCAAGAGGTCTTGAGTCTTAGTGATCAAGAGGTGATCAAGAGTGATCAAGATTAAGTAATTGGGTGTCAATTGTGGTTTAGATGTGGTTTAGCATATTTGGAATTTTGTTGTGAGTTCATAATTGAGAGAAGATTGTTAGATTTTTTTACTCTTGTTGATGATAAAAATATGAGCAAGTTCTTGGTGGACGTAGCCCACATTGGGTGAACAACGTTAAATCTTATTTTGTCTTCTTTTGTGCATTATGTATTTATTTTGTTATATTTCTGCAAGTATAATTCTGCTATATAGTTTCCTACTGTTTTGATTTGGGGAATTATTTCTACATATTTGTTCACTAATTCCTAACAATTGGTATCAGAGCTTTGGTGGTTTTTTGCTGAAGTGGTAAATCATAGGGAAAGTTTAGCTTGAGTGGGAGCTATGGCGGATGAGGGCAGATCGAGGGTTGAGAAGTTCAATGGGCGAACATTGGTTTATGGAAGATGCAGATGGAGTATTACTTGTATCAAAAGGACCTCCATATTTCTTTGGATAAAAGCAAAGAAACCTACATCTATGTTGGATGAGGATTGGGAGTTTCTGGATAGAAAGGCATTTGGGGAAATTCAGTTATGCCTTACATCTTCGGTTTCTTTCAACATATTGCAAGAGAAGACCATGGAAGGTCTCATGAGTGTGTTAGGGAAGTTATATGAAAAACCCTCTACCTCTAATAAATTATTTTTGATGAAAAAGTTATTTAAAATGAAGATGTATGAGACTGGTTCTATTGCTGATCATTTGAATGAATTTAATACAGTTTTGAGTAAGTTAAACTTGGTAAAAATGGAATTTAATGATGAGGTTAGGGCTTTGTTGATTTTTTGATCCTTACTAGATAGCTAGGATAGATTGGTTATGGCTATAAGTAATTTAGTCTCTAATAATTAAAAGCTGAAGTTTGAGGATGTAATAGGTGTGATCCTAAGCTAGGAAATGTGAAGGAAGAGCACCGAAGATTATTCTACTTCTAGAAATGCTTTCATGGTGGAGAGGAAAGGTATACAAAATAATAGAGGGAAAGGTAACCATGGGAAGTCAAATGATCACGAAGGCCAAATTCCAAGAGCAAGTTAGAATGTTGGCACTTTGGGAAGGTTGGTCATGCTAAGAAAGATTGATGGGATCTTTGAGATAAGAAGAACAAGGAGGAAACTAAAGAGGTAAATGTGGCAAGTAGGTGATGTTTCTCGGGATGTCTTAATTCTTTCTTTAGATGATATTCTGAGTCTTTGGTGTTAGATTTGGGGGCTTCTTTCCATGCCACCCCACATAGACATTACTTTACTGATTTTATTCAAGGAGATTTTGGACATGTATATCTTGGTGATGATGAACCATGCAGCATAGTAGGGAAAGGTTGTGTTTGGGTAAAAATTTAGAATGAGAAGACATGGATTCTTAAGGATGTAAATCATGTGCCTAATTTGAGGTGGAACTTGATATTAGCGGGTCACCTAGGAAGTGATGGTTGTATGGTCAGTTTTAAAATGGATTCTTGGAAGGTTACTAAGGAGCTCTTGTGGTTGCAAGAGGTAATAAAAATGGTACTTTATATTTAATCGGTGGTGTTGATTATTGTAATTTAGTTGCTGCAGATGGAAATTTAACTTTGTGGCACTATAGAATTGGTCATATGAGTCATAAGGGCATATAGATTATAAAGGAAAGGTTTTCTAGATTAAAGGAGTTAGATTTGGACTTTTGTGAGGAGTGTGTTTATGGGAAACAATAGTGGTGAGATTCCTCAAGGTTGGACCTACCAGGAAGGAGGGTAAGTTGGAGTTATTGCATACAGATGTATGGGGGCTAACTAAGGTAAAATCTATTGGTATTTCATGTTATTATGTCACTTTCATTGATGATGCAACTAGAAACGTTTGGGTATATTTCATTAGAAAGAAATCTGATGTGTTTAAAACTTTCAAAATATGGAAAGCCTTGGTTGAGAATGAAACATGTCTCAACTTGAAATGTCTTAGGTTGAATAATGGAGGGGAGTTTTACAAAATGATTTTCTTAATTACTATTCAAAATGGGATCTGTAGGCAAAACACATATCTAAATACTCCAAGGAAAATAGAGTGTTAGAGAGAATGAACATCACAATCATGGAGTGTGCTAGGTGCATGAGGTTACATACGGGGCTGCCACTCATGTTTTGGGTGGAAGTGGTAAGCACAACTATTTATCTAATTAATAGAGGAACCTCTATGGCCTTGGATGAAGGTATACTTGAGGAGGCTTGGTATGGTAAGAAAATTGATTACTCATTTCTTAAGGTATTTGGATGTGAGTTGTTAGTACCATTTAAGCTTGCATTGTGTGCCCTAATTTTTCATGTCCAATTTTGCTCAGAAACATTTTATTTCTCAAAGTTGGTGATCTACATTTTCTCCCCCTTATTGAATGTTTCAAAAATGCCCATAAAATTGTTGTTAAAGACGGTTTAAAAGAAAAATCCACGTGTGCTCTTATTTGTGCCCTAGGTTTTCCAATTCATGGGTTTTAGAGTCATTTTCCTTTACCATATCGTGCATAATCAAAATTGATCAAATCTAAATTATATAGGTTAATTTCCCAATCCTAAGGTCGAAAATGATGTCAAAACATGATTCAGTTGATTCAAAATAAAAAAATTTACAATCCTTGTTGAAAAATTTGATTTCTAGGGCATCCTTTAAATTTTTCATGATTTGACGGTCATATGGGTGTTGTTTTCCCATCAAATTTATCATCGCAAGGTAATGGCAACGTGGCGGGTTTTCCTTAGGAAATTTTTCTTTCATTATGCAAAATTTTCAAAATCAAATTTTGGCCCGAAGGCCCGTAGTGAATAGGGAGAGGACACATGGCATGGAGGGCGTGCGGATGGCGGAGGGACTTGGAGAATTTTGATTTTTTTGGCTCAAAATGATGAAGTGAAATTTTGGCCCGAAAGCCCTCGAGAAAATCATCGGTGGACACGTGTCCAGGAAAGGATAGGATGGGGCAGTGGGTCTTGCAATGAATTTGAATTTTTAACTTCAAATGGTAAAAAATCAAAGTTTGGGCTGAAGCTCCGCAACAAGTCAGAAAGTGACACATGTCCAAGAAAATGGATGTGGAGGTTCGGACCTCGGGGACAAAGTAAAATTTTTCCTTTTTGGAAAAAGGAGCTAAACTATAAATGAAAGCGTGCCTCAGTGGAAAATTAGAGAGCGCCACATGGCAGGAAAGAGATCGGGCTTCCGGTCCACGGACGTTTTGTGAAAAAAATTCCTTTTTCAAAAAAGTGGCAAAATTGATAGAATCGGTCCATGGTTTTCAATGGGGCCCACATATGGACACGTGGCAGGTCCAGGGAGAAGCGGGAAATTTTACAAAATTTTCCAAAACTTTAAAAAGGTCGTAAAAGCATTTTTGGAAGCATGGGCCCGATCTAGTCACGTTTTGACACATGTCCCACCTTATCCAAAGGTTAAAAAGGTATTTTTGAGCTTTTTTAGATCTCATCTTCCACGTGGAGGGCGGACATTTAAAGGTGGATGAGATTCACAGCTTATTGTGCATTCGTTTGTTTTGGCCACCATGGGATCTCCAGAAACTTGGAATCGTGATTTCTTTCATCAAATTTCATCAAATATTATATGAGTTTGTGTCATCTTGACCTTCCGAGAACATTGTCATCATTTTCATGACCTAATTCTTTGATCTATGGTATTTTTAATGTAATTTTAGCTCAAGCCCGAGAAAAAATGTGAAATGACAAAATCAAAAGTTGCAGAGGTAAAATTGAAAAGGGGAAAAGATAAAAATGATGAATGAAAGATGCTTGCATGCCTGAATGATAAAAACATGCCCCTGGGGTGGATAATGATCCTAATTTGTGTAATGATTTAACTTTTTGTGCATACCTGACAACCTATGAGTTGTTTTTCTGTTTGGTGTCACTATCATTAAATCATGGGGTTTTTGTGACAAATTTGATCCCATAGCATATTATTTGCTTGGGAAGGAAGACTCCAATGTGGCATGAGGTATATAATACATTTTGGAGAAATTGTAAAGGGTTGGGAGTTGAAAATCACGAGCAAATTTTGAGAAAAAGCTCATTTTATGAGAAAATCCACCAAAGAACCAGGTTAATGTCTCATGTGTTGGAAAATTCATGTATGTGGGTTGGTTACAAGTGTATAGCCACCACACAGCTCTGAGATTGTTCATATAACTCTCCCTGCTGTTGAATCTAACAATTTTTGAATTAAATCTGTGTTTTTCTTTGGGCAATATGATGTTTGTTATCAATTTTAAATGCCTACAAATAAATTTTATTGTTCTTGTTGCAATCTTGCATTGAAAATATTTAGAATTCACATAGGATCTCCATTTCTGGTTGATAGTTTAGTTGCATTTACAATCTCATACTCAGAAGTGCCTTCATTTAATAAGGAGATAAACAAATTTAAAATCACTTTACCTTCCTTGACTATAGAGATTTCTTGTAAGCCTTTGGGGGTACCTTAGGCATGGTTTGATCATGGATTTTTGTGTTTAATTGAGTTCTTTACTTCAAGCTTTTGTGGTGAGTTCTCAAAGATTGTGTGAAGAGTGTAACCTGGGCTTCCATTTGTGCCTCTTCTAGTTGAAAGAACATCCTGATTATTTTAGGCATTTCATCTGATAGTTGTTCAAGTATTGTACAGATTGTCAAAGATCTGATCTATCCCAGTTTGTCTTATCAATCTCCCACCAAAAATCATCCAACAACAAAGATCCTATCATGTACTATCCCTGATTTACATGTGTATACCCATATGAAGATCAAAATCCATTTGCAAAAGTATGCATAACAAATTAGGATTTCCAATGTCTCTAGTAACCTTTGCCTTGTTTTGAGAACATACCCATGTTTTGAGAAGTGACAACTTGTGAGAGTTCAGATCTGGGGTGTTGATCATGTTTTCATCAAGGTATCCATCATAGAATTTCAAGCAAAGAGAAGGAATCTTCATCTCCTTCACCATTACAAGGTTACAAAATAGGTCCTCTTACCTTGGTTGCAAGGCACAACCTAAAACAACTAGGACAAGATCAAGTCCTATTGGAGTGCTATCCATTTCTCCAAAAACCTGAGTACTAGCTAGACCATATCCCTAGCTACCAACGAAATACAACATGGTCTAATCTCTTTTTAAGCTCCATGACATAACCGTGGTGCTTGTGCTCGATCGAAAAGTAGAAAAATTTGGATACCAACATGAGCTATTTGTTCACATTGATAAAGATGATAGGAATAAGTTAGAGGCTAAGTTTGAGAAATACACCTTTTTTTGGATATGGTGAGGATGACTTTGGTTTTGTTTGGAGTCTTAAGGACAAGAAAATATTCCAGTCTATAGATATTGTCTTTAATGAATAATTCATGTATAAAGATCGGTTTCTCTGAACAAACAGAGGAATCAAAGAAATAATAATCTAAAGTGTTAGAGGACATTAGATATGGAAAAGTGTCCAAGGGGCTAGTTCAGGTGTAACATGTTCCAGCACAACTAGTTCAGGAACCTACTCATCAGGAACACCAAAATCTTGAGGTGAGAAGGTCTTCTAGGGTAAGAAGGGAACCTAAATGATTTATTCCATCTTTGAATTATTTATTTCTCATTGATAGTGGAGAGCCAAAGTGCTTTGAGGAAGCAATGCAAGTAGATGCCAGGAAGAAGTGGAGAGCAACATGGATGAAGAGCATATATCTCTTATGGAGAACCAGACTTGGGATCTAGTGGAGCTACCCGAGGGAAAGAGAGCATTACAGAACAAGTGGGTGTATAGAATCAAAGAGGAAGATGGAGGTAGGAAAAGATACAAGGCCCGGTTGGTGGTCAAGGGATTTGCACAGAAGAAAGGTATAGACTTTGATGAATTTTTTCTCTTGTTGTTAAAATGACTTCTATTAGGATTGTTCTTGGTTTAGTAGTAGTAAAATACCTGCACTTAGAGTAGTTAGATGTGAAGACTACATTCCTTCATGGAGAGTTGGAGGATAAATTGTATATGTAGTAGCCACAAGTTTATGAGATCAAAAGGAAGGAGAGGTTAGTGTGAAAATTGAAGAAGAGCTTGTATGGCCTAAAACAAGCTCCACGATAGTGGTACAAGAAGTTTGAAAATTTTATGTAGGAGTAGGGTTACTCTAGGTGTCACTCAGACCATTTTTGTACATCAAAAGTCTCTTAATGGTATTTATATTATTCTGTGCTTGTATGTGGATGATATGCTTGTTGCAGGAAAGAACATGCAGTAAATAAAGGTACTCAAGAAGCAACTAGGTGACTCCTTTGCTATGAAGGATTTGGGGTAGCAAAAAAAATCCTTGGTATGAGAATAACTCAGAACAAGAAGGAGAGGAAGCTGATATTATCTCAAGAAGTGTACATAAAGAAGGTCTTGGAGAGGTTTAGTATGCAGGATGTTAAACTGTTTGGTACTCCTTTGGTTTGTCACTTTAAATTATCAAAGGAGAAGAGTCCCAAAATTGAGGAGGATAGAATCCAAATTTCTAGGGTACCATACTCATCAGTGGTTGGTAGCTTGATGTATTATATGGTATGCACTAGGCCTAACATTGCACATGTAGTGGGTGCGGTGAGCGAGGTTCATGAGTGATCCAGGTAGAGAGAACTAGAAAATAGTGAAGTGAATTCTTTGGTATTTGAGAGGGACCATGGGAGAAACATTGTGTTTCAGTGGATCAAACACTACATTGCATGACTATGTAGATTCGGACATGGTAGAATATTTGGATAGTAGGAGGAGCATGATAGGTTATGTTTTTACGGTTGGTGATAAAACAATGAGCTCGATTTCATGGTTACAAAAGGTTATAGATTTTCAACCATAGAGGCTAAGTATGTTGCTACCAGAGAGGAAAGCCAGGAATATGATTTGGCTACAATAATTGCTTGATGAGTTGGGTCATTAGTAGAAAGTTAGGAGACTACACAATGATAATCAGAGTGCTATTCATTTGGCAAAGAACTCCGCTTTCCACTCTATGAAAAAGCACATTTAGCTGAGATATCATTTCATCAAGGAAACTTTGGAAGAAGATAAGTTGAAGCTGGAAAAGATTCATACTAGTCAGAATCATGCAAATATGATGATCAAGGTAGTCACAAGAGAGAAGTTGAATTTTTGTTCAACTTTGATTGGTCTTCATGGTTGATAATGAAGGGTTGAGAACTTTTCTCAGTGGGAACATTCTCCAAGTGGGATATTGCTGGGGTGTGGAGCCTATTTTTGGTCTTCTCAAATTAGTATTGAAGTGTTGGATTTCAAACGATTAATTTTGGAGACTTCAGGAGAATTCATAGTTGTCTACTATGAAATTGTTGTGGTGTTGCTATTAATTGGTTGTCAATGTCATGATAGTTTTTCCATCTGTGGGAAGTTGAAAGGTTATGAATTTCAAACTTCTAGGGTCGACTTTAGAACTTCTTAAAAGGATTGTAATCCTATAAATAGAGGTGTTAGGGTATCTTAAAGATATCTCTAGTGTTCAAGAGGTCTTGAGTCTTAGTGATCAAGAGGTGATCAAGAGTGATCAAGATTAAGCAATTAGGTGTCAATTGTGGTTTAGATGTGGTTCAACATCTTTGGAATTCTATTGTGAGTTCATAATTAAGAGAAGATCATAGAGTTATTTTACTCTTGTTAGTAAAATCGAGCAAGTTCTTGGTGGACGTAGCCCACATTTGGTGAACCATGTTAAATCTTGTCTTGTCTTCTTTTGTGTATTATTTATTTATGTCATTATATGTCTGAAAATATAATTCTGCTATATAGTTTCCCTATCACAGTGATTTGAGAAATTATTACCACATATTTGTTCACTAATTCCTAACACATATTCTACCCATTCATATCCCCTAGTGCACATGTTAATTGAATTAATCATCTTAATTAAATTTATTAATATCCTCACTTAACTACCTCACACAAATAATCTCACCTAGCCACCTCACTCAAATGACCCACTCAAACCTCATTAATGACCTAAGACCAATTTTAAACCTATCCTAACCAACTAGGACTTAGTCTAAACCTAGATTTAACTCCTATTAACAAACCTAAAAGGGATCCTACTTATCTTACTATGATCTATCACTTGAGAATCAACGAAGGTTGGAGATCGCGCCAAAAATAACAACAATCTGGATATTTTTGGCCAACCTAGATATTCCTACCTTGACCAACGTTAGTTATATCTCAACCAAAGCTAGTCACCTAACCATTTTTGGTTAGGTTAAATACATTTCCAAAATCCTTTTCCCAGGTTGGTCATTTGATTCAGGATCTCATACGAATAAAGACTTAGAGCACTCGAATTTCTTTAGCACTCAGGAAAAAGAAGACACATAGGAGAACTACCAACATCGATCACCATTCATCATCCTCTTCACGATCACAAATTCACATCGTAGAGGCACCGAGGTCTAAACTACTCGCGACACAAATAAAACAAATCTTGTCTTTGGATATCTACTATAACCGTATTCATCACCTACATCCTCCAATATATTTTCCAGTAAGTATTCATCATCTCCTCATTGAATCTCTAGTTTCTTTGTGTAGATTTTTTTATTAATCTCTCTAGTTTATTTCTCTCCACACCCATATACTTCCTCCCTTCCATCAACCCATCACCTGATCATACCCAAACATTCCACCTATTTTCATCCTCTCTTGATCATATTTGAGTCTTCAAAACCATTTTACGACCTCACCCTCACCATTTCTAACCTCTATGCAATCACAAGGAGTCTAGAAAACCAACTCTAGCAACTTTCTGATAATTTCCCCTACCAACACCGATTAGCCAATTGACGTCTATCACTTTTCCTAACCGACATCGGTCAATTATCCAACACCGGTTAGTGTGTCTCATCAATATAGCTCGACTAACGAGCTAATACCCACTCCCTAATAACCTAGAACCACCTCTAATCCTTACCGGACTTGCAACTCAACACCAACCAACTACCCTCTCATTTTGACCTTAAACAAACTTTTGAATGACCTTTATTATTGTTTTGTATGAGATACCTAAATCGCTTCAATTCCAATAGGATCTTTGCTTCATGTATGATTTAACTAACATTAACATTTTTATATAAAAGTGGATTGACATCTTGTTTAGGAAGCATTATGCTTCCTGATCTAAATTCCACTAGGAAGTCCACTCATTGTTTTGTTTAACTCTATTTGGTGGTTTTTTTTTCATTTATAGGTAGTTTCTCCTAGCTAAAAGGGAGCTCTCTCAATTAACTTGGATCAGAAATCATAACACACACACAACCTTCAACCGACATTACAAACATGTATTTCTCCTTGGTCTACTACCCTTATATGTTTCATTAATTTGCTAGGTGAAATAATAACAAATCCATACACCATAATACCAATGTCATACCATCATACATGTCACACACACACACACACACACACACACACACACACACACACACACACACACACACACACACACACACACACACACACACACACATATATATAAAATTCTCGGACATCATAAATATTGAATGGCTTCATAAATAGATGTATACATATTAAAACTAACAAGAAACATATCATCACTATCCAAGAAAATGGATTTTTCTATAAAATCACTAACTCGGATAGCACTCTAATCTCCTCCTTGGGCACTTTTACTACCAACAATTCTAGCATTGCCACCGGCTCCTCTCTCACACCATGTCCTCTCTCTAATCTATGTAGTGGATGACCCACACTCCCTGCACTCACACTAGGGCCTCGCCACCATCACAACTAAATGATCAACATATAATACAAAATTCGGACAATCAATGATCACCATGTCAATATAGTAGTATAGATCTACCTGTAATGACTGATAATGTGCCATAGAAATCATCCCAGATGCTGCAGTGCCACCCTCCCACTAGCATATGCCCTTGTTGTTACTTCACACTAGATATATAATACCCTATAATCCCTAAGGCCTTCTTCAACAAATCTCTCTATTGGTGGTATGTGTCTATATATATTATAGACTGTGCAAGTTATGCTCTCACCATATCCCTCTCTATAATAAAAAAATATCTGACCCCATGAGGTCATCTCTCTCTCTCTCTCTCTCTCTCAAGATGCATCCCTCTCTCCCTCTACCACGGCCTTCTCGGTCATCACCTCTGTAATAGATTCAGTAAAATTTTCATCACCCTCCTCTTCCTCCTCCTCATCATCAAACACTTGGATCACTGCTATCCTTGTGCTCCTCCCTCCACTCAAGCACGAACCCATCTCATCTGCCAGTACTACTCAGGTCCTATCAAAAGCTCTCAATGTATGAGTCCACCATGCTCTATACTCTAGAGTAACTCCCACATCATCAATTGGCACAATTTCACCATCATCATTAGGGCCCATAGCCCCTTTCTCCTCAACAATGATCATAGGCCTCACCACAACTGCCCTTGGGGTATATATATCTCCATCCTCCTCTCTATACTGCATGGGATCCTCGGGAACATCCTAAATCAACCCAAACTACATCCTCACTCGATCCAAATGCAATAAATCATACTTCTTTTCACTATGGATGTGGACCCATATATCCTACTACGTTCCCACCAAATCATCCTCATAACTAGGCTAATCATGAAAATATAATTAGGGCCTCCAAACAACATCACCTACCTGTATCCCCGAGACCATATCTATGTAAAAGGTAGGCCTCTTCTTCTTCCTCCCCCATCCCTTGTCATGCCTCCACCTCATAAAACCAACATGACTCTCACTAATACCCCTTAATAGCCCCAATGGATGAGCAATAGCAATATGTTCCCAACATTGTAATAAAAATACAACATTGATCCCTAATTGCTTGCAGCATTCTAGGTCCATAACTCTCTAAATGTCTATGCAAGAAGAGTGGGCCCCCACTCAAAAATTATGTGGCTCTCCATCATATCTGCCACTACCTTTGTAATCATCCAAGGGAACTAGCCACCTCCTAAATTTGGTAATAATAACATGAGATGGCCATCATCATCATGGTCATCTTGGTACAACCATCCCTCCCAGGATCATACAAAAATGATATGAAAAATCTCCCGATTCATATCTCACATGCTCTGCCTCATCACCATACATCCTCATCATCACCTCCAATCTCTATGCCTCATTGATAATATATATCCCCTCTCTGCTCGGATAGCAATCTCATAATACAATGCACATCCTCTAAAGTGAGAATCATCTCTCCAATGGGCAGCCAAAAGTGCGGTGGAAGGATTCCACTTTGCTCTAATAATGATAACATAAAATTTTGCATCTTTGAATCCATATATAATCCCTCATGCCACCAAAACCCATAGCCTCAACGTGCTCCCAATCATCATCTGACATATTGTCCCTCACCTCATCCAAAGGGAGTTTAATACAATCTTAGATTGTAAGCTTCACATCCACTTACAAAGATAAACACATAAATGAAAATTAGTATCATTATCAAAAAAATATCTAAAACATCAACATCAACATCATCACAAAAATTGAAAACATTTCCTAAAAATCATACTTTTTCCATCAAAAATTCAAACTATCACATAATAGTTGAATTGCCAATGATTCACATTAATTGCTAGTGATTTTCATGAATCATCAATGAATCCTACATTTCAAAATTAGGGCATCCGTACACCCCCAATACGATTTTTTTCCTAAAAATAGCAAATAATCAACAAAAAACACACAAAACTAGTCAAAATGACTTACCTCTTCCATAACAGTTAGTGATGCCTTCTCGCTTGAAACCATTGTGTTCAAATCTCATTTTTCACTCAAATTCACTCTCTAAACATGTACTTCGCTCGATTAAAATGAGATTATCACATTGATCATGACTATTTATATCCCCAAATTAATCTCGACGTAATTGTTAATGATTGCCTCAATCATTGGTGATTTTTTCGAATTCGCTTAGTAATTTTACGATTGTTAGCAATTCGTCCCTATTTTTGCATCTACGACCTTTTTTTATTAAATCATCACTTTTTTCCAAAAATGTTTTCTTTAAAAGGACCCTAGTCCTTGAAATATTAAATATCAGACAAATGAAATCAACATTGGGATTCACCATGTCTATAGATGCATTCCCTTTGGCTCCCATCATTTGACTTCCCCTATCTATTTAACCTTCCTTCGTGGATCATACATCTATAGGTATTGAGACCTTTGTTTTCCCTATCATTTGATTCCTCGGTAGCACATTCTATTTTGGTACCCCACTGGGAAATTTTTTGAATGAAACACACGATAAACCATTCCAATCACAACTATCAAACCTGGTGTTCCTTTTACTATGTTACAGCTTTACCCCATTTTGAGGGGGTTCATTCATATAAACAACCCATCATCATTTTTGTCTAATGATTTTCCATTAAACCACTAGACAAAAAGGGGCAAATGTAGACACCAAAAATCTACACCCCTCATATTTATTCAATCAATTAATTAAATACATAAATATTTCATATCCTAAGTCATATACTACACCCTTATCTTTGTCCAATTAATTAATTAAATACAAAACCACCCCATATCCTAAGTCTCATTATCTTTATCATATTTATTTCTTGTAACTCCTTTTCTTACAATTTTTAAATCTTAGTCAACCTAATCAGAATATTCCTAAATTCCAAACATAAAAAGTCAAGTCAAATATATCCTATCTTATCACCCCCTCAACAAATTCAACATGTCCCAAATAATTTAACAAATTAGCATCCCAAAACCCAAAATAAAAAGCCCTGTTTTAGAATTTGTTTCAACTATTTTATAAAAAAACTCAAACAACCTGAAATCACCAATGATTTAGGTAATCACCAGTGATTATTTAATCCATTTTTCCAAATTCTTAGAGGCATCCTCAACTTCAATCCATGAGTTCTATTTTTCCATCTAAGTTCATAACATCTTGCACATCCTTCCCAAGTACCGAGTATTTGAGTTATCAATTAACAACATTACCAATATCTAGCAAGCATTTGCAAGCCATTTTTGGAGCCCCTACCGATCAACATTCCATCACCCAACCTACAGATTTTACTAGCTACCCGCATTATCCTTCATTAAGGTCGGAAGATTCTTTCATCCTTACATCAACTTTCCGTATTTTTGTCTACTTATTCATCTATTTTATATCATTTCTAAGCTTATGTTAGTATTTAATATCACTTTTAAACCATCAAAATTTTGAATTTATCAATTTTTCACAAAACACCATAATCACCAAAGTGATGTCTTAATTGTCAAGTGATTCCTATCATTTTTATATTTATGCAATTTTTTATCAGTTTTTCATTAAATCTACTTTATCTATCATATCAATCCTATTGTTACTAACATTTTTCTAATCATGGATCAATATTAGATGGTAATTGGTGGCCCTTCTCATGAAATCACCGAATCCATTCCTTGGCAATAGTTTGACACCCTTTCTATTGGGAACAATATGATATCTTACATGATCTGACTTTGTGCACCATCCATCATGCTCCTTTATATGAATTGGAGAACATTTTTGAGTTCACTTAGGAAATATGTCAAGCAATAGAAGACTATTGGTTCATGGAATTCTTATACATACTCATGCAATCCAAAATTTCTTGGGCTACATACGAGGCTGAACAGGACCTCCCTTTTGAGCTTGATTTCAATCCATAATCCATCTCTAATCTATCTCTTATCCCTCTCTTATCTATCTTCTATTTGCTTTGTATAAGCTTAAAATTTGTCAATTATCTATCTAATATTAGTTTATCATATATTGTTTATCTATTTCAATCCACTTAATTGTTTAAAAAGTGAGCTGACATCCTCTAAGGAAGCCCTTTAGATTCCTAGAACCATCCTTTTCTAAGCATCTCATTTATCCATATTTCTATTAATATCTTGTGTAGTGTCTTTGATCATAGGTTTTCTTGTAGGAAATGAGCTTATACACATCTTTCATAGATCACAACATCAAGAATCGTCGCTCAACATTTATAGGTATCGTTAAACCCCACAAATTCTCGAGGTCAGTATATTTCTATTTTCATGCTTAGTTAGTTCAAGGTGAAGGAGTAGGATTTATTTCTGAACATCCACATCCATATATCTCTCAGTAATTCTTTGGATGCCTCTCTAATAAGAAAAAATGAGCCCACCGAATCTCCGGTGATGGTGCTTTGCTTTGGATCAATCATCAATGCCATATTATAGGCATCTAACATTGAACCTAGGATCTCGTGGTGAGTTCTCTTGGTCACAGAGTGCCTCTCCTCCACTGTCTACCCGTAAAAACAAAAAATGACACATGTTATTCATAATATCAATATGAAATAAAACCCATTTCTAGACATAACACAATCTCACACATACCTAGTTACTTTGACCTCTTTACAATGGTCTCACCATCTCCATGGGCACCTAACACCTCCTCCTCATCATCATCATGAAAAGGTGTGTATCCCATGTACTATTTCAACCTAGGTCGTGGAACTAAGATCAAAGCCCCTCTCTGCTATGGTTTGGGCCTCTTTATCATATGCATGATCATTTATACCCTAATTGAAATAAAATACCATCTTCTTTGCTATCACATCTTATGCTCTTTGAGCCATGGTTTCGTAGGTTTGAATCTTTCTCCTATAGTACTGGGACCTACTCAACATGTACCCCATACATGTGAACCTATTTCTATGGATCCTCGGGCGGATACCTCTTGTGAACCACTAACCGCTATAATCTGTGGTGAGCCCTTGGTATCCCCACCATTTCTTTGATCTCTCGATTATGTGTACCCGCTTCAAGTATCCTACAGTTCGAAGTGATGATACCTTAACATATACTCTTATAACCTATCTCGCAAGACGACACTAGTAGGGTGAAAATGGTGGTATCACCATGAGCACCGGTCATCCAAACTATCTTAGGACCCTCCCGACTACGTGGGTCTCCACTCAATAAACACAGCTTTCCTCGTTACCTCGCATGATGTCAAAGAAATATTCCCTAAGATAAATGGGTTATTGATTCAAATTCCTTATGAAGGGTTGTCATGTAACACCACCTGACCCACTTATACTAGTGGCAAGAATGCTTAAAATGACTACACCGCCAACCCTTGTGCCGATTGAAGCACTTTCAGGGAATATTCCACTACTTATTTTGGTGTCTCTATCGACCTATACATAGGTAACCTATAACATATCCACATGATCAATAAAATCATGGGTCCCATGACCCTCTGTCCTTTATGCCGAACCTTGAATAAATCATGTACTAGCTGCACCTATAGGGTGGTTCCCCAACAAAACAATTTGTAATAGTTTCTTTTATGTAGATAAGGGTCATTGATGCATCTATTTCTTAGGCGGGTTCCTTAAGGGGCATGCCAAGAATGGGGGATGGTTTTTCACATAACCATTATGGGTTAGAGATAGTACATGAAAGAGTGTCATAATTTGGTCTTTTCGTTAGTTGTCCTTGCATTACTTATCCTTGTCCCCTTAGGTATTATACATATTACATTCTCGACTTCTTGCTTGTATCTCACCATATGACACCATGTTTATCCATATTCTTGATCTATGAACCCTTTCTTTCACTTTTCATGGAACATTACCTATTTTTGTCATCATTGGCTCATTCCATCACCCGTGGGTGATGGTGTTAGTATTATGTTTCTCTTGGTCGATACCATTTCACATGGGTGATGATGTCCTCTATATGCAAAACTCATCTTGAAATCATAAGAAATGAAGGTAAGACCTTAGGAACTTCCATCTACTCTTCTCTTTTACACAATTTTAGCATCCGAGTGCTAAATTATTTTTTCATCTTGTACTTTATTTGGATTAGACTAGACACTCTTATTCTTGGTTGGTTTGCTTGCATTATTGGGTCATCTATAGTGAGTCTAGGACATGAATGGTGTTCTCCTTTTCCACCTAATAGTGATTCTCTTTCATTGTGTTACTTCTCTGGTGATATAGATACATCGGTAAAAACCCTATAGGTATAAGGTAAGTGCTCTAACCATATTTTGTCATTTTACATAGATTAGTTCATTTCCCTTTCCTCATTGTGCTATGTTATCTTAGTATTACATATGTTTGGATACTAGTTAACATAGTAATCTTATTCATGATCAACTCCTTAGCTTTACATTACTTTCATTTCAATTATATTGTGCATTCATTCCCTATATATCATTAATCCATACCTTTCCTTCCCTAATCACCAATATCTTAGTAGGGCTCTCTCCTCTATCTTGACTACGGGCCTTAGATGTTGACATAGTGTCGGTGAGAAAATTTGATGATATGTAAAATTAGGTGTCTCCACCAATGCTCATGCGGTTACTCCCCTTTGGATAGAATGGTGAAAATCCCATTATTGAATTTAAACTAATATAATCCTATCTAACTATTATGGGTTGGCCAAATAGGTCGGGGATCACATAGGAACACTCCACTAAACCTATGACAAAGTGCTTGTATGGGGTACAAGGGAGGAAATTACAATGATGAGGGGTGAAGGAGATAAATTAGGAAAGGGAGGTTATTTTTGTGAGTAGGACAATTGCAGAGTTCACACCCAATAACTAGAGTAGTTCAAAATTCAATATAGAAGAAATAAAAAATGAAGCTATCTAGTGAGAAGAAAAAACCTAGACATATAGTTCTTAGATTCATTTATCAAAGATGCAAAGCTCTTTCTAGATCACTATGCTTGCAAAGTGCATAAGAGGGAAATAGAAGAAACATAGGAAAAGGGAAATGGAAGAAAATTAGCTTTCATTTCTTTTGTAGTGATGAGTACAAAGCATCAATCAATCTACAACAATTCACAATTGCTACCAAAAATTCTAAATTTCAAGATCCTTTGAAATGGAGAAGCCATTTCAATTTATAACAATGTGAATTGACCTCTCATCTCCCCCAAATAACTCTTCACATTCTTATTCCACTTATGAATTTTCATTTGCCCCTAAGAGAGAAATTAAGTATTTCTCTTATAATTTGAGATTTTTTTATAATTTACAATTTATGTCACTTAAGTGAATATGAAAAATATAATGATTATGCTCAATGAAGAATTAGAAAGGAGATAGAGAAGAGGAGAATGAGGAGGGAAGAGAAGGAATGCTCCAAAGCATGAATTTATATGAAGATCAGATCCGGTGGTATTGAAGGTGAAAATATGACCCCTAACGATCCTCCATACTGATGTAATGAAGAAAATATCTAATGAAGATCATTTTGAACACCTTTCCCCTTTTGAAAATCCTTGAAATGATGAACCTTTGCCACATTTATTGAACACACCGAGAGGAGTGATGAACACTTGAGAAGTAGACCACTGATAATACTAGAAGATTATTCCCCTTATTAAGAAAATCCTTATTATCCTTGAGACACTATCGCAGATTCATGATCAATCATTCACATGAGAGAGATTGGATGCACTTTGTTCACCCCGCCATGATCTTGATTCTCGCTACTATGGGAACATTGATGATGAGTGAAGCATAAAAACCTTCTGATCATGGATCAAGGAGAGAGGAATGGATTTAAAACCAATACCCTCCACCTTTTTATCATACAACTAATTTGAGATGAATTGGAATGGTCCATAATACAAAATTGATAATTTTCTTATTTTGACACTCTTCGCTCATCATCGGGAATGTGGGAATTAACTTAAAAATGACAGAGGAGATCTCATGAGTGTTGATACTATTGAAGGATGGGTGAAGGACCATAATTTTATTGTTCTTGGCTCATTTTACCCATTTACTATTTTTAGAATATCCACAATTATGGTGCCATTTAGCCAATTGTTCTCCCTTTTTGTAAATTTTACCAATTTTGAGTTTCCGATCATGGGGAATGGAATGAAGAGTATGAATGCAATTTTTTATCGACTTGATATTTTTAGTAGGTGTTCACATAGAGGCTTACTAAAAATAAAAATTGGTCTTGCTGGTATTGGATTCAAATGAAAGCACTTGCAGAATTTTACAAAATTTGTTTCGAAGCTCTGTTCTCCATTTTTGCGATATTCCGCCCAATCAAACCCTGGGAAGTGACGAGGTGAGTCATTGCATTTTCAATGCTATGTCATGGAAGAAATTAATGACGTCCCCGAGCTTATTTGAAAGTTTTATTTCCCACCTCATAGTGCGATGAAATCAGATTCACTAGAATAGGTTTTTCTTCTACACTCATTGTTCAAATTTTTAGCTTGACCCTTCTGCTAGAATGATGGGAAATTGAAGAAATGAAAGATAGGGCACAAAATGAGGGTTTTTTCACCATTAAAAATATATGGAATCATTTAATATGCTATCAATTTCTCCTTGAAGGAGTTTTGAAAATAATAAGATTGCAAAAATATCACTTCGATCCATTTACTTGGATTGTGAGATATGAACTTTTCTTCGATCTAGGGCACAAAGTCATTATGGAAAAAATTCAGAATGGAATTTTAAAAATCAAAACTTCATGAATTATTTTCCCACTATGACTATTGATGCAGCCTAGAATTCAATAATACAAACCCAATAAAACCCTAGACATGCTTTGGCATATCACTCACCTAGACCGAGATCTCACCCAAAGTGTGCAAAGGTACCAGGTCCCTCTTTAGGGTTGCTACTACAAGATGTTAACATGATGAAGAATTAACACATGCGGTTCCATTACTAACACATAATTCTACAAAGCATACCTAATCTATATCTAATGGATAAAAAATTAAGTATTAATCATGATGAAATCATGAACATACTAGATTCAGATACAAATAGAACTAACACTTAGATTCATCCAATATCCTCCATTATATTAAATGCAATAAGTATACAAAAGCTTCATTACAATAATAGTAGTATGCGCGTAATAGATTTAGTAGCATATTCTCACTATATCTCCATGTATGCATATATATCTCTCTATACAGTTTACTACGTACTTATAAGGGTGGGAACTTATCTTTCACTAATTTATCTATTCCCAAAATAGGTCACATGTTATTACTAGCCACAAGCCATAACAAAAATAGCCACACATGTAAGTGCGCTAACAATAGACTACTAGTAGTTAATCTGACCGTATTAGATCTATTCATGGCATGTGTCCATGCAAAGTGCTTCGAAGCTAATCCTCCAAAAATATCCATTGCATGATGCATAAGTCTCCAATCGCCTCGAGTGCTCCGCACACTATCTCCAAAATAGATCCTTGTCATGAAAACAGATAATTCTTGAACTTGTTTCTATTCCTCGTGCATGATCCTTTCTGATAATTCCACACCTTTGAATGCACTCTGCTCTCCTACACAAACCTTCTGTATTTTCTTTACTAAGTGCTAGGGTCTAACTGATCAACATTACCCCACACTAGTTGCATTGCCGCCCCAACAATGGTTGTCTCCAAAACAAACCAAAGAATATGAAAAGAAGAATATAAAATTTTTGGATGAATGAAAGAATGTTTTTAACTTGTAGTTTCTTCTTCTACAACCTAAAAAATTAATTTAGGATATTCCTCCTTTATCTCAGCCTCCAAGGTCTACCACTTAATGAGTGCTTCCTCTACTTTTTCTAGAATTTCCACAACAATGGACTCTATTTCATCCTACACAATCTCTCCTTTCTCATTCTACAAGACCAAAAATACTGTACATTGCAGCCATCCTTCTCTCTAGCAAATCCAAGTTATTCGTAATGAGTTTCCCAAGCTCCTCTAGCCAATTTTTGTGTGGGTCTTGGGCTGCTTGCCAGGGCCTTGCACTTTTGTTTAACCATTGCTAATATTTCTGTGTGGCCCAATGTGTCATCCTTCATCATTTTCTGGACCTCATTATTCTCCTCCATGGTTTTTTATGTTGATGAGCACCTCTGGGTTGTACAGATGTTTAAGGATTGGTCTGCCTTCGTTAGTTCTTCCCGCAACACTTGCAATAGTCCTTCATATGATGTAATATTCCACATCACTAAAGCATTTTCTTTCTCGCTTTGCATCTTGTGTTGGATCCTTTGGTGCTGGCATGTGCAGAGGTTCATCTTCAAGCACTAAGTCCACCAATGTACTTACATAGTGTATTGCCGAAGGAAACATCTTTGGTACCTTTGGCTCTAAGTGTGGCCTAGCCTTCATGACATTATCACCAATTTCCTCTGCAATGTTGATAAACACAGAGCTATTATTTTGTGCTAACTCTATTTCCTACATTAGGCATGCTATCTCCTCATCCTTAGTTTTGATCTCTTCCTTTAGTGCCCTAATTGTGGCATCTTTGTCCATATTCTGCCATGCCACCTCTGTTGAGACTTTTACCAATGCATTGCTCACCTGTTCATCTAACATAACAATAGGCTTTACTATTATGTGTCTAGCTTGAGGTGTCTTTTTCAACCTCCTCGATATGCATGAATCCTCACACACATCAAAATATGGTTCATCCATGTGCGTGTGCATTGACCATGATAATTGCTTTCTTATGCACACTATTGCCATATCTTCATCCATTAATTCCTAGCCATATAACTCCTTTTGTGTCAGTGTGCTCTGGAAATGGGCACGGATAATTTTACCTGTGTCCTCAGCGTAACCCATGGCTAGTGGAATATGCTCCCCACTTGTTCTTCTTGACCTAGGCTACTTAGGAACTTGAGCTTCCAGATTTGGAACTTATGTTTCTATGTCTTGAGCAGTCTCGGTTGCTATCTCATTTGTTCCTTTTTCTTCCTCTTCTCCATCCTTCATTTCTTCATATTTTTTTCTTCTACATTCTTTGGAGGTGTAGGAGAATTAGGCATGCTTTCCTCTGAATCTTCCACTTCCTCATTCAATTTTAGTTTCCTTCTCCTTTTCTTGGTTGTCTCCTTCTATGGAGAGAGTCGGGGTGATCTACACACTATTTTTGGAGTAGCACCTTAGGTCCTTGTTCTCTTGAACACTCTCTTAAATCAGCACTCTCCTTGGACTGCATCTAAGTCCTCATCATCCCCTCTTGTGGCTGAGGTGGTGTAGTTGTGCACTCAACTTCATCCTTATTTGTAGGATGTCTTCTACCTCTATGTTCCAAACCACCACTATCCTCGTGCTCATCCTCCTCATCCTCTACTTCAATTGCCTCTATGGGATTAGGCACTGGAATGTTCGCCATGGTATGCTTACCCTTCAACGGACCTAGGAGTGCAAACTCATCTTCCACATAATTGTTGTTTTCCAGCTTGGGATTCAATTAGAGGTACACCAGTGTTGCTTGAACGTCTCCAACAACCAAACTTACTAGCTTTATGCTCAACACATCTAAGATGAGTCTTTCAATAGATGCATTACATCCTGGATATACATACTTCTTCCTTAATGTGTGGTAGTCACAGTATACCTTGTCTACAATGAATGTCAAGAAACACATGTTTGAGAACCTGTGAACCGATGCCTAAAAATACCTCGCTGTGAAGGCATACAATAGTTTACACCATGGGCTCCAAGCCCCATCCTTCATCACAAATCATGCAATGCAAAAATGTTGGTATAAAGAAAATTGAACTACCTTACCCACCACCAATGGTAAATCCTTTGGTATGCACCACTCTACCTCGAATGCCATGCAGATCCTATCGTACCACTTCTTAACCCTCTACTTGAATTATTTAGTCATCGATCTTGTTGTTGCAAATCAGCAGCACCCCTGGATGCAAATCAAGGTTCTAAATGATGTTTAGAGCATCCAGTGTGATTGCACAACATGGAAACCTCTCTCCAAGTGTGGGACTTGTGAAAATGAGAGAGGAATCTCCAGAATAGAGGCTAGTTCCTCAAACTCCTCTGATTTAGATCTATATTTTGCACAACTACAGAGGTTCTAATCCTAATTCTACCCTAGATTGCAAGGAGACAGGGATAAAAATGCAAAAATGAAACTAAACTAAAGATGGTGATGCACCAAAAGGAGTGGTGAAACATTTTTTGCCATGTAAATAGACACAAATTCATGAAATGCAACAAGGGAAAACATACACAAGCTGATAGATGTAATTAGAGGTCTTAAAATGAAGTAAAACAATACAAACAAAGGACTGAAAGCATTCACAGAGTTTGCACTGTCAATTCCATGTAAAAATCTCTTGCATTCCACCATCAAAGAGGTATAAACCTATTACAAACTGTGAAAAAGGTCTGATTCTTACAACTATCACTTGCTGGAGGTGAAAGAAGAAGTTTTCAATGCCAAAAAGTGTTCAACCATGAAGAAATGAGCCAAATCTGGCTTTTACAATGCATGGGTCGAGCCCAGGAGAGAGAAAATGTAAAAAACATGGGAGCCCATTCCTCATTGATGGAAAATGCATTAAAACAACATGGAGGACCTTACAAACCCATACCCTGTCATTTTTGACCATATTGGAGAAGAATGTGACCTATTCTGTATTAAATTTGGTTGTTGAAATGTCATTTCTGGCCATGGACACGTACATCAGAACCGTTTTTGAATTTTATCTCTCCAAAATGAACCAAAATTATAAATGGAGCATGGAATCATGTAGATAATTTTAACATCTTTCCAATGATATAAAGAACGTGAAAATCTGAGCTCTGGATCAAAAGATATGATCGTTTGAAGATTTAGGCAAAAACGCCCAAAAACGGATCGGCGGGAAAATTTTTCAAATTTTACCTCTTTTTTGTCTTTGTAAAATTTTTCAAAAATTCCCCATGCTCCGCTGGTCGGATGCCATGTGGCAGCTTCCTATTGGTCGGGCCTCAAATGGGAAAATTTTCCGTAAAAAATCACGAGCCATAACTTGAAAAATATAAGGAGTTAGGAGGAAAAATTTACCTTTCTCGGAAAGCCGAGAGAGAGCTCTATCTGATGGTGCCATTTCTAGAAAGCCTTGAGTGCCTGAAAATCAAAAATGTAGACTGATGCACAAGAGAGGCAAGAACACAAGGAGTTAGCCACAAAAATGAGCTGGGCCACCATTTTGGATAACAGATCCTTCACACAAGTACTTTCGAATCATTCTAAAGTGACTTGTTCTCTTTAGGATACTCCTGCACCTTCTCCTTAGGTGCATTTGTCACCCCGATCTCCATGATTATCAGAGACAACAAAATAACCCCAAAACTGATCTTTCCTCCTAAACGTGCTTCTTCGACGATAGTTTCTGGAATGTAACCTGAAATGTTATAGATCACTCCTTCAAATATCCTTTTAGCAATGTGCAACAACATGGTATTCACTTGTGACTACCTATCTTCATCATTTAATTTTGTCACAAGGTGTGCGGATGCCTACACAACCGGGTACTTTTTTAGCTTGTCTCAGTGTCCATGCCACGTGGACCCTTGGTGTACCCCAGCTCCCTCCTAGTCTCCATAATTACAGCCTTGTCTATTAAGTCCTCCTTGAGGTCTTCACTTGTAGCCTTCAACCCTATCACTGTGGAGATTAGCGTGGATAAAATCCTTGCTCTACATCCCGCAAAAGTACAACAACAAGTACTCACGTACTCTTCTCATGATCCATTGGTACAAGGGATCATAATTTCTAAATTAGGGGAGCTCGTATAACTGATATACTCCAATCTTATTCAATAACTTCTCCCCAACATCCTCATAGACTGACATGTCCTCCATCGTTCGTTTATTTGTCTTCATGTTTAAGAGTACATCTAGCTCCTTCTTGTTTTCTGTGGTACAATGGTTATACTCAATTATCTTGCTTCTTTGAATGTTGGAATCCCACTCCTAGCCTACTATAACCCCCTTTGGATATTGCATATCTAAAAATTTTCTCTCAGGGGTCATTTCTTCTTCCTCCATGACCACCTTCTTCTTTCCCTTAACTCTTGCTATAACCTCCTTCTTCAATGTCATCTCTACCCTGCAATCCTTTGAAAATACTCATCTTTTGAATTCTGCAATGTTCAACTCAAACCCTATCTCAAATTGCCATGCCTTAGTGGAAATCACGTGCCCTAGCTTGGTTGTAACATGTTTGCTTCACTCAAACCCTCTTCCTATTGGAACGCAAGCTTCTCCTTCGCACAAACCTCCTTTCCATGTCTGGTTTCACACTCTTCACACCTCAACATGATTACTCGGCTCTTCACACTTGAATCTTGTCAAATTCTCTTAATTGCAACGGTAAGAATGAATGAACACATCCCATCCTTATATAGATTTTCAAATTTTTGATGAATTTATTGCTCCTTCACCTACCCAATGTCCTCTCATTTATCGACCAACTTTGTTCTTTCCATGTGGTACATCTTCACACCCTAGTTATAACCTTCTAGTGTGCCTTCCTACCATCCGGCCATAAAAGTCTCTTTAATTCACTTCCTTGTGCCTGAGTACCTTGTCAATACACCTTCCACTGGTAGTTTTTATGGCCTCTTCTTACCTCACGTTATACTTTCCTTTCCTCCATCTCCATCTTTGGTCACTTTTTAGAGGAAATCCTTTGACTTGAATAGTACCCATAGCAGTTTATTCCTTTCATCATTTAATTCCAATATTTTTGTACCTGGATATCATCAACCACCCCACACTAAAAGTATGTGCAGTCCTCTCACACATAAATTTTTTCAAATAGTAATTAGCTTAAGCGTTAAAATGTGCTTATTACACAACACACCAACTAAATTGAAAAAGCATAGAAAACAAAGAAGGTAACACATTAATGGAATGTAAAATTGAAAACCTAATCTAAATGGTGATACTTGCCTTATTAAAAACACCAAGAAGACCTATTTATAGTAGGGCTTCACCTACTCCCATTGAAATAACCGGGTATCCATGTTCCATCAAGTGATTCTAACTAGAAAGTGATTATTTCAAGGATGTAAGTGATAACATACGTCCCAAACCAATGTACCTTAATTTTTATTGGATGGTGCAAGCACTTAGAGTCATAGAGAAGCACCATTTGTCCAATCTCAAACATCTTGTCACTTATATTTTTGCCTGGCCTATTCTTGCTTCTAACTCCAACGTGCTATGGCTCATCACTCATCCAACTTTAATTATATTTTCAATCTGTTCTTCTAAATATTTCTCATCAGCTAGACCTCCAACGATATGCAATATGCAAAGAAGGTAACATAAATTCCATAGGAAGAATGGTTTCTATGCCAAACACTAACTGAAATGGTGTGGATTTGTTCAACCTTTTATATGTTGTTTGATATGCCTAAAGTACTTGCAGATACTTTATCATCCCAATCCTTTCTTCCAACATCACATATTTTTGTCAATGTCTAGCTCAATTTTTTTTTGAAAGCCTCAGCAGTTCCATTTTCTTGAGGATGATAGGGTGTAGTCTTATGGTGTACAATCATGAACTCATCCAATAAAATTTTGATTGTCTCATTAAGAAAATGTGTGCCCCTATCACTAGTCAAACTTAAAGGACATCCATACATTGTAATAATATTTTCCCATAGAAATTAGGCTACTGTAGCCATTGTACAGTCCTTTGTGGGTGATTCTTCTGCCCACCATGTCAGATAGTCTGTGCAAGTTGTGATGTAGCATGATCCAGTTCCTTGTGCAGCTGGTGAAATAGGACCCACAAAATCTATAGCCCATTTCTCAAACGGCTCTACACTAGTAATAGGTCTAAGAGGCATTTCATCTCATTGAACTGGTTTTCCAAAAATGTTGACAATGATCACATGCCTTATAAAATTCCTTACAATATTTATAGAAGGTCTCCCAAAGATAATCCAAAGTGAGTAAAATCTTTTGCATAGTGGCATCACCAACATATTGTCCACCTGCAATATCACCATGAGCTTCTTCCATAATATCTGTGCACTCATGTTCCAATACACAATGGTGCAATACCTTATCTCGGCCCAATTTTTACAATTCACCACTGATTAACATATAAGGTGTGGCATGTATAGCAAGTTATTTCTTCTCCAAGGATTTCATTCCTTTTGGTGCCATCCCTATTCGTAGAAATACAACAATGTCCTCTAGTTCTGATGGCACGTGTTGTAACATGTATAACTGTGCATCTAGCATGGTATCCTCAATTTCCTATGCTTCTTCTCTTGACTATATTCTTGATAGATGGTCTGGTCCAGAATTACTTTTTCCTAGTTTTACCACAACTGTGAAATAAAATTCTTGAAATAAGAGAACCCATCGACATATGCACCCTTGTAAAAAAGTTTATTTACCAAATAATTCAATGCCATGTGATCTGTATAAAATATGAATGGTGTAGCTAGTAGGTATTGGTGGAATTTATGCAGTGCATAGATCATTGACAAAGCTTCACACTCTATAGTTATGTACTTTTTTTTCTATAGGAGTCGTCTTTCTACTACAAAAATAGATAGGATGATCTACAATACCTTCTCCAGGTTGAGCCAACACCATGCCAATGGCCATGCCAAAGGTGTCAACATGTACATGAAATGGTTTGTCCCATGAAGGAAAATGCAGAATAGGCACGGTAGTAATTTTCTCCTTTAATGTCTCGAATGTGTGTTGTTTGTTGTTCTCCCTAGTAGAACATACCTTTCCCTTTCAGTAACTCTTCTAATGGTGCGGAAACTTTGGCATATCCTTTGATAAACTTTCTGTAATATCCTGTATGACCCAAAAATTTGTGCACCTCACTTTGACTAGTAGGCTCCCTTAGGCCTATAATGACTGCAACCTTTGCTGGATCAACCAAAAACCCTCCTTGCAGATTATGTGTCCTAAAAGTATCCCAAATGGTGTAGCAAATATGCACTTCTTGATGTTCAAAGAGGGACTAAACTATCTACACCTTTCAAAAATTAAGCACAAATTGTTATAGTGATCCTTAACTAATCCATACACCATCCAATCGTCTAAATATACCTGTAAGAAGTTGTGAATAAATTCCTTGAACGCTTGGACAACTATGCATGAAAATACAACATACACATTTTTCAGACCAAAAGGCATTACAATATGGGCCAAACTACCCCATGTATTAGAAAACGTAGTCTTTTCTTGATCCTCCTGGGTAATTCGAACCTGATGATACCCAAAGAACCCATCTGTAAATGAATATATTTCACACCTTGTAACACCTTCTAGTATTTCCTTAGTGAATGGCGTAGGAAATGGATTAGTTGCACATGCAACATTCAGATCCCTGTAGTCCATGCATATTCTAATCATCCATCCTTCTTGATCACGATCACCATTGACTAACCCATTTTGACTCATCAAGGAACTTGATAATCCCAAACTTCAACATTTTATTAATCTCATCTTTGACCTTTTCATGAAAATTGGGGTTCATCTTGGAGGGTATATTTCTTCTTGAGTGCGCACCCTCTTTAAGATTTATCTTCATCTCCTCTAATGGTTCATGCACATCTTTAAGTTCATGGTACTCCCTAGAAATAAGTCCAAGAAATCCCTTAAAAACTCTATGATTTTTTCTACTTGAGTCTCGACCAATAGTCTCTAATTATGGCTTCCTTAGGCTCAGTAGCTATTCCAATATTCACTTGCTTTGTCTTTATAGGTTTATGATAGGCGCGCAAGATCTAATCCGTGCATCTTGTCTAATACCTAATGCCTCCTTGTTGAATGGTTTACTTCTAGATTATCTACTTCTTCACCATCCAATAAGTAGACCATTTTTCCTTTCTCTCTCTAGGCAAGCGTGTTGAAGTAATGTTGCATTGGCCTCTAGTTATTCATTAAGACGCGCTCCTAAGTCTTATTCACCCAATAAATCTTGAAGGAGTTCTTCACCTTGGAACTATCCACCATAGTTAAGTGCTTTATAAATTTCAATGATTCTTCCACTAGAGGCTTTGTAGAGAAAAAGTCAAATGTCCGGGACATTCCCGTAATTAAATTATGCCAATTTTCAATTTCTCTCATAGGGAGCTATTCATATACATACCAAGCATGCATGCAACCTTGTAAAGTGGAATAAAACTGGTGCACCCATAGTGAAGGTGGTAAAGCTTCCTGCCCTTCTATCCAGAGTCTCTCACACTTCTGAACATGGTGCTGAACAGGTTTATTACCATGATAAGTACTTATTTGAGTAGGTGCATTGCTCCTGAAGAACCTAGTAGTAAGAGAAATCCCAATTTCATTCCATCCAACAAGATTATCCCTGTGGGCCACCCACCAGCATGTTGTTGTCCCACATAGTGTATATGATAGCATATTTATTCTTTCCAATGGATCTATCGACTATTCTTTTTCATGGCACATAAGAATACCATGGGATCCCTTTCTCATGTGTAATAAGGTACCGAGTTGTTACCTATCCTCTTAACATAATGTGGTTTTGTGCCTCAAGAAAATATGCTCTTTACTTCGTACCCTACCAAATCAGTAAGTGCTGTGAGCCCAATTATCACAAGCAACAATTTTAGTATCGCTAATAGATCTGTGCATCCTCCCAATGAATTAGTCATTCTTTGCTTGGTTCAATTATCTCTAGATCTCGGATGGTGCGTACATAAATCCTATTTAGATTTTCTTCACTTAAGGGATCAACGTAGGGCATAGATTTTCCATCTCATTAAAGGGATAATAACTCTTCCCTCTTTGTTTTCAAAACTGATATAGCCCTTATTGAATCAAGATCAAAATTATTTGCATAGAACCAAGGATGCCCCAATAGAGATGGGAAACTATCTAACTCTCGCCGCTAAAACTTCAAAGTCTCTAGTGAACTTGGCTCGTTATATGGTAATGGATGCATCCTTCAAAACTTTGATGGGCATGACCTTAGTATGATTAGCCATGAATAATACATTAGAGGATGGCTGCAATGGGGGTCTTCCCATTTGTACCCATGCATCCAAGGTAAGAACATTGACTTCCGCGCCTGTATCAATTAGTATATTACTCAATAGCCACCCATCCACAACAACATTCAAAGTGATTTCCTTGTCATAATATAGGCTATGAGGGGGAATATTTGAATGTAGGATATGTTGTCCAGGTCTCGCACTTACGCGGGAGTGTTTCCTTTTAACAAACTCCCTAACAAAGTGGAATGATGTTTTCTTGGCGCAACATTTTACACACTTACTATTATCCAAAATTCACCCCTCAAGGTAATTTTGATAACATGCATCAGATTCTTTAGTCCCGAGCAAGTAGAATTGATTCAAGGCCCAAAATCATGTTTTTGGGGTCCCCTTGGCTTCTCTCTAACTCCCCCATCCAGGAAAAAACCCAAGAAGTTAGAGAAAATTGAAAAAAATCTGAAAAATGGGCTCATTTTGGTGTTTTACGGAAAAATAAGACATTTGTGTTCCAGAAGGTCCGTGGGATAGTTGGGAAGCAAGTATGCGTGGGACGTGAAAAGCCAATTTTTTGCAAGTCAATGCATTGTGGGTGGCGCAGAGAAATGTGTCCGGGACAGTCGGGACAAAAGTACACGGGACGCGCAAAGGTGAAAAAGCCACAAAAGGAACCATACGTTACGAGAATGCGGAGGTCAATGAACCTCACACCCCTGTAAATGGTAGATGCATAGGGACAAGGAAGCCTGAATCAGGTGATGCATAGAATTTTTTCTGGGACAGTTGGGACATGTGCACCTGATTTTGCCGAAATACCCGCATTAAAGAGAAAAGTCAATGGTTGACACCCTGAACTTCAAATGGCCATAAATTTTGACTCCAAGCTCCGATTTTCATAAAATTAGACTTTCTAGAATGATCACAATGTCCTATACATCACATATTCAAATCCAATCAATTAATGCTCATTCCCGTCAAATGACAAAAATGCCTGGCAGACCCAAAATAGGTGCTCGCACTCAGAAGGCCATAACTTTTACATTTCTCAATGAAATCAAAGGAAATTGCTATTTGTTGGAATCATGGCTCCAAGCCCAATGTACAAAAATCCAGAAATTATAGATTTGATGAAAGTTTGATGGATTATTTCCTGAAAATGTGGCCAAGTTTAGAATAGTATTTTATTTTGTAGTTGCACACATTCAATGAAGCATGGGCTGCCATATTTCATTGTTGCAAGTCATGGGACAGTATGAGGATCCTTTTTCAAGTAAAAGAACATCATTTAAGTCCATTTAATACCTCTTACAAGTGGTTGAAGGATAGATTTTGGGATTTCCATTTCCCCCTCTCTCTCTTCTTATTTTTCTATAAATTAGAGTGTTGGGCTCATTGTAAAAGGAGGTAGTTTTATTGTAGCAAAGCTCTATCAAAATTGATTTATGAAGCCAATGTGCTGCAGACCTTGTAGTAGACTCCTTGCATGGTGATCTAAGCCCTTATCTTTTAATAGATTGAAATGTACATATCATGAAGCAATAAAATATAAGTTTGTGGATGAATCTTCCCCTGTTATGTTTGTTTGCAGTCTTCTTTCCCTTTCAACCTTCATTACAAGAATATTGTGTCTATTTTTATGCTCTTGTAAGGATTCATTATTATTGTGCATGTATGAAATATTGTTGTGAATGCATTTTTCTAGATTGTGGAGAACTGTTATCACCCCTTCTAGTATGCATTTTACTTCTATTTTTCACACATTGGAAGACTACTCTCACACCCCTCCTTTTCTGGTGTATCACCGCTTTAGTGTAGGCTTTCATTTTCATGCATTCTCTCTCCTTGGTCCCTTGGAAAGTTAGATTAGGAAAGATAGTTTTTCCTACATTAGATTAGATTGTGGCAGGTAGTTTAGGAGTAAGAACTAGCTTTCTCTGGAGGTCTATCTCAAGTAGCAAGTCCCACAACTTGGAGATAGTACCCATGTTATCTAATCACATAATGAGCTCAAGTATATATAATTTTGTAAACATAAGGGTGTTGTGATTTGGTGATAACACTTACATAAAGTGATATATATCAGTTTGGACCATCTCTCGATGCTTTCATTTTCTCCTTTAACTATTATATCTCACCCCGAATATTCCTTAGCACTTCCATGGTTTCTGATAAACCTCCCTCTAATAGGAAATATCCGGCATCGTGCATGGAGAAATTCTTCTTTAGTGATGGTAGGTTTCTACTGTAATGCTTCCCTGGCACGTACCACCTCAAAGACAAGTCATGATCTTCACTTGTAGTGCCCGGGATTTTGCTTCCATCTTAGGCATCCATTGATTGTCAAATTGCCTTGTATCCTCACCATCCATGCACCTTTTTTTTCTTATTTATGTTACTTACTCAGATGCATATATAAGTTTGAGAACTCCTCATAGTTATGGTTCTTTCCATAGAAAGAACATGTAATATTATGGGGACATTCATGCCTATAGTGGTAAGGAGATCCAGATGTATGTAACATGTTCTCATGCGAGGAAACTTACTTCTTCCACCACCATGGCCTTGTCCTCCAAATCCACCATGATATCCTTAACCTCTTCCATGAAATCCTTCAAAATTCCCTTCATTCTGATCATAGCACACCTGGTTGTGATCTCGGTCTTGATGCTCATTCTTACCTTTATCTGAAAATCATGTTTGTCGTACACCAATATCTATAATATCATGGATATATCCAATCGGGTGATAGCCTTCCATGTTATGAGTCGTGGACCTACAAATTTTATAGTAGCTTGAAACGTTCTTCCTTATCACGTGTTGTAATAATGGTCAATGGCTAGCATCATGGTTTAAATGGAATATTTCACAATCCATCAACAACGATCATCCTATTATGTGAGGAGAACTATCCTTTGTGCTAAATTTGCTGATAGTTTCTCCAATTGTTTTGCTATGGATGCTATTTGTGCTTCTAAAAATGGGCTCACCCAAGATTTATGCTTCTAACTACCTCAACATGTAAGGCTTCTTCAAGTTCTTCATACGAATTAGTGTATGTCTTATGCTATAATTCCCTCCTAAAAGGGGTGATCAAGCCCCCAATGAACCATTGTGTATGCTGGCTTGTGATTATGTCATAAGAAATATTTGATAACAATGTTTTAAACTATGCATCATACTCTCTAACACTTTCAGTAGTGCCTTACTTAATATCCTTGAGTGCACTTATACTCTTCTTCTCAAACTCAAGGATATGAAACTCTTTAAGGAATGAATCCTTTAAAGTCTGTATAATCTATGCAAGTCTAATTAGGGTCAAAATTTATGTACCAGATGTGTGCATGCCCTTGTAACATAGTAAAAAATTGGCTTGCCCTATGCTCAGAAGTTGTGATCCATTTTACGCGCCATAGTATTTCACACATATGCACATGTTCAACAACATCTTCTATGCCCCTATACTCTGGAAGACGAAGAGACATTTCCATGTAAATATTTTGGGGTTGGTGCGGACCTTGTCCACCTAATTTAGAACCTCCTATTTTTCCCTTGCCTCCAAAACCTCCGATATTCCCGAACTAGAGCTACCTATGCCTCCTAATCCCGAACCTATAGTTGGGGTCAAACCAAAAGATGTACTTCCCTGTCCCCAATAGTAGAACTAAACTGTACCTCGACAGTCTGTGAAGTGTTACTACTCCTAGAAGTTCATCTCCAAAATCAGCGGCTTGTATTTTGTGTTGATGATACACCCAAAAAGTTACTCCCATATAACAAAAATCCTTTTGTGTTGCCATTGTTGTGCCTCTTATAATACTTGCTCCTAATCTCCCACTGCTTAAACTAGCTTGTTGACTGCTTGTTGTACTAGATGTTGGAAATACAAACGCAAGGGCAAGGTTACTGTGGATTCGGATACGCGCCTATGGCCCGGTAGTCTCTATTGGCGTGCTTCTATGTGAGGCCGAGGAAGGATCCTTGTAATGATTTTCAAGATGGGGAGTTCTGATGCTCTGCTCCACATATTCTACGTGGGCTTTAAATCCTTCATGAGCCATCTCTCTCTCAACGCTATACTTTTGGAATGTTACACTTCTTCTATATCTCCCTCTCACACACCTCATTATACTTAAGCCACCTTTCTTCTCTCTGCCTTTCTCGATGCTAGGTCTACTATCCTTCACCAAACTCCGCTCCTACCCCCACACATGGTGCAGTTTAGTTAGCCATTGGTTTACTCTCCAGATTCAAAGTTAACATCAAGATCTTGATCGCCAATGGAATAAATTATAGGTAAGCTCCCCTTGGATATCATAAGAACTAGAATTCAGCTACCTCTAGACACAAATAAGTGGAAATTGAGTATTCCAAAATATAACTATTCAAGACACCATGGAACCATGTATCCACAACTTGATTCCAAATCGATCAGCATCATAAAGGGCCTGGAATTCATCCTACATCAAGACAAGTGCACAATAGCTCCAATTCCTCTTAGATGCATAAGAAATCAGCTAATCATACAATTCTATTGGAAAGATAGTGAATAAGCTCTCATATAAACTGTCATATAGATTTTGTTCCACCCATAAGTGTGCATTAAACTCAAATCTAGTGCTAAATCGCCATGCGTATTCTTCTTCTAGATCGTGTATCCATTCTTCAACACTTGCTAAGGTCGACCGGTATGTCTTCATCATGAACCATCCTAAAAACAATTGAAAAAGAGGTCCTAGCAATGAAACCAATGATGTAGCCTAGAATTTAGTAATACAAGCCCAATAAGACCCTAGATGCATTGGAACATCACTCATCCTAGACTGAGAGCTCACCCAAAGTTTTTAAAGGTATCAGGTCCCTCTTTAGGGTTACTATTATAGGATGTTAGCATGATGAAGACTTAACACATGCAATTCCATTACTAACACATCATTCTACAGAGCATACCAGATCTATATCTAAGGGAGAACATAATTAAGTATTAACCATGATGAAATCAAAAACATACTAGATTCAGATACACATAGAACTAACACTTAGATTTAGCTAATATCCTCCATTATATTAAATGCAATAAGTATACAGAAGCTTCATTACAATAACATTAGTATGCGCGTAACAAATTTAGCAGCATAATCTCACTATATCTCCATGTATGCACATGTATATCTCTATATAATTTACTACATACTTATAAGGGTGGGGAATTTCCCTTCAACGCTTTTTCTATTCCCAAAATAGTTCGCATTCTATTAATAGCCATGCACCGTCACAAAATAGCCACACATGCAAGTGCACTAACAATAGACTACTGGTAGTTAATCGACAAAGAGTAGATCTATTTCTAGTTTATGTCTATGTAAAGTGCTTCATAGCTAATCCTCCAAAAATAGCCAATGCGTGATGCACATGTCTCCAATCAGTTTGAGTGCTCGCACACTATCTCCAAAAAGATCTTTGTCATGAAAATGGCTAAGTCTCGAACCTATTTTTGTTCCTCGCGCATGATCCTTTCTCGATAATTCCGCACCTTTGAATGCATTCCACTGTCCCACATGAACCTTCTCGTATTTTATTTACTAAGTGCTAGGCTTTAATTGGTCAACAATTATGAAAACATGGATGGAGGAAAGGAGGAAGAATAATGGAGAAGAAAATTTTGCAAAAATTTCGCTAGAGTTCTTGGTGGATTTTAAACAAATGGAGGAAAATCACCGTAAATACAATCTCCCCGGATTTTTATCTTTATCAGGGGTGGGGGGTGGGGGAATTTTTATATTTTTTGGAAAAGGGATGAAAGGGATACAAAAATGTTCCCTAGCCCTGTGAGGACAAGTGGTAGATATGCATTTGCGGAGGAACAAGAGGGAGGAGCTTATTTTTAACACTAGGGATCCAAGTTTTGGTCATGTGAGGAATCACGTGGGAATTTTTATATACCCATTAAACCATTGGAAAAGGGACAAAAATTTTCCTTAGCCTCATGGTGAAAAGTGGCGGACATGCGGCACACGAGGTGGGGGCTTGAAAACTTCCAAAAGGTGTTTATAGAGGCTTCACAAGGTCATGTGGTGGGTCCATGATCTCAAAATGGGGAGGGGTGCAATTTTTTGTCTGATTTTCCACTTTGGAAAGGGAAAATAATGACACAAAATTGAACCTCATATTTATGCTGACATGTGGCATTGGAAATATCTTTTAACCGTGTGAGTGTCCTTGAGAGAGAGCTTGAATATAAAGTTGCAGGAGCTCCCGCAGGTATTTTTGGGCACTTATTTATATGAATTTTAATGGAAACATAAGTTTAAGAAGAATGGTATGGGTATAATGATCTGATTATTCCTCCAAAACCCTAAAAAATATCATTTTTCTTGGGGCCACAAGGTGTTCTTGCCAAAAATGGGTTGTGGAAAGAAGAACCTTAGTCTTGTGAAAAATATTAAATCACCATAATTTAGAGAATTGAATTATATTTACAATGGTGTATTTTCTAACCTCCAACTCATTATAGAGATCCCAAAATCATCTTTTGAATGTAAAGTTATTTTTTGAACTACAAGCTCCTTCACCTTCAAAACCCACTTTTGCTGAACTTTCTCCTAAACCTCAAAATATTTCCTAAACTTCCATAAATCACTTGCAATATGATTTTAGCTCCTCCATACCACTTCCTTATGATTTTAATCCTTCAAATCTATCCAAGAGAGTACACACATATACCAAAAATACTAAAAATATAATTCTTAGGTTCACTGAGAAAACTACCTTGAGAAGCACTACATTGGGAGAACCTCATGAGCTTGATTTCACATTTCAAAACACTTGGGGAAGGGTATTACAACACATATGGGAACTTGAAGGATGGGGATAGGCTTGATACCAAGGGGAAAACTAACTGAGGGAGTGCTCAGGAAGGTTTACACACAAAATGTTTTACACTAGGGTATAGTTTTCATGTTTCATCACTGAATTTTTCCCTTGCAAAAATACATGAAAACACCTAGTGTAGGGATTAATGTCATCTAGATACGTGACCCTAGCACTCAAAAGTATAGCCCCTTTAAACCTATCTATTGTATGTTTGTTCATGTGTGTTTCTTATACCCTTGTAAAATAGATGATTTAGTAGTGCAAGTTATTACGACACATTGTTGGCCCACCATACACCATAGGAAAAGTTTCACTAGCTACACTATTGTTGGTATATCTTCCTCTTGCTGATATACATAGGAATATACTCTCCTTAACTAGTTCTCTTCACTTTCTTGTGTCTTTTCTCTCCACTCCTACTCAAGAGGGTGACTCGAGCCTACCACCTTTTGTAAATTTCATTATTATACCTTACAACCGGTTGTTGTTGAAGGAAGGTGGAAGGGTAGTTTGATTTAAACTACCGAGGTGGGGAATCATTCCTTAGGCTTTGCAAGATAATAAACAAGTTCAATACAGTTTGATTCCCTTGATCCTCCTCAAGATAGCCCTCTAAATCGGGTTCTCTTCCTCTAAAATATGATTTTCATCTCCCCATAGTGCTTCTTTTATGGGTGCATGACATTCATACTATTTTTGTTTTAAAATGAATCCTAGTTATTTTTAATAAATAATTGCCTCTTTTGACAATTTTTTAGATTTTGAGTCATGTTTTTATGATAAAAAATTGACTTTACACTCCCAAGCAAGAACATTTTATTATAACCATATTGTATTTCTTTATGTTCGGTTGATTAGTATAATACATTCCAAAACAAAAAGGATTATATTCTATAGTTAAATTAGGTCTCCAACACTAAAGTTATTTGTTTTAAAATTGATTTCTTCAAGATATAAAGATTTTTTTATTTTTAGTTTTTATATATATTTAAATAGCGTAGAATTGAGATCCAATGTGTCGTGCCAAGTGGATGTGGTTAATGAACTAGGCCATCTAGGTTTCTTTTTTGTTCTTGTTTTGAATGGTAGACATGATTTAGTCTTCCTAGCTTATCCAAAGGTTATAAGGGGATATGTTATCCAAAATTCACCCCTGTGGTAATTTTGATAACATGCACATCGATTGTCATCCCAAGTAAATAGATTGAGTTAAGGTAAAAATCATGTTTCGGGGTCCCTCGGTTTCTCTCTAACCCTCCTGTCCAAGAAGGAATCCCAACAGTGGATAAAAAGAAGAAATACAAAAACCAAGCTTGGTGCCGAAATACAGAGAAAATCAGCTAAGTCCTAGTCCAGGCGGTCCTTGGGACAGTTGGGACGTCGGGGCATGAATCGGCCGAAAGGCCGCCAGTGGCCTACACAAAGATTCGGGATAGTTGGGACGTCGGGACGCGAGAGACGCGAAAGGCCCGAATCGGCCGAAAGCAAGAAAAATTACCTAAGTCTTTGTTTCACGCAGTTGGGACATCCGGGACAAAAGTACGCGAAGGACGCGGATTGGTCGGTTTGGCCGGTTTAGCGCAAGTCACCCATTTCGGGTGGTTCGAGATATTTGTCCCAGTGCATGCAGGGACAACCAGACAAGAGTACGCGGAGGACGTGAACCACCCGGTTCGGCCGAAAGAGGACTTTCATTTGGGACATCCGGCCAAAAGTACACGCGGGACGCGAAAAGCCAAAAGAGCCGAGAGCGAATGGAATCTTGCCACGTGTCTTCACCGCAAAGAGGAGCAAGGAAGCCCGAATCGGGCGGTTCGGAGATTTTTGTCCCAGATAGTTTGGGACATCCGGGCCAAAGGTACGCGAGGGACGCGTGGGACGCGAAAAGGTGAAAGGGCCGCAAACAGAGACAAGGAGGGCCCACGTCCAATGAAATCATGCCACGTGGCAGGGGAGTTCGAGCTCGGGAGAGTTTTGGAAACTTAGCAAAGTTTTGGCCCAAAACTAAAAGGTAAAGGTTTTCCCCGCACCCCTGTCAACGAACCAAACGATGCCACGTGTCCCAAGTGGCGGGGGCACGGGGAAAAAATGGAAAATTTTCCAAAGTTATAAAAAGTCAAAATTTTCAAGAAAACCCACGGAAAGGGAAGGAGAGAGAATTTCTCATCCAATCAGCACCTGACACGTGTCATCCAAGTGGCAGAGCACGGGAAAAATTCAAATATCTGTTTTGGCCTATTTTTGCCCTAAATCTTCAGATCGCCATAACTTTCGATCCAGAGCTCAGATTTTCACGTTCTTTATATCAATGGAAAGCTGGTGAAATTCTCTACACGATTCTAGGGTCAATATTGCATTTTGGTTTAGTTTGGAGAGAGAAAATCAAGAAACATCTCTAGCGCATGGTAATGGCCAGAACTGACGTTTCAACAACTAGTTTTAATGCACATGGGTCGCATTCTTCTTCAACATGGCCAGAGGTGACGTTTCAAAAACTAGTTTTAATGCACATGGGTCGCATTTTTCTTCAAAGATGGCCAAAAGTGATGTTTCAACCACCAATTTTAATGAAGAATGCGTTTTGGTCAATGGTTGGGCTCAACTGCACGCTTTTCCCCGCGTTACTTTCTCCTGGGCTTGACCCATGCATTGTAAAAAGCCAGATTTGGCTCATTTTTCAAGTGGTGGTTCATCTTTTCAGCTCTACCCTCCCTTCTTTTCTTCTCCAGGGTTGAAAATGGAGTTCGAACCTCCTCCCCTTCTCTGTAATGGCATTTTCGCCTTTTACTATTGAAATGATGTTCGGCAACTTCTCAAAGCAACAAAAACATGTTTCGTGATGCATCTGTCCATCCTTGCTCATTTTTTGCTTGTTTTCTTCTTGCCTCTCTTCATTGCAGGTATTTGTGCATGTTCTAATGTTCATTACAGGTTTGGAGCTATGTTCATGGAGTTTTGGGACATTTTCTGTGTGAAATCTATCCTTGGGCCTGTGATGCATTTATCCATCCTTCCCATTGCTCACCTCTCCTTGTTCCATGGTAGTTTTGATAGATGTTCAACATTTTCCTTCTCTGGTGTATCACCGTTTTAGTGTAGGCTCTGTTTTTCCTTTTCTCTCTCTCTCTGTCTCCTTGGCATGGTTAGATTAGGTTTAGATTAGCTTTCCTACACTGGAATAGCTTGTGGCAGGTAGTTTAGGAAGAGGAACCAGCCTTCTCTGGAGATTCCTTTCTCATTTTGTAATTCCCACACTTGGAGAAAGGATTCAATGTTATGCAATCACACTGGATGGTAGCATGATCAACCTAAAAATCTGATCAACATCCAGGGGTGCTGTGATTTTGCATCAACAGGATCATTGTATGGTTTAGAGTTTGTAGTTGATTACACCTAGTGTAAGTCACTAGAATTTAATTCCTCAACACCATAAAAATGACCTTAAAATTTATTGAAAAGTTTATTTTATAAACATGAAAAATAATGTAAAAATTACATCCATCACAAGTAACTATTAAATGTGATATAATCCTTACATACCCCTTTGAGTATGCACAAGGTGTAGGTCAGAATTAGAAAAAGTATACTATAAAGCATTATTTTTGTGGTGGATATTTTAATTATGAAATACTTAGCATTTTTTATTAACTTATTTCCTCAAATTATATTTATAATTAAATTATTTTAATTTTTTTATTTACCTGATTTGTGCATGTATATTATCATATGTAAATTATATGTAAACACATGATTTATAATATGACACCTGCATATTACTTGAGTGGGCCATATGTTGAGACACCTAACATTATTCTTTAAAATTTACCTAGTATTATTTTATACATGTTTGACGCATTTTGTCTACATATTAGTGATTGATTTAAATTGACATTATGTAACTAAAAATAGTTACATACCCATGAAATATTCTTCCTCTCACCCTCATGCTAACCCTATAATAATTTTATGTTTTTCTCATCCTATGCCATAACCCTAAATATCCCCGGATATGAGAAGTCAGATGCCACCCACTTTGTCCTTTATTCCAAACCTTAGCTTACTCTATATTAAAAACAACTATCAACATATAAAAATCCATGTTTGATCATTTAAAAAAATCTCAAACAACTAGATTTTACTTGAAAAATTATGAAAAAGATACCAAATATAGCTCACAACAACTTTTCAAAGTTCCATTCCACTTAATATAAAATTTAAAATGAGGTCTTATATAAAAATGAGGACATTGATTTGGTAAGTGAATAATAAGGCCGTGTCAAAATAAAGTTTTGAAGATACCTCTTTATTCTGAGTTTTGTCGAGAAACATTGAAAATCATACTGTGTTATTACTTCTACTTCAATTAAAATTGAGGCTTATTTTCTTGCCAATTTAAATATTTGGAAAGATTTTGAAGTTATGAATTCTTATGTGTCAAAGTATATAAGTGGTGTCCCATTTGGTGGTTGATAATATTTTTAAAAATGACTAGTAAATAAATATTTAAAAATACTACGCACACCTAAAAATTTAAGTAAAATTATAGATGCATAAATTGAAAAAAGTCGACACAATTATATGCTTTTACCCTTACTTGAAAAGGGTTGGCAAACAAATTTATATCTAATCTATCTATCAATGCCTAAAATATTTGGTTTTCTCCCATTGTGTATGAAAATCACGTCCCTTTGGATAAAATGTTTGACATCAAATCACTTCAATTATTTAGAAAGGAATCACCACCATTAATCATCGTATCTCCTCAAAATATTTGATCCTTGGCCTAGTCTATAAATAAAATTTAAGATAATTGTCTCTGGTCTTCCTTCCATTATAAAATTTAGAAGTTATTCCTAGATTTTATGTTACACAAGCCTTAGCCACAACCCTTTATAAATGGGTAACATGATTGAGATGAATTTTTGACACCACATTTAATTATTACTCACTTGGATTTATATATTATATTATAATACCCCTTTCCCTATCCATTTCTAAACATGTAATACCAGTGTTGTGTTTGAATTCCTTTCCTAGAAGATGACGAGTCATCTCCATTAAATTTTAAATTCAAAGGTGAAGCATAAAATTTCTAAATTGCCTTGATGTCTAGTCCACCAAGGCCTCTATCTTAGGGAGAAAATTAAATATATTGGAATTCCCAACCCCAAATGCCATGTTTTTCATGTCTCTGACACTTTCAAACATATTCTTTTGGAATCGACTCCATCTTAGAGATTTATGGAAATGGGTTCATTCTTTTTTAGCCCTTCCATCCAAGCCCATCAATAAGATAATATATTAGTTTGGGGATTAATATCGGTGATCGACGCACATAATTAGTTTATGGATTTTTAAAGATATTATTTTATTTCAAGTATTGAAATATATAAATGTCATTATCGTCACATCTCACAAATTTATTTTGCTTTATTGGAAGGATAAGTCGTAAATCTGTTTAATGGATTTCGAGGGTGGTATAATAAGATTTGTCACATAGCTATGTGTGCAGCTACACACACACATGTATATCCTAATAAGTGCATATGTAACCACACAACAACACTCATTCCCAAGGTCCAGAAAACATTTAACATTTATAACTTACCCTTGTTATTAGATTTGAAGTAGATTATACTTACCTTATTGTGTATGATGTTTTTGATGCATTTTTGGGTTGTTTGACTGTTGTACCTAAATAAGTATTATTGTGCACCTCAATATGTTTTGTTTCTTAGTAGAAAGTGATGATTTGTGCCTTTGTTCCTTCCTAGCTGTTTTACATGTTATTGATATTATTATTTTACTTGTCCTTTTGAAAGTAATGACTTGCGAGGAAGGAATGAATGTATACATTGCTGCAATATATTATTATTTAATGATTGTAGAATATTTGGAATCTTTACATCATTGCAAAGTATAAATTCAATATGGAAACATGAATTGATTTCATAATGCTAACCCCTTTGTGAGCACGAAGGTAAAGACCATGAAGCACAAAGTAAACCTTAGTAGGGGATGGATAAACAGTTTAAAGTTGGTTTAATGATATCTAAATTAGTAAGTAAGTTACAATTCCCTTAATGGAAAGAAAAGAATAACTTGGTTTATTACTTGTTTGACTCGTTAAGATAAGCTTGATCATAGTTTATAAAATTTGCTATATTGTGGATCGAAACGCAGTTGATTGATCATGAATCAATGGTAGGGGTTAGTCCTTTGATTTTCCATTAATGACTTGGATTGATTTTTAATCCTTAACACTTGATTATCAAGGGTATTTGACATTTTAGGGTTTAAATAAAAGGGTCATAAAACCTACCACTTTTACATTAGATTACTTTTGGCAATAAAATTTGTCGATTGGAAATTTTTTTCAGCTTTCTTTCCAACACCATGGGATTCAAGTCCCTCTACTTAGATGCTGCAGCTTTCATATTTGCATGCATGTGAAAAGGTGAATTTTCTTGGTGGCCTTGCAACTGGGATCCAACAGGCACTCCATTGAACTCCGAGGCAAAGCTAGTAATTTATTGCTAGAGAAGAATTTTTTTGGAGAGTGGGAAAGGTGAGTGAGATAAGAGGTAAGATAATTAATGTTGCATGTAGAAAATAAGATTCCTACACAAACTATTTAGAAAGTTCAATGCATTCATTTAAGAGAAGAAAACAACCATATTTAAAAGTGATCAAGCTAGAGGAAACCATGCATAGAAAGATGCACACATTCATATGCATTGGAAAAAAAAATTCTTCCTTCATTAACATTTAAAATCAAGACTCAAGAGTTGTACATGATAGGAAAATGGAGGAAAATAAAGAGGGATAAATGGAAGAAAATGTCTATCTCCTTTGTTCTCAACAAGTACAATGCACTCTTGTGTTTAAAAAAATCACCAACCCTTTGAAAAGAGAAGGCTTTTACAATTTATAGAATGAGCGATGACTCTTCATCTACCACCTAATGCATTTTCATATGTCCTCACAAAATGTAAAACTTTTCAACTTCCTAGGAAATGTTTAAGTCCCTTTTATAACATAAAGGTGACTTCTACATTAAAAATATGAAGTTTTTTTTAAGTTTTTATTAAGGAGATATAAAAAGTGTACCCCAACGAAGAATTATAACATAGAAGAGATAGAAAGAGAGAGAGAAGAAGAAGGAAGAATTATAAGCCACCTCTGATCAAGTCTAATGATCCTTACCAGATGATCTAATGAAACGATCCAATGTGATAAACTTTGAATCCTTTGGCACATCTCAATCCTCTTTTTTTGACATTGCATTTCCATTTTTATCCACTTTCTATTTTTAGTATGCCTCACCATGGACACATGATTTTTTTAGTTAGTGCACCGATGTGAAAAAATTTGACCCAGAAACTATGAGGCATGATAGAGCAAGGCAAGACACACATAATATAATTTTTTTCATGACAAACGGATCAATAGGGAAAAATTTATGCATGGGAACATTTTATTATCCCTACTGCACCAAGGGGATGAGAGGGACATAAAAACCCACTTTGTTCCTAGAGGCCTACTTTTGTACTTTAAGAACTAGAACTAGAGGCGAGCTAGGATTGCAAATATGCACGTGAGGCAAAAAAAATGGGATCAAACGAAGTAATAGAGAAAAAATTATGCATGGGAAAATTTAAATATTCCCATTGCACCTTTCCAAAGGGACGTGAGGTGCACAAAAATATGCCTTGCACTTTTGAGAGGTAAAACATAAGAATTTGACTGCCGGGAAGAGAACTTGAAATTGATATTACCGAGAGCTGTAGAAGGTCTTTTTGGATGAAATTGTACATGGTTTTGAATAAAAATCATTCCAAAAACAATGGGATGTGTCTCACATTATAATTATGCCTAAAATTCCTTGAAATGGACCCTTCTTGATCAAGACTGCTTTGAAAATGTAATATTCTGGAAACCCTTCATATTATCAAATGAAGAAGCAACAATGTTTATAGACATTGAACAACTATAACAACATCCACGGAAAGTGGATCAAATATAATAACTATGGAAAATATGTAGAAATAACATATTTCCTCTAATTAATCACAATCGAACATCTAGTAACATTCCAAAATAGTAAACTAACAATAGTATAGCCCCCACTAATCTAGGGATGTGACAACTAGATAATAGATAACTAACAACTAAGTTAAAGTAATAAAATTTAATTACTTTAACATTACAACTTAGTAAATGATGAATTAACCTAAGTTTATTCCTAACATTCCCCCTTAATTCATCATGGTCTCAAGTGAATAGGAGAGAAAAAACTCTAAAACAAAATATGTTTACATGAGGTAAACATTTATTAGCACACACATGCTAAAAGAAACCTATTCTAAGGTGAATCAAATGACTTTATCATTCCCCCCCTTAATTTAGTATGGTCTCTTTGGATCTCATCTAAACAGGAGTAGATGGATGAAGGTACTTCCTCTGAATGGTGTGCAAGAGATGGAATAGGCTCAGGAACTGTATCTCGGATGTCTGGAACCTCTTTTGGGTTGGCACATATTCTCAAAAACAAATGAGTAGCTCTAAATGTTTTGAAAACCTCTACTAGGTTAGATCTTGGTTCAATAAAACCTCTTTTAGGTTGGCTCGTAGCTTGAAAAACTACCCTCCATTCACTTTGGTCTAATCCATAAGGAATACCACTGTTGAGCGATCAATGAATAATTTTCAAGTATTTCATCTTTTCCCCTAAATTTTGAGTGAAAAGCAAAGACAACTAGCTCCATGAGAATGAAAAAGTTTTTGGCACTTTATAATGATAGTGTGATTAGAATTTTGTCTCTTCTTCTGTGGAAAAATTCCCTTTTCGGATACATTGTGAGTACAAAATTGCAAATTTTATACTTTTTTTAGCTTATTTCAGCATTTGATTTTAAAAAAATTATAAGACAAAGCTTATTAAAATCTAGATCAAGATGTAGAGATTGAAAAATCATACACTTTAAAAAAAAATGGCACCTCAATCTGAGGTACCAGTTGAAAGTTATGACTTGTTTAAATTTTGATTTTAATATCTTTTCGGCCCCTTTCCAAAAATGGATTTTTTTTTTTCTAGATTTTTTAAAAACGCACCCGATTAGGGCTTACCTAGCTCACACACATGTGACCTAATTTTCTCTGTCACTTTTAGATATTCACTGTCTTTCCTCCTTATTTTAATTTTCCCCTCGTTATTTTAATTATAGAGACAATTTACAGATGACCGCATGGGTGTTTTGCTCATGAATCGGTTGTATTTGCATACATTTCACTAGAGGAGTTACCTTGTGTAGGTCAGCTCATTGTTTTGTACACCTAGCTTGCCATTTTTTTTTGGTTCAATGGTTTCACGCAGGTTCTTTCCTGCCTTAACAAAAAAATGGCTCACCCAATGCAATGATGGGATCACTAAGCAACTCACTTCAATGGCTCTATGCAGAGCTCACAACTTGATTGCAAACTTAGTCTGTATGGCTCATGGATGGTAGTGATCTCCCCTCTCAGAACTCATGATGGATTTTTATAAACCCATTTCTTTGCATAGATCTAAAACTCGGTGGCCTCCAAATTTGGCACAATCCTCCAAATACAACAGTCTGCTAAATGTAGCAGTACAGTCTAATTTTTTAATTTATATTTTTAATTTACAATAATTATTTGCAGATCTGCAACTATGTGTAAAACTCTAGGGGTGATGAAGTAGGGTAGGTTCTTCCAAGATACAAGGGACATCTATGGTTCCTCTAAGCTCAAACTTGCAGCAATGAACCCTTAACCTTCTACAACACACTCTCCTTAGAGGATGAGGGATCCTCACAGAGACTAGGATCAACTAACTCTGATACCAAATCTTGACAATGTAATATTCTGGAAACCCTTCATATTATCAAATGAAGAAGTTGTAATGTTTATAGACATTGAAAAACTATAACAACATCCACGGAAAGTGGATCAAATATACTATGGAAAATATGCAGAAATAACATATTTCCCTAACTAATCACATCCGGGAACATTCCAAAGCAATAAACTAACAATAGTATATCCCCCACTAATCTAGGGATGTGACAACTAGATAATAGCTAACTAAGTTAAAGTAATAAAATTTAATTACTTTAACATTACAACTTAATAAATGACAAATTAACCAATCCCTATGAAGAATGAGCTCCACCGAAATATGATAATTTTTTTTTTTAAAACTTGAGGATTCCACCTTGTAGAGGATTCACTTACCTTTCTAATGAGTATTTTTTACCTCCTAAATCCTTACAGAGCTTCTAGAATCCTCCATCAAAGATCAAGTACCTGATTTGAACTTCCTAAGAGACAACTTACTATTTATAGTTAGTGTCAGAATTAATCTTTTTGAAATCCAACCGATGTTTCCAACTTGAATGTTTATCCAATTTTGTGCCTATTTTGTGAAATCCACATTCACCTCGACCACTTTTAGAATGAATTGCTATTTTTAGTAGGCTCCCATATAGGGAACTTACTATTTTTAGTAAGTGGGCATTTTCACCATTTTTGTACTGCTCGACCATTTTGATCTTCTAATTATCTCTGGTGCACACCGTCTTTACCATAACTACTTATGGATATGGCTTACAAAAATATTTAGAACCCATGTAAGGAGGCTTAATATTTTTGGAAATTGGGTTTATGGTCATCAGTTTGTGACAAAACTAGTTTTCCGATATGGGTTTTTTCTCTACAATGTTCCTATGAAATTTCACGTCAACCCGAGCTCTAGAAATGGAGATTTTAAAATTTAAAATTTTCGCCATGGGAAACTGGGTTTTGTTTGCTACAAAAATATGGGGCATGTTTTCAAAATCTTCCACTTGGATTATAATGACCTCTAAAAATATGGATGTTCCTAAAAATTCCATTTCAATCCATGCACCGTTCTTCAAGTTACCAATTTTTTTCACTTTGGGGCCAATGTAGTCATTTTGGTGAAGAACAAGCCTAGAGCCTTCAAAAATCCATGTTTTTTCTTATTTTATCCTCATCTAATCATGGAAAAATGGTATCAATGGGTCTAATCTTCTGATTCTTCTTAAAACTCTTCCAAAAATGACATCCTTCCTTGGAATCACCAAGTGTGCCCACTCAAAATGAAATCACCTAGGAAGCACATTTTTATTTTTGGAAAATATTAATGTTCCATCAGGTATAGTATATTCACATATTTCTGACAAGAATTTTTTTCCTTCTAACTTCTTATGAAGCTCGCGCAATCATTCGATGAAGATTAGATACCTATTTTGACTACCTTCTCCTCACAGGGGTTGAGATTGGGTCATATGAAAAACTACATGGAAATAAGGGGAAGGGAGAATTTTTGTGTCCCCTATGTACCTTTTCCAAAGGGATGAAAGGGACATAAATTTCCACTTCACTCCTCATCATGACACTTGGCGATCATCCATATAGGGAGAGGGAAGGCTCCAACTTAGCTCTCGGGGCTTAACTAGCAAATGAGAGGTCACATTGGTGTTTTGAGGGATAAATAGGGATGGGAGAATTTTTGTGTCCCCTATGTCCATTTTTTAAAGGGACATAAGGGACATGAAATCCTCCCAAGGTTCTTGTGTTGACAGGTGTCCTTCTAAAAATGGCTAAGTATGAAAACTCTTACCTTGGGACTCGACTTGCGAAGGTGATATCTTGGGCTCCCAGATGAATTTAGGGGTGAAATGTTATATGATTATGCTTGAAAATACCTAAATGAATCTAATGGAAATTTTTTGGATGATCCAAATTTGATTGAAATTCTATAAAATGGCCACTTATTTCTAGGGACTGCTAGTTGTGTGCCAAAAGAATGAGTTGCCTAGGGAAGTAAATGATGTCTCATGATGTCTCATTTTTTCCACCATTTAGGAATTGAAAATTATTTCCATTGAAAACTTTTTTTGGATTTAAAATCATCATAGGGATCCTAGAATATTTCTTTGAAGCTCAGTCCTTGTTCATGGTGCGTGCTTGTTCGGACCTGAAAATATGCTTTTACTTGAATTGTTCCAAACACCTTTGAATCTTCCCTGAATCTTTCAAAATAATCTCGTTGATGTTCCTAGCACTTGAATACTCCTCCACAATGAGTATTACTCCTCTGATCCACTCTAGGGGTGGTGCACTAGTCTTAGGAAGGCTAATGATAACCCTTCCCAAAATTGCTTGAATGCTCCAGAAGTTCCTAAATCACCTAGGGGGATTGATTTTACTTTCCTAAATCACCTAAGGGGACACTTGAAATTAATATAGAGATAATTAGGATGACAGGATAGGATTGGTGATTGGGATAGAATGACTTGGGGGTGTCTTGGGGAGGTATGAATTCAAAATTTTTCGACACTGTGGTCTGTTGTTATACTAAAAAATTAGAAATTTTCATGTTACACATTGTCATGACAAAAAATAGCTCTAGCTTAGGGACATGCTATGAAATGATTGTGGTGAAGACATGACATGAGAAATCCTAGAATCTCAATTTATAATACATTGACTAGTTCCTTATCCATTAGGATTTACAAGAGTCACATACAACTTGTAAGAGATGGCCAGAAAGGAAGAACACACACACACACAAAACAAGGAAAGGAAATACACAAAACATTAATATTAAAAACACACACAATAAGAAGGGAAACATACACCTAAATCACCTATGGTACAATACGGGGACAACCCACTTTCACTAAAACACTTTCCTTTTCGGAGTTGCCGCCAAAGTGATAATACAAAATGTTGATGTTCTACGAAGCCGTTGAATGGTTCTAGATAGTAGCCTCTTCTCTCGAATCGCTTATGAAAGCCAGTGATTTCATAATTACCTCGTATAATTTGTAGGTGCATGCCTACATGAGATTCTTGATGTTGGGTTTTCATTCATATATTCCATTTTCTTCATTTCCTTTGAAATCTATTTCTACGTTTATTCGCACTATTGCTTTTTCTTCTACCATATCATTAATACTCCGGGGATAACTTTTGTTTGAATTGTTCAAATATCCTGAGCTCTCTTCAATCCCACATTCATGTCCATCCACATGTTATCCATAGGGATCCTTGAATTCATCTTTCTAACTCATATATTTATGATGTATTTGTAAGTTGAGTGCGGAATCGTAAACAACTTCATGAATTAACTGATCTTTAGTGCTTTCTACTTCTTTCAAGATCTCTTATATTGAATCCTTATTTGGTACTTTAAATAGTTAATCTTTACCATTATTTGTAAATTCTTCACTTTAATATCCAAGGAACTCAACAAGAGGCATTGCTTCAATATATTGAGGTTCAATATATTCTATCACTTCTTTGACTCGAGGAATTTTTATTTTAAGGGATTCAAAACTTCTTGCTTCAACTTCTTCACAAGAGAAAGAGTTCTCCTCTTTGAATGGGAAAGAAAAGACTTCACTTTCATCATTAACTGTCTCAGGAGGGACATCAGGCTCTTCACCTTGATTTGCTTCATCATGACTAGTCTTTGAATTAGTTGAACATCCCAAATTAAGTTCACACATGTCTTGTAATTCCATATATTGTATCATGAGTTTGAGATTGAGCTCGATGTCTTATGTTTCTTCTAAACTCTTAGAAGGTTTTGCACAGATGGTTCTTTCCACCCATTTGAGGGCTCATCACAGGTTGGAATTGTCTCTTCCTTAGTGACATGATCAAGAGAATTCTCTTCTTCAAATGGGAATGACAAAATCTCCTCATCATGGATAAGCACATAAGATGAATTTTCCACTTGAAAATAATCAAGAACCAGTTCCTCTTCTCCATGCCTCATATCAGCTAGAAATTCAGGGCTATTCTATTACATCTCAAATTTCCTCAATGCTTCCTCTAGATCCATATTCCTTGTGGAAGGAAGGTTTGGTCCTATCAAAATTGGGATCTCATCCCCTTCTTCAGTAGTCACAAAATTATTTATCCTCTTACTATTTTAGTACAAAATTTTGGCTCATGTACTTCCTAAATTTCACACTTTGTGTACCTCATCTTTCTCTCTCGGAATAAATTTCTCCATGTCTTCCTTCATTGGAATGGTCACGAAAACCAATTAATTTGGATATTTCCTCCTAATTGTTGGTAGAAACTTCTACTTAGTAGCATTCCAAGTGAAGTCAGAATGTCTGCTACAAAAATCATCATTGAAACATTTTTTTCTCGGAAATTGGGTGAGATCCACCTATGCATATTTGACCTTCCCTATAAGTGGGACTTCTTTGGAATCCATGGAGTAACAAGACCCATTGGGTAGAGTAATCGGGAGTTTAAGAGTTTTGGAAACCTTTACAAGCATCACATTATTTTAGGCACCTAAATCTATTATGTAATTGTTCAATACATATTACCTAACGAGAAGAGAGATGTAGAAGGGATCAACCTTGTCAGTATTTGATGCACTCAGAGAGAGCATGTTTTGTGATGGAGGTGTAGGTGGGTTTGGTATTATTTCTTTAGAATTAGGAGTTACAGTAGTGGGTGTTAAACTACCATTCCTGATATATTGGATGAATCTCTCAAATTGTTCGGGATGAGCTCAGTAAATATTTAGTTTTAGTAATCTACACTTTGGATTTGTTTGCATATTCCATGAAGCCAAAAGGAGAAGATGCTGATGAGGGAAATGAAGGGACTGATTTTGGAGTTAGAATAGGTTTAGAAGTAGAGGTAGATTTGTGGGGAACAGAGGAGTTTTTAAAGGTACACTAGGAGCTTTTGAGCTACTAGATTTTACAGGAGAGTATTTAGATTTAGAACTAGAAGAGGCATTTTAAGACTTACCTGGAATTGTAGGATCCTTCTTACTACAGGATCAATTTTCTCAAATGTAGACTCCATGCAAGGTGGAAGTGGAGATCCTCGACTGACTATTTTGTTTTGCAGAGTCGTCATAGAAGGGTCTTTAGTCTTATTTTTCTTCGTAGTTGTGGAGGAAGAAGCTCCATTTTGAGATTGGGAGTGAGTAAACACATTACATGAGAAACTCAGTGCCTCTTCACCATCATCATCTTCACTCCCTGAGTGATATTCAATGATTCCATTTTGAGTGTCACCACCCACTTCTTCTATCTTTATGAAATTTTTGCCTTTGATTTCTTATTTGAGTTCTTCCTTGACAGGAGGAGCCTCCAAGGAAAGTATCTGGGGTGCCACGAAATCTGATTCTTGCTATTTGTTTGAGGTAATATTCATTCAAAAATTCCCTCTTTAGTGAAGACATTTCATTTACCATTTTTTGCAAGAAATGATCGATTCACATTGAGATTTACCCTTTGAGGGACTCATGATATTTCCAGATAGGATGAGATCATCATCATTTTCAATGACCAATAATTGCACTTCTATAATATCCCTTGGTTAAAATATTAGTAGGAAAAATCCTACCTTCGATGATTGAGCAGTAATAAAGAATCTCTTGACGTTGTTCTCAGACGGTGAATCCTCTCCTGATATCCTACAGAGAAACCATTTGAAATGAGCCATGAAGTCTCTCATGGTTTCATTTACTCCTTTCTTCATTTGTGCCAATTGAACAAGGAGATCTTGACATTCCTTAGTAAATCTGAATCTTTCCTCGAACTTCCTTTTTATGTCACCAAAGTAAGTGATGGATCAAGTAGGCGGAGGTAGAAACCATTTCACTATTTTTTATTAGAAAGAATCCACAAACAATTTTATAGAAACATCTTCATGTTGGACACCAAGAATCCCACATGATGTGGTGAAGGTTGATATGTGCTCTTCAGGGACTTGTGTGAAATTTCTTGTAAGAATCTATCGGTAAACTATGAAGAAGGTGTTCAAGAGGAAGGGGACCTCTATTTCTTCCCCATGGAACAATGGGTTGAGGTATTTCTTCTTCATCTACTATTGTTTCTCCCGCTTTAGATTCTACTTTGGAAAATTCTTCTTTAGATTCTTCTTTTAGTTCTAGTACTGAATTTTTTTGCAATAGGAATATGAAAATACATGGTGGAATACAAAAGGTCACTTGCAAAAATCAACCATGTGTCTTTTAGCAATGGATTTCCATCAAATCCAATTTTTGATTTTTTTGAATTTTTGGACCTTGTGGTCATATTTTGGGTGCATATGTTACTAAATCTGCCCCACAAAGGTGGCAAAAATGTTGGTGACATAATTTTTCATGTGGACAACTTTGTGGGTTTCTTGCCAATGCTCTTGAGTCGAAGTTCCTCTACTTAGATGGTTTCACTTCTTTATTTGCATGTGTGTGAAAAGGTGGATTTTTTTGGTGGCCTTGTGGTCGGGATCCAACAGGGGAGCTCCATTGACCCTACGAAAAGATAACAATTTCTTGCTAGAGAATACTTTGTCTAGAGAGTGGGAAAGGGGAGTGAGAAAAGAGACAAGAGAACTAATGTTGCGGGTAGACAATCATATTCCCGCACACACTATTAGAATGTTCAACATATGCTTTAAGAGAAGAAAAAAAAATGATTTCAAAGCTACGGCTAGAGGAAACCATCTATACAAATATGCACACATTCATATGCCTTGGAAAACATAAACTTCTTCCTTCATTAGTTTTTGAAATCAAGAGTTGTGCATGATAGGAAAATGGAGGAAAATAGAGAGGGGGAAATGGAGGAAAACAACTATCTCCTATTTTATCTCTAAGTAAAATGTACTCTTGAGTTTACAAAATTGATCACCAACCCTTTAAAAAGAGAAGGAATTTACAATGTATAGAATGAGAGATGACTCTTCATCTATCCCCAACTTATAACTTTTCAAATTCCTAGGAAACTTTTAAGTCCCTTTTTATAACATAAAGGTGACTTTTACATTAGAAATATGAAGTTGCTTTTTAATTTTATTAAGGACATATAAAAATTATACCCTAATGAAGAATTATAACATGGAAGAGAGAGAAAGTTGGGGAGGGTGAGAGAAGAGAGAGAAAGAGAGAGAAGAAGAAGGAAGAATTAGAAGCCGCCTCTGATGAAGTCCAATGATCTTTTCCGAGATGATTTGATGAAACACTCCAATGTGATGAACTCTGAATCCTTTGGCACATCTCAATCCTCCTTTGTTGACACTACATTTCTATTTTTATCCACTTTCTATTTTTAGTATGCCTCGCCATGGACACATGCTATTTTTAGTAAGTGCACCAAGGTGGAAAATTTTGATCCAGGAACTGTGGGGCATGATAAAGCAAGGCAAGACACGAGCAATTGAAAAATTTTCATGAAAAAATGATTAGTAGAGAAAAAGGTATACATGAGCAAATTTTATTGTCCCTACTACACCAGAGAAAGAGGTATACATGAGTTACATGAGAGACAAAGGTATACATGAGCACAATTTTATCCTACTACACCAAGGGGACAAGAGGGACACAAAACTCACTTTGTTCCCAGAGGCCTTATTTTGCACTTTAAGACCTAAAATTGGAGGGACGGCTAGGGATTGTGAATATGCACACGATGCAAAATTTTTTGGATCAAACAAAGACATAGAGAAAAAGTTATGTATGGGTTAATTTTATTGTTCCCATTGTACCTTTGCAAAGGGACATGAAGTGCACAAAAATGCGTCTTTCACTTTTGAGCGGAAAAACATAAGAATTTGACTTGTCGGGTGAGTGAACTTGAAATTGAGATTACCAAAGCTTCAAAAGGTCTTTTTGGATTAAATTTTAAATTATTTTGACCCAAAACATCATCTAAGATCAATGAGATGGGTCTCATCTTTTAATTATTCTTGAAACTCCAAGAAATGGCTCCCTTTTTAAATTAGGATTGCTAACTATCCCTGCAAAGAATGATCTCCACTAAAAAGTGCTAAGAGTTTTTAAAAACATTAAAATTACACCTTGTAGATGATTCTCTTAACTTTCCAATGAGTATTTTATTTCCTCATGAATCCTTAGGAAGCTTCCAAAATCATCCTTCAAAGATCAGTACTTGTTTTGAAGTGTGTAAGAGACACCTTACTATTTTTAGTAAGTGTCAGAATCAATCACTCGAACTCTAGCCTAATGTTGCCAAATTGAAATTTTATCCCCTTGTATGCTTATTTTGTGAAATCCACCTTCACCTAATCTAATTCTTGTAATGACTTGATATTTTTAGTAGGTCCCCATATAGGTAACTTACTATATTTAGTAAGTGGGAGTTTTGACCATTTTCAACACTTCTCAACCATTCTGATCTACTGATTATGTTTGGTGCACACCGTCTTCACCGCAACTACTTCTAGAGATGGCTTACCAAAAATAGCCAGTACTTATGTAGAAAGGCTTACTATTTTTTGAAATTGGGTTTATGGGAATCGGTTTGTGATGAAATGAATTTTCCCAATATGAGTTTTTTTTTCTACATTGCTCCTTTGAAATTTCACATCAATCGGAGCTTTGGAAATGGGGATTTTAAAATTTAAAATTTTTACCACAGGTGTAACACCCTAAACTGTTGTTACCTCCTCCTGAGCATTCAAGTGTTGATATATGGTTTCTTTGTAAAAGGATGTGTTCCTTGATTGAGAAATCATGCTTGATATGTACTGTATCTTCTTTGCAGATTGCAGATCTTTGACTGAGTCGGAATATGATTGGACTCTTTTATTTCTTTCATTTTGTATCTGAGTTTAATCTAATCTCGGAATGAATTATAGAGTTATCCACCTATAATACCTAGCCTTGGATCAGTGGAATTGACCCAAGTATTGCTTTAAGTTTGTTCGTGATGAATTAAAATTACAGACCTTGAACAGGTTGCAAGGTCTAGATGCATTGAATAAGCTAGTCCGGAGTATGACTCAGGTTGATCGTGTGAAAAGGATTGGTTCCCGATATCTAAATATATCTGGAAGGTCATGATCGCGGACCAGGTAATAATTTAGTTACATACAAATTCTGTAGCCTAATGGCAGTACAGGAGTTAACCCTGTTCGAGAATGCATGTTGTAGGTCTTTTTCTGAGCATACGGAATGTAGACCTAACTAGAATTATTAATGTTAGTAACCTAAAACTAAACTTAACCTAGGGGTTAGATTAGTGATAATCTAACCTAGACCTAGGCTAAGAGCTAATTTCCTAAGTTAGTATCTATGTTATATGAAGTTAGACTAAGTGTTATCCTAAATTCTAACCTAAGTTACTAACCTAACTATTGAACAAGGATGTAAGGGGACCTATGGAGGGATGCGAACCATGGGCGGCTTTTTCTATGTCATTAAATGCAAAGGATAAGTATGAAGGACAGGTATTGGTAGAAGTTTTAGAAACGGCTAACTTGAGCCGACGTGGCAGGTCGCCAAAACTGAAAATGGTCTTGAAATTTTATTTGTCTATCGCCAACTTTGGCGGTCGGTGGCAGTGGAGTTTGAGTGGGAAATTGGGAGTAAATGCAATTAATGAGCTCGGAAGTCAAGCTCGGAATTCGCGAGAAGGCATGAAAATTGGAAAGTTAATGTTTTGTTTGGCTTATCACGAATTCCGGTTTTCCCTCTGCCTGTTCACTGGTTCTTCGCACCAGTCTTCTTGGTGTTGCATGGCGAGTATGAGCGTATCTAGCTCTTTCCTCTGGCAAGGAAAATATATAAGTCATGGAAATAGAAAAATTTTGTTGGTGGCTCTAACTTGGAAAAGGAAAAGAAAGTCCGAGCTCTTTCGGTTGGTCTCGCTTTCGAATTTTGAGCAAATATCCAGGCATGTTAGGCCCTAACTTTTAAAAATCTTGCTCTTCTTCAAATGATTTCATTAGAACAACTCTGTTCAAATGATTTATGGAAATAGATGGTTTCTATGGTAGCCTTGTGTGATTTTTGGCACTGAATCTTCCTGCGGGTTCGATTTTTCATTTAACCCTTGAGGGGTGTTTATTATATTCGAACTGTTTCTATATTTCTTTGTGTTTTGCATTCTGGCTTAAATATGCGAAATATATGAAAAGAATGTATGCTCGGCCTGCTCTGCGAGAGCCCATAAATTATTCTCGTGATGGGTACAGGCCACTGTGATGCTTGTCGATTTATACTCGTAGTCGATGCTTGTTCTTTGATACTTGCTTTGTTGATGTTTGTTGTGGATCTTGGTCGGAGGGATCGATGGACATTGGTGTGATTGTTCAGTTAAATTGAACTTTTTGTAAGCTTGTTGTGGTTATTATTTAGTGGTGATTATTGATTCTTGCTGGGTTTCGTTATGAAATTTTATAGTTATTGTGAAGAGATAACTTACTGTGTTACAGTATTCATTACGACTTTCTTGGAGTTGTTTTTCCCTTGCGAGGAGGTTATGGGGATTCAACCCATTTTTATATATATATGTTTATTTTATTTGAAACGACTCTGTAGAGTCCATTGAATGATTCGTACACTATGGACCACTGTGGAAGCTTTATATATCTTTGAATATTGGTAATTTGAGTTTCGTTGGAGTCTTGAAGAAGTAACAGGTCATACGACCTCTGTAATTTGTAATAAATTTAGGTACAGACTCCCTGGTTGTACTATTACGTTTCCTTCTGTGTAAGCTTGTTCGAGAATATTGAAGAGGTTCAGTGGGAATTCTTGTTACGAAATCAGTAATTTGTTTAAGCCTGATTTTTAATGTTTATCATTGTTGGCACAGTTGGGAATCATTGTTTATTATTTATTTGATATCTTGTTATTACTCGGGTTCAATTGAAACCTTTCTAGGTAACTACATGCACGCTCAATTAAGCTTGTTTAGTTTACTAGTGTTTTCGACACCTTTGTTGGGTTCCTTGAGTATGGGAAGATATCTTATTATCGGCTTTTGGAAAAAGCTATATCATTGTTATTATCATTTTACGGATTTAGTTTTAAAATCCTTGCGTGGTAATCTGTGTCACTGTTTCTGTATAAGCCTGAGTATGAACATGTAATGTTTTTGGCTTTGTTGGATTTCTTTAAATAGCTTGACATCTTGTATTATGGCTTTTATAAAGTAGGTCGTGAATACCATACTTTCAACTCTGATTGCGTTCAGAAGTGACTATGATATTCTATGTTATGTTTTCTTTCTGATTACATTCCAGTTTGATGTGGCTGTGCATGTTGCGTGGATTTCGTTTAAAAATCTCTCTGCATAGTCATAGGGAGATGACATTGCTTAAATGATTTCGAGTCTCTTGTTGACTGCGACAACGAAGGAGATCCTTTGAATTCGACCTTGGGTCTAAAAGCCTTACAGTGTAGAAAGGGTTTGAATGGGCTGTAGGTTGTTATAGGGATTGTTGGCGTGTTACGTCTTCTTTGCATAGATATCCATTTTTGAGCATGATTGAATTTAGGAGTTAACTGTACCTAAACAGGTAACGGCAGTGTTTATCTTCTTGTCTGTCGCTTCTTGTAAGGTCATACTGAGTCTGCTTGGTAGATAGACACCGTTGTTTGGCAAGAGGGCTACTGTACTGTAGTTGCTTTATTGTAAGTTTTAACAAAACAGTGGTGCTGTTGATGGACTCGACTGATTTATTTGCATGTGTATTAAGTGAATGCCTTGCTTTTGGAAAGACGGTATAGTCATGAGCTAGTTCAGAGGGAAACATGTACAATTTTTTATTTCTCTTCTGTTGTAAATTATAAGTTGATATAATTGTTCAACTAACATCTGTAATTGTTTTTACATAATGACAGTATCAGGATTGATATGGTATTCCTCTTTTTAAGTTGAATATCATGATTTGTCTGATGATTGTTCATCTTGGGATTTACAATGAATAATTGCTTAGGATACTTTTGTTCTTCTTGATCCCTAATATTTTGATGAAATATTTGAGAAGTATATAGGACTACTCTGTAACGAAAATTATTATTACACGTTATAGACATGATATATTCCTAACGTATAGTCTGAATCATGTTTACTTGTTTGGTGATTTTATATCATTTAAACAGGGTGTTTAATGAAAACAATTGACGGATTGCAATTGTTTTAAGAGTTAGTGCTTATCATGCTCAGTTCATTGAACTGACCCATGTTGATAATTTTTGCAGATGGATGCCGTAAGTGGTAAAAGCAATGCAGATCTGACAGGATGATCAGATTGTTTAATTTGATTTATAATGAATTACATCTTGATTTTCTAAATGTACTATATGTGGAAAGATGTTCCTTTTCCGTTGAGCATTGTATCAAGTATGTTGAATGCATAAAATGTATTTGTATAGTTCTGAAAGGAATAGAAATAAGTATTTGCTACTTATGTGTTGTATTCTTATTTTGATAGTTGACCTTCTTCGGTTTATATACCGGAGGGGCAATGTTATCTTTGTATAATTTGGAGACTTTTGTGATTGTCAATGAAAGCTTACAAGAAAATGTGATTGAATTCTTATGAGTGTTTAGTAGTTCTAATTTGTTCTATCGAAAGCAAAATTGAAATTTAAATCATTGTCTTTCTAAAAGATAGGATTAAAATAAACCTAAGCAGAACGCTAATCAAGCTGAATTAAATTACTAATCCCTAGTCTTGATTATGACAGGACAACATTTAATTGGATTCTTAATCATTTATATCTTGATACTAATAAGTATGATATAAATTCAGTTAGGAGAACTGATATAAACCTAATGGGGTTCAGATGGCAATCTCATGTGAAGTTTACGAGTTATTGTCCCATTTCGTTGTTTTAGAATCATGTATATTCTAAGAACTCCTTGATGAGACCTTGGCCTTAATATCTCCACCGTGTAATGGGTTTTATTGAGGAAGGTCATCCTTTGATGAAGAGTCCAGGGATCAGGAGAGGCTAACCTTAGGGGAAACATCTTTAATGTAATTTAAAATCAACGTGTGTAATGCATATTAATAAGTAGATCTTTCCGAGGTGGATTTAAAGGTTGTCGACGGCACAAGTCAATCTGCGGGGTTGTACCTCCGAGAATATTAGGATCTTCTCGAAGTTACAACAATGCAGGTGACTTATGATGACACCCTTTGCATTGATCGCTAAGATTTACACTTTGATCTCGAACGAGTTACTCGTGGGACCGATTAGGAACGTGGTCACGTTATAAGGCTGCCTAGAGATTCATAGTATCTTGACACACTAGGTTTAACTAGGGTTGAACCAAGATGTCATCGTATCCCTAATCCTCGTGGGCATCCATATAACGTTATCACCTTGTTAATCCGCTTTGAGTGAATAAGTTGAGATAGGAGGGACTGACAGAAGTCGGTATAAGACATTCTACATAGCATAAGAATGGAGTGAAGGGCATATTCCAGATTGATGAGTATGCCGTTAAGGAATACGAGACATAAAATATGTTTCAAATCTTTGGCCAAAGTATCGCAAGTCACTGATTGTGTTGTCCTAATTCACCTAGTCTAAGGGATGAGATGCCGATGAATAATGGTAACAATTATTCAGTTAGGTTCCTTGACAGAGCATTCTCAATCCTGCAATAGGGAAGAGAACCACAAGAGTGAAGTGTTAAATAAAACGCCAACTCTTATTACTCATGAATAGATCGGTAGATTACCGAGTCATGGAATGAATAGATCGGAGGTACTCCGAGTCATTACAATGCATATGGTTATACTTCTGCTATAAGAATGGTTATTTGATTGTGAGTTCTAAATTAGGTATTTAAAACCAGGATGCAATTATCAAAAAAAAAAAAAAAAATTTTTGACTTGTTCTATTGTCTAAAATGAGGATTTTCCATCTTGGTATCGAGTGAAGGTTGTAGCTCTTAGACCTATCAGTGTCCATAATATGATAAAAAATTGAATTTTCTTGTAATGTAAAATGGTTTGAACAAGGGGGAACGTTGCGAATAATGCTCCACCTGAAGGAGGGGCGGCAACAACCCAGAAACTTGATGAGATCCTTGCTGCCTTGTTGGACACAAGAGATCGCTTAGCTGTACTTGAACAGCAGGTGATGGGAAATGAGGAGGATGAAGAAGCTGATAATAATAATCAGCAACCTCCTGAGGACAACCCCGATATGGGTGTTGATGTTAATGCTGGGAATGCACCTATCCAACCAGAAAACAAAAAGGCCAGATTGGTAGAACTCACTAATGATATAAAAAGGATAAGTCCACCTAAGTATGATGGCACCACATTAGGAGATGGAGCTGAGAACTCGCTCAATAAATGGAGAAGTAATTTACAATAAGGAACTTCTCGTGAGAAACCAAAGCTATTTGGGGAGCCTATCAGCTTTCCCACGAAGCATCTTCATGGTGGGATAGCCCTAAAGCCGAACTAAACATTGATGAGACCAATATTACTTGGGATCAATTTAAAGGCTATTTTAGGCAACGTTGGCTGCCACAACTTTTCTATGATCGAAAATGATAGAATTTCGAACTTAGCTCAAGGGAAGCTAACGGTAACTGAATACTGGGAGCGGTTTACAAAACTCCTCAAGTATGTACCGCAGTATCAAACTGACGAGAAGTTCAGAATACGGAAATTCATCATGGGATTGAATCCCGTGATAGGGGGAGAGGTCGATGTTCACAGTCCAACCACTATGGAAGGAGTTGTTGAAAAGGCCATAAGGCAAGAACAGAAATTAAAGGCTATTTCTGCTCATAAAGAGGAAGTGCGGAAGAAGACTGCAAACCCTTCTTCAACCTCTCTTGCACCTAGAAAAGGACCATGGAAAAAGTTTGGAAACAAGAGTAAGTTTCCAGGAGATAACAATAAGAAAGCAGTAGTAAATAAGCCTGCTGGAAATGTAAGGGATAATTTTGTTAAAAATTATAATAATGGGCAGAAGCCCTATGGAGGACAACGTGACAATTACAAAACTGGAGGAAACTTTGAGCCTAAAAAGGGACCTGTAGGAGGCTACTACAATTGTGGCAAAGATCACTACGCAAATTAGTGCCCTTTGAAGAAGGATGATTGTAATCAGCATAAGATACAGATACATGCCGCAAAGCAGGCATGAAGCAAGTAACACCAAAAGCAAAATTTGCAACTGTCACTATTCTTTTTGATACAGAGCCACCGAATATTTTATTTCTAATAAACTTGCTTCTAAACTTAAAAGAAAAGCTAGAAAAATGGATAAATCTTGGACTGTATAGTATGGTAATAACTCTGTTCATATAGTGAGTATGTGTCTTTTTGGGGCAGTCCTTGACTTACCTAACTTTTCCACGGAAGTTGATCTCTATGTTACACCTTTGGGATCATATGACATTGTCATCGGTGTCAATTGGTTAGCTGACCATAAAGCAAAAGTAGATCTATGAAAAGAACATAAAATGTTTAGATGATCAGCTGAAACAACAGAGATTCAAGGTGTGAAACGAGAAATTTCAGTTAGAAAACTGTCAGCTATGTAGCTTAAAAAGGCTAAGAATAAAGGATGTACTCTTTATGCAGTAAAGATATCTGAATCTTCAGAAGAAGATGGTGATTATATGAAGAAAATTCCTCTGTTACAAAGTTTCAGGGATGTCTTTCCTGAAGAATTACCAGGGTTACCACCCAAGAGAGAATTTGACTTCACCATTGAAATCAAACAGGAACTGAACCTATTTCCAAAGCGCCTTATAGGATGACTACTACAGAGTTAGTCGAGCTTAAGGCATAGTTGCAAGAAATTTTGACAAAAGGTTTGATTAGACCAAGTGTTTCACCTTGGGGTGCGCCTGTGATATTTGTGAAAAAGAAGGATGGAACACTTAGGCTGTGTATTGATTATCGGATGTTGAACAAAGCAACAATCAAGAACCGATATCCACTTCCAAGGATCGACGATCTATTTGATCAGATGCATGGAGCAATGGTTTATTCTAAGATAGACCTTCGATCTGGTTATCATCAGTTAAGGATTAAAGAAGAAGACATTCATAAAATAGCTTTCCGAACAAGGTACGGACATTATGAATTCATGGTTCTACCCTTTGGATTAACTAATGCACCCGCAAATTTTATGAACTTAATGAACAATATTTTTAAGAATATCCTGGACAAGTTTGTACTTGTATTCTTGGACGATATTCTCATTTATTCTAAAAGCGTTGAGGAGCACAATGAGCATTTGAAGATAGTTTTGGAAATTCGAGAAAAAGAAAGTTGTATGGTAAGTTATCCAAATGTTCTTTCTTTGATTCAAGTTCACTATTTGGGTCATGTCATAAGTAAAGAAGGAATTGCATGTAGATCCTTCAAAAATAGTGGCAATAATTGAGTGGCTTTGCACCAAAGAATGTGCATGAAGTAAGAAGCTTCATGGGTCTTACAGTTACTATAGAAAATTTGTAAAGGATTTTTCTAAGGTAGTGCACCAATAACTTCATTGCAGAAGAAGGATAAGAAATTCATATGGAACGACAAGTGCGAAGCGGCTTTCAAAAGTCCGAAAGACCAGGTTGACTTCTACACCTATATTAGCATGTACTTTTGACCTAATGGTAATTTTACTGTCAGTAATGTGATGCTTCCGGGGAAGGCCTTGGAGGTGTTTTGCTACAAAATGATCAAGTCATTGCATATGAAAGTAGAAAACTCAAGTTACATGAGCTGAACTATTCCCCTCATGATTTGGAGCTTGCTTTGCCACTATTCATGCACTTCAAGTCCTGGAGACACTACTTACTTGGGAAACCTTTTGAGTTGAAAACTCGATCACTTAGGGCTGAAATATATTTTTACTCACCTAATCAATGCCGAGATAGAGAAGGTGGTTAGAATTTTTATCACAATATGATTTTGATATTAGCTATATCAAAGGGAAGGAGAATAGAGTAGCTGATGCTCTAAGTCGTAGGAGGCACATTTCTACTCTTATAACATTAAGAACTCAGTTCAAGGAGGAGGTAAAGAGTGCCTCAGAATATGATAATTACTTTCTGCAGGTAAAGGTAGCGCTTGCTGCAGAACCTAATGATGAAAGGTATAAAGGTTTTCATTTTGATAATGAAGGAATCTTGCGTTATGAAAACAGGGTATATGTACCTATGTTGAATGACTTGAGGAAGAAGTTGTTAGTGGAATTTCATAATTCACCTTTCTCTGGACACCCGGGTATCACAAAGATGCTTGCTGATCTGAAACAACAATACTTTTGGAAAGGTATGAAAAAGGATGTCATAAATTTTGTGACCCATTATTTGGAGTGTCAGCGGGTTAAGGCAGAACATATGCACCTGCTTTGATCAAGTTATATCCTCATAGCATACCGCAAAGATACAAATGGCAAGTAATAACCATGGATTTTGTACAAGGATTACCCATGTCTAGGAATAAACATGATGTTATCCTGGTAGTTGTAGATAAACTGACTAAGGTAGCTCATTTCATCGCTGGAAATCTAAAGGATGATTCACCAAAGGTCTTGGCCAAAGATTCGTACACAAAATTTTCAGATTGCATGGTGTACCGTAATTGATTATATCCGACAGGATCCAAGAATGACATCAAGGTTTTGGCAAACACTTAATACAACTCTTGGAACAAAGCTAAACTTCGTTCGCATATCATCCGAAACGGATGGACAAACCGAAAGGGTAAATCAAGTGTTGGAGGACATGTTGCGGATGTATTGCATGGATCAACAAAGTATAAATGGGAAGAGTATCTTCCATTAGTTGAGTTCACATACAACAACACTTATCATTCATCTCTCAAAATGGCACCCTTTGAAGCACTTTATGGAAGAAAGTGCAGAACTCCTGTTAGTTGGGACAGTGTTGAGGATAGAGTGGTAATTGGACCAGAGATTCTCACAGAAATGGAACAACAAGTTAAGCTGATTCGTGAAAGATTAAAGGAAGCAGCGGATAGGCAGAAGAGCTATGCTGACCTTAAGTGGGTTGATAGAAGGTTTGAGCTTGGTGATAAGGTTTTTCTTCGTGTTAAACCCAGAAAGAGTTCTATAACTTTTGGCAAGGCTACCAAGTTGTCACCTTGATTCGTGGGACCTTTCAAATTGTCGAAATAATCAATCCGTAGCTTATCGCTTAGCATTACCACTGCTTTATCTCACATGCGTGATGTTTTCCATATTTCTTTGCTTAAGAAATACATTTCAGATCTCACATGTTTTAAATTGAATTCCTTGCAGTCCAAGACCCAGAATAATTTTGGTTAAACCCACACGAGTGCTGAAACTCGCCAATTGCATTTAAGAAATAATGAAATACAAAGCAATGTAAGGTCCAGTGGGACCAGTTTAACGAAGAAAGTGCAACTTGGGAAAATCTGGAAGAGATGAAAATTGCTTTTCCTTCTCTTTTTCAACAGAATGAAATCTGTTGACAAAACATTCTTTAATGAACTTATTTTTTTTTAAGTATTTATGAAAGCCAGATGAAGGAAAACATTATTCAGGTTGAATAAAATATGCTGTGACATTGATTTCTGGAACTATTCAAATTGGAAATAGTCACATTGTTTGTGTACTGATAAATTGGTTGACCTGAAGGTTAATCAAATATGTAATCATCGGGACGATGAATCTTTTAGGAGGGAAGCATGTAACACCCTAAACTGTTGTTACCTCCTCCTGAGCATTCAAGTGTTGATATATGGTTTCTTTGTAAAAGGATGTGTTCCTTGATTGAGAAATCATGCTTGATATGTACTGTATCTTCTTTGCAGATTGCAGATCTTTGACTGAGTCGGAATATGATTGGACTCTTTTATTTCTTTCATTTTGTATCCGAGTTTAATATGATCTTGGAATGAATTATAGAGTTATCCACCTATAATACCTAGCCTTGATCAAAGGAATTGACCCAAGTATTGCTTTAAGTTTTTTCGTGATGAATTAAAATTACGCACCTTGAACAGTCAGCAAGGTCTAGATGCATCAATAAGCTAGTCCGGAGTATGACTCGTGTTGATCGTGTGAAAAGGATTGGTTCCCAATATCTAAATATATCCGGAAGGTCATGATCGCGGACCAAGTAATAATTTAGTTACATACAAATTCTCAGAGCCTAATGGCAAGATAGAGTTAACCCTGTTCGAGAATGCATGTTGTAGGTCTTTTTCTGAGCATACGGAATGTAGACCTAATTGGAATTATTAATGTTAGTAACCTAAAACTAAACCTAACCTAGGGGTTAGATTAGTGTTAATCTAACCTAGACCTAGGCTAAGAGCTAATGTCCTAAGTTAGTATCTATGTTCTATGAAGTTAGACTAGGTGTTATCCTAAATTCTAACCTAAGTTACTAACCTAACTATTGAACAAGGATGTAAGGGGACCTATGGAGGGATGCGAACCATGGGCGGATTTTTCTATGTCATTAAATGCAAAGGATAAGTATGAAGGATAGGTATTGGTAGAAGTTTTAGAAACGGCTAACTTGAGCCGACGTGGCAGGTCGCCAAAACTGAAAATGGTCTTGAAATTTTATTTGTCTATCGCCAACTATGGCGGTCGGTGGCAGTGGAGTTTGAGCGGGAAGTTGGGAGTAAATGTAATTAATGAGCTTGGAAGTCGAGCTCGGAATTCATGAGAAGGCATGCAAATTGGAAAGTTAATGTTTTGTTTGGCTTATCACGAATTCCGGTTTTCCCTCGCTTGTTCACTGGTTCTTCGCACCAGTCTTCTTGGTGTTGCATGGCGAGTATGAGCGTATCTAGCTCTTTCCTCTGGCAAGGAAAATATATAAGTCATGGAAATAGCAAAATTTTGTTGGTGGCTCTAACTTGGAAAAGGAAAAGAAAGTCCGAGCTCTTTCAAAGGTCTCGCTTCGAATTTCAAAAATCTTGCGCTTCTTCAAATGATTTCATTAGAACAACTCTGTTCAAATGATTTATGGAAATAGATGGTTTCTATGGTAGCCTTGTGTGATTTTTGGCATTCAATCTTCCTGCATTTGATTTTTCATTTAACCCTTGAGGGGTTTTATTTTATTTGAATCTGCTTTTCTATATTTCTTTGTGTTTTGCATTCTGGCTTAAATATGTGAAATATATGAAAAGAATGTATGCTCGGCCTGCTCTGCGAGAGCCCATAAATTATTCTCGTGATGGGTACAGGCCACTGTGATGCTTGTCGATTTATACTCATAGTCGATGCTTGTTGTTGATACTTGCCGTTGATGTTTGTTGTGGATACTAGTCGGGAGGGATACTGATGGACATTGGTGTGATTGTTCAGTTAAATTGAACTTTTTGTAAGCTTGTTGTGGTTATTATTTAGTGGTGATTATTGATTCTTGCTAGGTTTCGTTATGAAATTTTATAGTTATTGTGAAGAGATAACTTACGTGTTACGGTATTCATTACGACTTTCTTGGAGTTGTTTTTCCTCATGAGGAGGTTATGGGGATTCAACCCGTTTTTATATATATATGTTTATTTTATTTGAAACGACTCTGTAGAGTCCATCGAATGATTCGTACACTATGGACCACCGTGTGGAAGCTTTATATATCTTTGAATATTGGTAATTTGAGTTTCGTTGGAGTCTTGAAGAAGTAACAGTCATACGACCTCTCCGTAATTTGTAATAAATTTAGGTACGAGACTCACTGGTTGTATCTTATTCGCTTTCCTTCGTGTAAGCTTGTTCGAGAATATTAAAGAGGTTCGGGGAATTCTTTTACGAAATCAGTAATTTGTTTAAGCCTGATTTTTAATGTTTATCATTGTTGGCACATTGGGAATCATTGTTTATTATTTATTTGATATATCACTCGGGTTCAAATGAAACCTTTCTAGGTAACTACAATACCGCCTCAATTAAGCTTGTTTAGTTTACTAGTGTTTTCGACACCGTTGGATTCCTTGAATATGGGATGATATCTTATTATCGATTTTGGAAAAAGCTATACTTATTAATACTTGTTTATGGATTTAGTTTTAAAATCCTTGTGTGGTAATCTGTGTCATCAAGCTTTCGTATAAGCCTGAGTATGAACATGTAATGTTTTTGGCTTTGTTGGATTTCTTTAAATAGCTTGACATCTTGTATTATGGCTTTTATAAAGTAGGTCGTGAATACCATACTTTCAACTCTGATTGCGTTAAGTGACTACGATATTCTATGTTATGTTTTCTTTCTGATTACATTCCAGTTGGATGTGGCTGTGCATGTTGCTTGGATTTCGTTTAAAAATCCCTCTGCATAGTCATAGGGAGATGTCATTGCTTAAATGATCATGAGTCTTTTGTTGACTGCGATAACAAAGGAGATCCTTTGAATTCGACCTTGGGTCTAAAATCCTTACAGTGTAGAAAGGGTTTGAATGGGCTGTAGGTTGTTATAGGGATTGTTGGCGTGTTACGTCTTCTTTGCATAGATATCCATTTTTGAGCATGAATGAATTTAGGAGTTAACTGTACCTAAACAGGTAACGGCAAAGTGTTTATCTTCTTGTCTGTCGCTTCTTGCGTAAGGTCATACTGAGTCTGCTTGGTAGATAGACACCGTTGTTTGGCAAGAGGGCTACTGTACTGTAGTTGCTTTATTGTAAGTTTTAACAAAACAGTGTGCTGTTGATGGACTCGACTGATTTATTTGCATGTGTATTAAGTGAATGCCTTGCTTTTGGAAAGACGGTATAGTCATGAGCTAGTTCAGAGGGAAACATGTACAATTTGTTTATTTCTCTTCTGTTGTAAATTATAAGTTGATATAATTGTTCAACTAACATCTGTAATTGTTTTTACATAATGACGATGATCGTGGATTGATATGGTATTCCTCTTTTTAAGTTGAATATCATGATTGTCTGATGATTGTTCATCTTGGGATTTACAATGAATAATTTCTTAGGATACTTTTGTTCTTCTTGATCCCTAATATTTTGATGAAATATTTGAGAAGTATATAGACTACTCAGAACGAAAATTATTATTACACGTTATAGACATGATATATTCCTAACGTATAGTCCAATCATGTTTACTTGTTTGGTGATTTTATATCATTTAAACAGGTGTTAATGAAAACAATTGATGATTGCAATTGTTTTAAGAGTTAGTGCTTATCATGCTCGCCATCAATCGACCCATGTTGATAATTTTTGCAGATGGATGCCGTAAGTGGTAAAAGCAATGCAGATCCGACAGATGATCAGATTGTTTAATTTGATTTATAATGAATTACATCTTGATTTTCTAAATGTACTATATGTGGAAAGATGTTCCTTTTCCGTTGAGCATTGTATCAAGTATGCTGAATGCATAAAATGTATTTGTATAGTTCTGAAAGGAATAGAAATAAGTATTTGCTACTTATGTGTTGTATTCTTATTTTGATAGTTGACCTTCTTCGGTTTATATACCGGAGGGGCAATGTTATCTTTGTATAATTTGGAGACTTTTGTGATTGTCAATGAAAGCTTACAAGAAAATGTGATTGAATTCTTATGAGTGTTTAGTAGTTCTAATTTGTTCTATCGAAAGCAAAATTGAAATTTAAATCATTGTCTTTCTAAAAGATAGGATTAAAATAAACCTAAGCAGAACGCTAATCAGGATGAATTAAATTACTAATCCCTAGTCTTGATTATGACAGGACAACATTAAATTGGATTCTTAATCATTGATATCTTGATACTAATAAGTAGGATATAAATTCGCTTAGGAGAATTGATATAAACCTAATGGGGTTCAGATGGCAATCTCATGTGAAGTTTACGAGTTATTGTCCCATTTCGTTGTTTTAGAATCATTTATATTCTAAGAACTCCTTGATGAGACCTTGGCCTTAATATCTCCACCGTGTAATGGGTTTTATTGGGGAAGGTCATCCTTTGATGAAGAGTCCAGGGATCAAGAGAGGCTAACCTTAGGGGAAACGCCTTTAATGTAATTTAAACTCAACGTGCGTAACGCATATTAATAAGTAGATCTTTCCGAGGTGGATTTAAAGGTTGATGGCACAAGTCAATTGCAGGGTTGTACCTCCGAGAAGATTATGATCTTCTCGGTTACAACAATGCAGTGACTTATGACGACACCCTTTACATTGATCGCTAAGATTTACACTTTGATCTCGAACGAGTTACTCAGGGACCGATTAGGAACGTGGTCACGTTATAAGGCTGCCTAGAGATTCGTAGTATCTTGACACACCGGTTTAACTAGGGTTGAACCAAGATGTCATCGTATCCCTAATCCTCGTGGGCATCCATATAACGTTATCACCTTGTTAATCCATTGCCGAGTGAATAAGTTGAGATAGGAGGGACCGATAGAAGTCGGTATAAGACATTCTAGATAACATAAGAATGGGGTGAAGGGCGTATTCCGATTGGCGAGTATGCCGTTAAGGAATACGAGACATAAACAAATGATGTTTCAAATCTTTGGCCAAAGTATCACAAGTCTGATTGCGTTGTCCTAATTCACCTAGTCTAAGGGATGAGATGCCGATGTATAATGGTAACAATTATTTAGTTAGGTTCTTTAGACAGAGCATTCTCAATCCCATAGGGAAGAGAACCGCAAGAGTGAAGTGTTAAATAAAAACGCCAACTCTTATTACTCATGAATAGATCGGTAGATTACCGAGTCATGGAATGAATAGATCGGAGGTACTCCGAGTCATTACAAATACATATGGTTGTCTCTGTTATAAGAATGGTTATTTGATTGTGAGTTCTAAATTAGGTATTTAGAACCGGGATGCAATTATAAAAAAAAAAAAAATTGACTTGTTCTATTGTCTAAAATGAATATGTTACAACAGAAACTAGGGTTTATTCACAGCAAAAAAATTGGGGTGTACTTGCAAAATATTCCACTTGGATTCTAATGTCCTCCTAAAATGTGGATGATTGTTAAAAACCGCATGTCAATTTGTGCACTGTTCTTCAAGTTATGAAGATTTTTCAATTTGGTGCCAACAGAGTAATTTTTGCGAAAAACAATCCTGGAGCCTTCAAAAATAAATGTTTTTTTTTTTTTTTCTAATTTCATCCTCATCCGATCATGAAAAATGGTAGCTATGGGTCTAATCTTTTGATTCTTTTTAAAACTCTTCCAAAAATGGCATCTTTTCTTGGAATCACCAAGTGTTCCCACTCAAAAGGAACTCACGAAGGAATAATTCAGGTTTTATGAAAAATATGAATTTTTCATCAAGTAGATAATCTTCTCGCAGATTTCATGAGTATATGTTTTCCTTCTAACTCCTTATGGAGCTCCCACAATCATCCGATGAAGATCAGGTACCTATTTTGACTACCTTCTCCTCACAGGGGGTGAGACTAGGTCATATGAAAAGCATGTGGAAATAAGGGGAGAGGGAGATTCTTCATGTCCCTTATGTCTATTTTCCAAATGGATGAAAGGGACATCAATTTCCACATTGTACCTCATCACAACACTTGGCAATCATCCATGTAGGGAGAGGGAAGGCTCCAACTTAGCTCTTGGGGGTTTAAATAGCAAATGAAGGGTTACATTGGTGTTATGTGGGATAAAAAGGGATGGGAAAATTTTTGTCCCCTATTTACATTTTCCAAAGGGAAAAAAGGGACATGAAATCCCACGAGGCTCTTGGTACTGACATGTGTCCTTCTCAAAAATGGCTATGTATGAAAACTCTTACCTTGGGATCGACTTGTGGAGGTGATATCTTGGGTTCTCGGATAAATTTTGGGGTGAAATTTTATATGATTCCACCTAAAAAAACCTCAATGAATCTAATGGATATGGTTAAATTTACAAATTTTACTGCAACTCTCTCACATTTCCCCTTCTTTTTTGAGACCTCCTATTATGTGTCAACATAATGAGTTGCCTAGGGAAGTGCATGATGTTTCATGATGTATCTTTTTTTCCACCATTTAGGGAATTCAAAATTATTTACATTGAAACCTTGTTGGGATTTCAAATCATCATAGGTATCCTAGAATCTTTCTTTAAATCTCAGGTCCTCGTTCATGGTGTGTGCTCGTTTAGGCCCTAAAATTCACTTTCGTTGAATTATTTCCAACACCTCTGAATCTTTCAAAATCATCTCCTTAATGTTACTAACACTTTAATACTCCTCCATAATGAGTCTTACTCCTATGGTTCACTTACGGGTTGGTGTAATATTTTTAGGAAGGCTAATGATAGCCCTTCCAAAACTTCTCAAATGCTTGAATGCTCCAACAGTTCTTAAATAACCTAAGGGGATTGATTTTACTTTCCTAAATCACCTAGGGGATACTTGACATTCATATAGGGATCATTAGGCTGAAAAGATAGGACTGGTGATTGGGATAGACTAGCCTGGGTGTGTCTTGGGAGGTATGAATTTGAAATTTTTTGACACCATGGTCCGTTGTCATGCTCGAAAATTAGAAATTTTCATGTTGCACATTTTCATGAAAACAATTACTAATGAATTGACCCTTATAATATTTTGGATGTTATTATCATATTTTGAATGTTAAGAATACTATTTAAAGTTAATTCAAATGGATTGTGTTATTTTGTTTTAAACAAAGGGTCTATTGGAAAGTTGAGAAATGATAATTATGTATTATATATGGCTATAAAATGTATGCCATACTATGGTCTTCGACCATACTTAATATACAATGTTAAAAGTTTTGTGGGGTGGTGGCAATATGGTTTAATTTTATGGAAATTATCAAATTGATTGTAGATGGTTAGTTAACAATCCAACACATGCTTAATTGTATAAATTTGGTTAGATTGATTTAAGGTCATTAACCCGCAAGTTGGCGGTTAAAGTTGTATTTTGATATTTGACTGATGAATAATGTGTGGATTTAATTAAGATGCAAAGGATTTAGATTTAATTATATTATTTTTGGATTATATTTAAAAATCCACCGAAAAATGGAGGGAAAACCATGAAATGCCACTACGTGGCACTTTGTGAGGAGTATGTAGACACCAAAATTGGGTCACAACCCCGTAGGCCCCTTTGACTAACATACCTCTTACCATGACCCTCCATACATTATTATTAATTTATTACCCACATTGATTAATGATTCCCTCATTCCTACACCTCATCTCTCCACCTCACCCTGGACCCTTTAAAAGCCTATTTATTAACCTAGACTAAGTTATTTACTTCCCTAACTAACTATGACTTCTTCTACACTTCTCCCACCTATTTCCCGCTCCATTTAGTGACAACCCACACTCCTAGTCCATAAAAAACCTTGACCAATGCCAAAAATGGAGAGAAAAGACTATTTTTGGCAAATATGACCTTTTCTCCCTAACTCGACTCTTGTTATTCCTTGATCGGAACTCATCACCTAATCACCATCGATTTCCTTAAATAAAAAAATTAAATCCTTCTCTCAAGTTCCTCCATCTTGGATTTTAGAGTTATGGCATTCTTATCTCTTTTATCCAGACATTCAAAGGAAGATTTTGATAAACAACACAGATGCACGAGCACTTAGATTATTCATCAAGTAATCGATTGTTACTCTAGAGCTACGCATCATTCACATAGGGTGGCACCGAGCCTTCATTGCTGCTACAAAGTGATCTGGACTGCTTTTCTCCAGAACCTACAAACAACAATTATTTATCAACCTCCAATATCCAAGTAGGTACTTTAATATGGTTTCTAAGTTTAATTATCTTCTCGGTATTAAATCACTTATTTTCTAGATTGTTTACCTTCCTGGATACCTCCTACACCTACCTACTCGACAACCCGCTTGTTAGAATCTTTGCGTACTCCTAACGACCTATTTTCCCATCTCCGATTCTTCACATAAATCCTATCACCTAGCCTAAGTCTTCCCAACTCTTTGTGAAATCACAGAGAGCTTCTAACTAGTCCATTTTAATCTTTTTTTATCTAATTACCCCTACTAGCATCAACTATTACAGTGTACTCGGTATTGGTTTCCCAAACGATACTTGGTCACTGTGCCGTAATTTTCCTCGACAAATAAGCTCCTAACTCACCCAAAACCTCACCCAATCTCACCTAGATATTCCTAAAAACCTTTCCCACACCTACTAGCCTTAAAATACCCCTCCTTCTCTAGATTTAGATATATCTTCAATATTTATCTTAAATCTAGTCTATTATTAGCATATGAGATACCTAAATCATATTGCTACAATAGGAACTTTATTTTACTGTCATTTATTTACATTAATTTATTTTAAAATAGTCAATTGACGACCTTTCTAGGAAGTATCACACTTCCTGGATCTAGCATACGCTAGGAAGTCCACTATCATATGCTATTTAACTCTATTTGGTGGTATTGTTGTGCTTTTACAGGTAGTCCTTCCTAGCCAAAAAGGTGGTGTTCATGATCAGTTTGGTCTTTTATAATGTATGCAACCTTCTTCAACTTCATAGGTATTCCTCCTCACCTCACGTTACCTTATTTATTTTATATGCAACATTGTGGTGAAACATTTTGGTATGCCGGTGGGACCCTCATTTGTGGGTTCCTTTCTATTCATATAGGTTGCATCTTGTGTGTTACCTTTCTAAATCTTTATTTACTAAATATTATTCTATGGTAATCTACTCTTTCTTTCTAATTACTCTAAATGAAACACTTCTTTTGGTGCATTTAAAAATAATCCTTCTTATTTCTTATTTTCTTGCATTAGTGAAATTCATCCCTCTTCCTATTCACTCTTGTTTACATTGAATATCATATTTTTATTTGGGTTTAAAACACTTGCATTTCATCCTTGTATGTTTACATATTTAGCTCACATAGTTAAGTAGAAAGCATATGATAGATGTCATGACCATTTTTTGATTGATTAATAAAACATAGTTCATATTTTTACACGCACTCCCTTTGCCAAATCACTTAACAAAGTATACAAACTTCTTAAACATTCCATTCTAGGAATATGTCTTCAAGGATTTAAAAACCATTGACAAAGTGAGCCATGCCCGATGTTCTCGCTAGTTTATCCTATCGATCTCGAACTCACATATCACAAGGTATATCAAGGAGACCTTTTACAAAAAAACCTAAAATCATCCATATATTTATTTCTAGGTACCTTCATTATCAAAAATTCTATTTCATTCACAATCAGTTCTAAGGCATAAGCCAAACAACACTAAAATCTATCCTAGGATAACGTGTTTATTTAGTTTTTTCTTGTATTATATAGTTTGAGTTATGAGGATGTATTCACCACTTTTTCTTCTTTTTCCACACTCAACAATCACAACTGGTTAATTCTGGTTCTTCCTGAGTGTGTTAAATCATTTTTGTCATCCATAACCTCTTTTGGGGCTTCTTTTCATCAAAATTAACTCAAAAATATTAATTTCTTCATTTCCCTATTTTTATTAGTATACGACATCATTCTATTGACCGGCATTGGTTTTTTCATCATACCGACATCGGTTGACTCGACCAATATTTGTCTCTCTGGTTTTTTATTTTCTATCAAAACAACAATCTATTCTTACATACTAGTATTTCTATGTTTCTAATTCTTTCAATTAACTAGTTTCTAAGTCTCTATCACCCTTAACAAATCCCGAATACCCATTTTACACTTTTCTTACCAAAAATCTTAATTTCTTCACTTCCCCAATTTTTATCAGTCACTAGTATCGGTCTAGCGACTAACATCGATCTTTCTACCTAAATGACACCGGTTTACTAACTAGCGTCGCCTCTCGTGTTTTTTATTTTTATCAGAAACAACAACCTATTTCGACCCTATAGACTTCATCAAACATCTAGTTCGACTTCCGTCGCTTTACGAGACAAGAATACCTATCTTCTAACTTTCTTATGGTTTGGAATCATCCACAAGCATAAGCACTTACTTTCCATGCTAGTTGCGTACCATTACATGCTTCACCTTTATCGCCGTCTATTTGTAACATTCCCAATTTAAGACTTTAGAAATAAGGGAATTTTTTTTTCCTAATGTTCTCTATTCTAAATAATCATAATTTAGAACACACATTCCAAGCCAATCAATCTCATAACAGAAAACCATATGCAACTATAATGACTCGGTGGAACACCGATCTCTCATTTCATGACTCAGTATCATACCGATATCTCATGTTAACTTAATGATTTTTATACTAAGTATACTTGGTTCTCTTACCCTTTTTAGGGTATTAAGTTTTATTTTAAGAGGCCTATCTGAATATATGTTACCAATATTCATTTGAAATCCCACTTCTTAAACTAGGTGACATAGGACAATGCAACCAACAACTTGTGATACTTTGGCCAAATATTTTCAACATACTATTCATGTTTATATTCCTAGATGACATACTCATCAAATGGAATATGTCCTTCACCCCACTTCATCTATTATCTAGAATGGTCTTTATTGACCCCTTTCAGTCCACTTGTTCAAGGTTTAACCCTAACCAAGGTTAGTAACATAGTTTAGTGTGGAGGACTACTCGTGGTGACTAAGGGTACATAGACATACTCAATCGACCTAATTTGATTGTGTGTGTCTAGTTATCCTAAGTCATCGTGAGTTACCCCAACACTAGATCATGCTTCTAACTTAACCTAGGGCATAACTATGATCAAGTCCAAGTTTATGTAGATCTAGATGATTAAACTCTGAAGGGTGTTGTAACATGTCAACTACAACTCAATATCCTCATGAAGACCCAAGTCTTCACAAAGGTACTATACTGCAGTTGGCATGTGCCAACATCCAACTGAGTTCACCTCATCTGGATGTACATACCCAAGAGAGAAGTTAATTACTTAATTATTTTCCTTATTTAAGGGTTATTTACAGCAGCCCTACTGAATAACTAGGTTCATTAACCTTTAGGGTTACAAGCAAAAACTGTAATAGGAATTTCTATGCAGATACATCTACCTCCAAACCCTTCTCTGAAGATTTTTTTCATTCATTAACTTTCTAATTTTATGATTCATTTTCACAAACATATTCAACATATTAACAATGATGTTAACTTGATTAACTTATCCAAGTCTTAGCTTGTTTAAGTTCTGAATCATATCTCTTTATAATAGACTTCATTGGAATGAAGTCTACTCCTATATCTATATCCTTTTCATTGGTTTTAATCTGATTAAGGAATTAATCAAGAGGAAGCACACCTTCCTCTATCCAAGATAATATTAAGATTTAATTCCAAAAGGTCTTAAAACAAATTTCTTATCATTGCAGAATAGCTACCTTCCCTTTACTTATTAAGGATTAAGGTTCATTTATAACCCCATAACATTTTACAAGTTATCATCATGGTTTTATCTACCCAATAACATTGTTTTAGTAAATTCATAGTAATTTAATTGAATATCCAATCATGAATGCCAACTTAAATAAGTTGCATTAAATAAGAGGGTAGTATATCTAGTACCCTTAACCTCTAGTTTATTTTAAATCAACCTGAGAGGGTTCATTACAGATATACATAAAATAATAGAGATAATATTATCATTTCCATTCACAGGATATCCAAAAATATGACACATCAAGTAAAGATAAACCCACAACTTTTCATTCATCAAAGTGGAATTCATACATTATAAGTCCAAACACTTCAGACCTCTTTAGTGTCAAACAACATCAATAAGATTTATTAAAAATAAAACTTTCCTTTCCAACAAATACATTTCAATAATGATTCATATTTCATCATAAAATATCCATTCTCTTTGGTAAAAAAAGTAACATCATAAAATATATTTTCTCCTTTTATCACTTACGAAGTCCATCTGCAAAAATTGCTAGCATGGGTCAGTTCATTGAACTGAGCATGATAAACACTAAACATTAAACAATGTGCTTTTAACTAACTGTATCATAAAGATAACTCTGCTTTTATGAAACAAAGATTAAAGCATTACATACTGAGACATATATAAAGCATATCACCACAAAAGAGAGGAGAGATAAGGTGACCGTTTCTCATTAAGAATAGAACATAATATAATCATATTTAAATTTCAACTATTGATTACATAAAAATAATTTAAACATTAATTCAGATAAATAATAATTCACCAAAATCACAATTACTTTTCATTTGCTGATTTTCATGATTCACTTCTTAGTTAATTCCATCTAAAATGAGAAGATACTAACTCTACTATCTCCTAGGAATAGATCTACATTAGATGGAACATTAGTACATTCATTTCAGCATTATCTCACTTAATTTCATCCTAAAATATAAGATGCCAAGCTAAATCAAACATTAGGATAAATTTAGGATTAACCAACAACATTTTAGTAAAGAGTTTCTTATTTAATAATTCTATATCCTAAATTCAGAGTCAATAACCAACCTAAGTTTAGGATCAGCGTCAAACAGATTTGACAAAGGATGGATTCAATTTGACATGCAATTGGGAACTAATCACACAATAAAAAACAAGGTACATCATTACCAATGAAAAATTCAAAGAGAAGAATGGAGGAATTTAACAATCAGCTACAAATCCTGAAATCCTTCAAATATATTTTCACCCCATAAGAGTATAATGATACACACCAAACAGTTCAGCTCCCTCTACAGGAGTGATACATATGAAAGATGAAAGGAAAGAGAAAAAGAGATTGTTCACTTGAGATCCAAACAAGGATAAAATAGACAAGTCTAGACTCTATTGTCCTCCATGTAAAGCCCAACAGAGGTTAGATCAGGCTTGGATTAGATGATAGTATTCTGAGGCGGAGAGAGAACAAGATCAAGATTCCTTTAACTTTCGGTATTCAGGGAGGACAATATTATAAATACCTTAACTCCCCAGACTACAAGTAACCATCTCCTAATAGCTACAAAGGAAAATATAAAAGAATAGCCAAGGAGTAAGTCTACCTATACTCCTTAAATCAGAATAGAAAGAGGAGATATCATTGATTAACGTAAAGATGAGGCCTCAATCCACATTCATATAACATAGGTACTCTTGCCTAAGATTGAAAAAGAAATCAAAGACAAATTTGATGGTCCAAGGCCAAGAAAACAATTAACCCCAAACAACCATTGAAGCCCAATGAACTATTCAAAATTACAATCGATAACAACGACTATAACATAAACCAACAATGATTTCCCTTCTAAACAATATTTTCTTCAATTTCAGGAGTTATCCTTATTTCCCCATTTCACCTTTTTTTTCTTTACATTATTGAGATGAAATAGATAAGGGTAAGGGCCAAGGAGGAATACCTATTTATGTTGGTCGGTTGATGGTTGCACGCGTTCTGACTTCTCAATCCAATGCTAACTGTGAGAGCTTCCTTTTGGATGGGAGGAACTACCTGAAATAGAAAACAAGACCACAAAAGAAGAGTTAAATAATATATGACAGTGGAATTCCTAGCATGTGCTAGATCCGGGAAGTGTGATACTCCCTAGATGGCTGTCAATCCACTGTTTAAAAAAATTAATGTGAGAAATAAAAAAATTCCTACTTTGTATTTGATATGATTTAGGTATTTCATTCAAGCACAATAAGAAAATCTAACATAACAAGCTAGGCTATAGTCAGATCTGAAGGGTAGGTAAGTGTCAGGGTACTGGAGACTAGTCAAGGTTAGGTTTTGGGTTGTTTAGGTCACTTAGTAGAAGGTTATTTGGTTCTATTATTGGAAAAAGGTATGAAACATAGAGACCGACGTCATTTAGATATAACTAGTGACTATTTAGGAAAGACTGATGACGGTCATGGGTAAGCAAAGGTGTTGGTATAGTCATGTGACAAAGTAGTTCAATAAAAACCTTATTGTAGAGTCTGGGTGAGGTTAGATAGAGATAAAAGAGGGGATGACGAGGTCTGTGGGAATGTTGAGAACACTCGAGAGGTGGAAGGGCCAGGATAGGTGATATGGTAAAAGGGTGGGTGAAGTTTGAGTTTTTCAGAAAGTAGACTATGAAGGAATGGGGATATTAATGGAAGAATGATAACAGAAATGATAACAACTCTATGGACAGAATAAGAATGGAAATGATCAGTGATAAACACACTTACCAATGTTGTAGGTCCAATGATTGGGTGGTGGTGATGATCGGTTGGTGAGATGGAGCTTGGTGTAATAACGATTCTTTTTGGAGTGTCACCATGAGTCCAAATGCTTCTAGATATGTCCTAGTGCTGGTTGTGGATGTCTCCGGTATGTGAAAAGAATTTGGTTACCTTGCATACGCTTCTCTTCTCATCTTCTTGATCTCAGAATCCACCAACCCAAAAACAATATTTCTAAGATGAATTAATAAGTAATCGACAATGGTTTTGAGTTGACTGCGTCGGTCAGAAGTGATCGGCTTCGGTTAAGGAAGGATTCCATAGGTTTACTAAAAATGGCAGATATCACATATTTTGGATCAGGTTTGTTCCTTTTTCCCTGGATCCAAATGGATGTTAACCTTTTTTATGAGTGGGAAGGTGGTTAGAGGGATAATAGGCATTGATTTTTAGGGTTAAACTAAGTCTTAGCTCATTAAGGTAAGTGGGACCAAGTCTTAGTTAGTTATGGAAACATGTCAAGAATAGGTCTAGGGTGAGGTGGAAATTAGCTTAATTAAAATAATTAAGTAATGAATATTGTGAGGATGGGTATTAATTTAATTAAGTTAATTAAATTAATATTATTGTGGGGTGGAATGGTTATGGTTAGGTGAATATGTTTGAGTTGGTTATTCAACAAGGGAAAAAGGAGAGTGTGACTTAATTTTGGTGTCTACATTCCCAAAGTATAGAACACAAGTAACATTTAAGTAACTTACCCTTTTTCAAGCAATGATTTCCTTTCTATAGAGATAACACAATAAGCTTTCCCATCCATTGATGGTGAACGAAAAAGTGATATCAAGACTTAACAATCATAAAATTCCTTTCAAGCCAACTCAGAACAATGCATCATCATAATAATTATCAAACAAGAAGGATAAAACCAGTCAATTTTACTCCACTATAAAAGGAAGGTATCCCATGCATGAGCACCAGGCCTATCACCCAAAGAAAGTTGAGTGCTCACCCGAGGCACGCAGTGGTGCCGAGTCTCTCTTTATGTGAGTTTTAGTGGGAAGCATTCATCTATGAGTAGTATAAGAGTGTTCAGAGAAAGAAGTTTAGACATACAAGAATCATGGGGCTCAGAACGGCCTCCAGATCCTTGTAGTTCCTTCTTAGACCACTCGAGTGCTTTTAATAGACTCCATAACATATATTGTAATGTAAGGAAAGATACAATCATTCATTCATAGTATGAAAGGAAAGAGAACTTCTATGAATGAAATATACATAAAACCCACTTGATATTCATATCTAATTGCAATAGGTAACCTTATTGTATTCATCATTTTATTACAAAGAGCCATAGAGGGCAAACCGTAGTCATGCACATCCCTAGGCTTGTATAACTAAGCCAAAAAGAAAAAGAAATTACAATGCTAAGCTTAGTACATTCCTTTCTACACCAAAGTTCCACTCGCAGTAATCCTGAGCTTCACCCATGTTATCTCTCTCTATGTGTATATTATCCCCTATCTCTTATCTCTTGTCTCTCTCTCTCTTTTCCACTATAGTAGCACTTGTATTTATCACCTTCCCATGCTGCCAACTCACCTTTCCATGCCCCTAGATCCATCACCAAGTGTCGAATGTGGTCCTTCAGTGAGCATGTTTCCTCAGGCCTGAGCTCTCCACTCCATCTCATGATGGTCTTCTAGAAGATTCCTTTATTGGCATGCTCTTTCCTAGGCCACCTATTGCTGCTGTGGCATCTTATCCACATGCAACCGATCACACTTTTCACGTGTTCTACCTTTGTTGCTTAAATCGGCTAAGTCCCAAATCTCCTTTCACACGCACGCCATGCGACCTATTTGCTTCCTTAAGCCTTTTCTCTTGTGCACTTTTTCCTTGTGCACCCTTCTATAACTGGGGTCCCGACGCCCACGCGCCTTCACACTTAGTCAATATTTTAGGGGCCCAACATCACCCCACACTATGCCTGTTCTCTACCCTCGAAACATTCTACTTGACCAAGGTGCAAGTTGGTTCAATGGAGCCAAGATGTAGACAAATATTACAAAAATGAATAAGGAATGAAAGAATAGGGGAAAGAATGAAGAATGGGGGAACATTAAATCAAAAGGTTAGGGAAGTCCTTCCATAAGTCTACCTCCAACTTACTCCATGTATCGACCTCGTTTCACCCTTCGACAGAGGTCACCAACCAGGAGGTTTACCTCATCAAAACTTAGGCCAGCTCCCTAGGCACCCAAAGTGTCCACAATTTGTTCCATATCCTTACCTAGGTCTACGTGAGCTTGTCCATTCTTCTGGTAATTTGAGGATATAGTTCCTTCAGTCATGTCTTGGTTGAGCCCCTTAATGCCTCAATCTCCTCGATCTTCTTTCTACTTCCACCAGACTTTATCCCGCTCCACCCTGTTTCCTTTATTCTTCTCCTGAACTCTTTCAGCTCTACTTCAAGTGTGGTGACCAAGGAGCTTGCCACCTTATCTCTATCCACATGCATGTGTCATATGCGGCCTCAGCAGATTGGGAAGTAACCTTTACATCTGTGAGCACCTTGCTATACTTGCAACAAGTGCTATCACCTTTAACCGGTCCTCCTCCTTCAGGTGCATGGCTACTTCCTCCATAGATTCCAATGCCAAGGGTCACCTCTCCATGGTGAGGATGCATGTTTAAGTCTTCTAGGCATTCCAGCATCGATGCATACCTCTGAGGGATAGGCGTTAGATCTAGGTGTTTCAAAATGATGGCACTTTTTATTGAGTCTACTTTCTTATAGACCTCCTGCACCTTTGCCTTTTCCTCCTTGAGCTCACACTTTAGCTATGCACTTGATTAATTCCTCCTATTTTAAGCTTCTAGCCACCTTAGCCAACTCTTCCTCCTTCTTGGCTAGCTTTCCCTCTAGGGCCCTTATGTTGTCATTCCACGCAAATAGTCTCACCTCTATTTCCACCGTGACCTTGTTTAGAGCATTACACACTTGCTCGTCTGAGAGCTCCTGGGAATTCACTAAGGGGTTGTCTCCCTTAGACTCTGGTAGCATGATAAGCACCTTTTGGTAGACTTCAAAGTCTAGCTCATCGACGTGGGATTCAAATGCCCAAGAAAGCATCTTCTTGGTCTTGGGGTACATGCCCCTCCTTTTCAAATGATCCCATGGCTATAAGTCTTTCGGTGGGTATTGTGCTCTAGAATCGTGTGCATAGCACCTTCCTTGAATCATCCACGTAGCCCATTATCTACCTCTATTCTACATCCAGAGGTCTTCTACCCGAGCACACACTTTGGGGAAGCTAACTATCAGAGCGGGGCCTCCTAGGCTGTCATGTCCCTTTTCACCACTCTCTTCCTTCCCTTCCTTTAGCACTATGTCTGCACTCCGCTCTAACTCCTGGTCTACAAGGATCGAGCATCTTCTTCACTTCTCACTCTGCCACTTCGTTATCTACTCCTTGTAAAATCTATGGCTCTCTGCCCCTCGGCATCCCTCTCATCTGCCTTTGTATCTTCAGTGCCTTCATCACCTTGTGCACCTTTTCATCGCGTGAATACAAACTCTTGCTTTTCATCCCCACTCTCCTCCTCCGAGTCATAAACACTAAATACATGAGGTTCCAAAGGTTCCTTGTCTTTTTCTAGCTCTTCCTCCTCATCGCCACCTTCTTCACTCTCATCCTCTCCTTCTCCTAGGTATCTTTCCAAGCTATCGTCACCTCCGAGTCAGCTTCTTCATCCACCCTCTACTTCTTCCTGAGAGGTTTCTTCTGGTCAAGAGATTCTACCTTTTCTTCTTCCTCTTGTGACTCCTCCAAGGTGGTGGGTTGTTTAGGCACCTCTACTTCTAGCATCTTCTCCTTTACTGGAGACTTCTTCCTCCGAAACATAGGTGCTTGGCTTTGCACTCGTAGAAGGCATGCTCACTGTCTGAGTAGTTGGTACACTTGGTGCTCCTTCCTCTCCTCTGCCCCTCTTCTTAGACACTTGGCTTCTTCTTTCCCAAGGGGTCTTCAAGTATGAGATCTCATCCACCAAGTATGCACCATTTTCAAATTTTGGCCTTATGCGCATGTATACGCGTGTCGTGGATCCTCCAGCAATAGGAAGTGTTATTGGTCTAGTCATGTGGATCTCATGTGACACGTACTTCTCCACGTATGCATGCTTACCTCCATGGATAGTTTAGTTTCTTCCTCATATCCCTATGCTCCCGGTCCAACTTTCCTAGCTCCAGCCTTAGCTTTTTCGATTCTTTAAATCTATTCACTCCCGCTTGGAAGTACTGGGTAGTGAACGTGAAAGGGAGCTTGCACCAAGGGCTCCATGATTCATCAACAAGTTTGAACCTACCCAAGCAGTAGTGTTGGTATACCATGAACTCAACTTCTCCTTGTGTGGCTGCTGGGAGTTGTTTAGGGATCCTCCACTCCACCCCGAATGCATTTCTCAAGCGTGTATACCATTTTTCAGCCGCGCTTTGTGGGGAGCCATCATTGTATCACATGCATACTTTTCAAACCTCTTCGCGGGTGAAGGGTCTTCGGTTGGGTACTCCCACACAAACTTATCTGGTGCATCCGACACTCCAATTTCTACAAATACTATGGTGAGTAGGACATTGCCAAAGAGGATCCTGTCCCCTTCCTTCACACTTTACAATTTCCTCGCAATGTATGCGAGACAAGTTGTAAATAGTCCCCTCTACAATCTTCCTGCAGACATGTAGCCATGGCTTGTTAACTTGCATCCACCTTTCTTGGCCATTCAACTTCATTACTAGGTGCACAACCATCTTCATAACTAGGTCCTTGATGTCTGAGATGTCATAATACCGTGACCCTTTCTTGCAGGCATACTCTATGATGGTCTCTGAATAGCCTCCTTGTCACCAAGGTCATCTTCCAGGCTATCTCCCTCACATATGAGGCCTGTAAACTATGCAATCAACTGGGGAGTTACGCACATCTTGCACCCAACAAAGTGGAAGTAGTCCTCATGTACCCGAGACATCAACCACTGGTACAAGTGATCCGACTTCCCAAAATAAGGCAACTCATAAAGTTGCAACAACCCTACCTTCACCAACTTGACCTTCACATCATCATTGTAGATAGGTAACCCTTCAGGTGTTCACTTGTTGGTTGGGTGTATACCAATTCTAATGCCATCTCTTTTTCTATAGTGTTGGTGTGGTGATTATAATCACTGACTGGTATGCTTCTCAAATGGGATTCCCATTCCTTCCCCATCATCACTCCATCAGGTACTACATTTCTGTGTACCATTCTTCATTTGTATCTACCTCGGTTCTAGTTGTTTAGCCTTCACTTTTCCCTTCCCTTTCTTTGGTGCCATGGTCGAGGTAATTGTGTCACTCCAATCCTCTCCTTGTTACTCTACTTTCCTTCTCCCAACCTTCGATCTCAGATCCACGATACAATTCTCCTAAACCCATGCCCTAGTTTGTTGAACCCTAACTTCGATAAATTCTTCACAAGACAACGTCTTTTCACTTCATTCCACACCCATGTAATTCCTTCCTTCTGGTTCACAATCTCAAACTAGCTCCTTACATTTTTAATCACACAGATCTTCTCCTTGATCAATCTGAAAAAACCCTAGCTTATATCTTTCACTTATATCTCCAACTCTTCATTTTTCACAAAGTAAAATGAGAGTGCCCCACCTTCTATTTATAGTTTTTCCTTTTTCTAGTCATTAAATGCTACTTTACCTACCCCATACTTTTCTCATTTAATGCAGATTTTTAAAACAAATCCCATCTTCAACACCTTCACTCACGCACCCTTCCTACGTGAAAACCTCCAACCTTCCGCGCGTAAACCAAACCAACCTGACAGAGACTCTTACATGCACTCAACCTACACCAAAGGCACTTCTTCTATCCAGATTCTTTTTTTCCTACCTCATGTTGCTTTAAATGCACTTCTTTTCCTTTGTACGTGGGATCTACAAGTAGCTTTACCCTGGCACCAACCATTCTATCTCTTTTTCATCTCTCTTTTAACCGGGCTACTCAACAAGGCTCTTCAACACAACTTCCTTGGTACTTTTAATCACGTGCTTCTTCACTTTTCTCCACCCCACACTTAAACAATGCATGGTCCTCTACACACTCATAAATTCTCCAAAAATAGCAATAAGGTTACTCGGCCCAAGGTGCAAAAACAAAACAACAACGCGAAAGGAAACACAAGGAAAGGAAAAATGCATAAAGGAAAATGCTAAACTAATTGGCAAAACTACCTTATTTACAAACACCAAGAAGACTTATTTATAGTAGGGCTTCAGCCTACTACCATTGAAGTGTCTAGGAAACTTCATCCCATCCAGCACTTGTAACTGGCACGCGCCCAAATCAAGGATGTACGAGATTGTGTAGGGACCTAACCAATGGACTTTCAACTTCCCAGATGGTGCAAAAAATTTAGAATCATATAGTAACACCATCTTCCCAACTTCAAATTTCTTGTTCCTAATATGGTGATCATGCCAAGCCTTTTTCTTTTCCTTTTCCACTATTTGGCTCCAATGGGCAAGTGATCATCTTTCATCCAGTTTCATTAGTTCATCAATTCTTTCTTCCAATGCTTGTTCATCGGCTAATCCTCCTGCGCGCTATTATTCAGCAGAGAAGGTAACATAAATTCAACTAGAAAAATAGCTTCCACACCAAACACCAATTGAAAGGTGTGGCTTTATTTAGTCTTTTATACGTAGTCCTATAAGCCCATAAAACTACTGATACCTTGTCATCCCAATCCTGTCTTCCAACATCACAGATTTTGGTCAAGGTATGACTAAGTATTTTGTTGAATGCTTCCACGGTTCCATTTTCTTGTGGGTGATAGGGCATAGTCTTATGATGAGCCACCATGAACTCAGATAGTAGGATCCTCACGGTCTCATTTAGAAAATGTGTACCCCTATCACTGGTCAAACTCAAAGGGCATCCATACCTTGTGATAATGTTCTCCCATAGGAACCTTGCCACTTTATTGCTGCCATGTAATCTTTAGTCGGGCTACTTCCGCCCACCTTGTGAGATAATCCATGCAAGTGATGACATAACGTGACCTAGTCCTATGCGCTACCGGTGTAATAGGTCCTACAAAATCTATCACCCACTTTTCAAAAGGCTCCATGCTAGGAATAGGATGCAAAGGCATTTCATCTCTCCTTCCTAGTTTGCCAATGCATGCTAACAATGGTCACATGCTTTACAATAATCTCTACAATCCTTGTATAAGGTTTCCCACCATAAACCTACCATTAAAATCTTGCACGTGGTGGCATCACCTACGTAATGCCCACCCGCACTTCCTCTCGTGTGCTTCCTCCATGATGGCTAGTGCTCATGTTCTAACACACATCTGTGTAAAACTTCATCACGTCCCAATTTGTATAAGTCTCCACTAATCAACATGTAGGGCATGGTGTGTATGGCCAACTACTTCTTTTCCAATGCCCTCATTCCATCCGGTGCCACACCTTCTTTTAAAAATACAACAATCTCTTCCAAATCCGAGGGTGCGCACCATAATCTAAATAGTTATGCATGTCTGGCATTGTTTCCTCAATACTTTGCACATCCTCTCCTGAATCAATTCTTGACAGATGATCAGGTCCACAATTGCTTTTTCCGGGCTTCACTACAATGGTGAACTCAAACTCTTGAAACAACAACACCCATCGACATATGCCCTTGAAGAATGGGCTTGTTCACTAAATACTTTAATGCCATGTGGTCGGTGTAGAATACAAAGGGTGTTGCCAGTAGATACTGTCAAAATTTGAAAAGCACATAGATCATTGACAATGCCTCGCACTCTCGGTTGTGGTATAATTCTATGCTCTGCTGGTGTTAACTTCCTACTCATGAAATAGAGAGGATGATCAACAATCCCCTCACTTGGTTGTGTAAGTACTACTCCAATGGTGGTTCCTGAGGCATCTACATGGACATGGAAGGGCTTGTCCCAAGAGGGAAATCACAAAATAGGTGTGGTAATAAGCCTATCTTTTAATGTATCAAATGCCCTCTGTTGCACCTTTCCCCAATGGAAGGTACTTTTGTGTCTAAGCAGCTCCTCTAAAGGCACGCGATCTTGGCATACCCCTTAATGAATTTTTTGTAATATCCCATATGCCCAAGGAATCCACACACTGCGCTCTAGCTAGTAGGTTCCCTTAACCCCACAATAACTGCAACCTTAGTGGGATCTACCAGCAAGCCCTCCTTACATATGATATGCCCCAATAAAGTCCCAAAGGGTGTAGCAAACACACACTTCTTAATGTTGAGGGATATCCTCAACTACCTACACCTTTCAAACATTAATCTCAAGTTGTCACAATGGTCCTTAACTAGACCATATACTATCCAATCATCCAAGTAAACCTGAAGAAACTTATGAATGAAGTCCTGGAATGCTTGCACCACTATGCATGAAAAGACAACAGGCACATTTTTCAACCCAAAGGGCATGACCATATATGCAAAACTTCCCCACTCGGTGGTGAAAGTTGTCTTCTCCTGGTCCTCCTTTGCAATCCGGACTTGGTGGTATCCTGAAAATCCATCCATAAAGGAATAGATTTCATGCCCAACGACTCCTTCCAAAATTTCTTCAGTGAAGGGGGTCGAAATGGATCAATGACACAAACTACATTCAATTCCCTATAATCCACACAAATTCTAATCCACCCATCTTTCTTGATGCTAATTACCATTGGACTTATCCATTCTGATTCTTCCACTACCTCAATGATCCTAGAAGCTATCATCTTGTCTATCTCCTCCTTAACCTTCACGCGTAAGTTGGGATTCATCCGGTAGGGCCTTTTTCTAACCGGGTGCACCACCTTCCTTTAGTTTTATCCTCATCTCCCCCAAGGAATGGTGGATGCCTTTTAGCTCATGGTACCCACGTGGAATAAATCCTCGAATTCACACAATAGATCAATGATCTTTGACACTTCCTTCTCTATCCAATAATCTCCAATAATAGCTTCCTTAGGTTCTTCTTCTGAACCGATGTTAACTTTCTTCATCTTTAAAGGCTCATGGTAGGCACACACATGAGCATCTGCACTATCCACTACCTCACGCATTCCTACAGAATGGCTAACATCTAAACTCTCTGATTCCTCTCCATCAATCACATATACTAACTTTCCCTTCTCCTTCTCCAAACACGCACTCAAGCTGTAACTCTTTTGTTTCTTCAATCTCTTCAAAGTGCACCTCCATTCCTAGTTCACCTAGTAATTCCAATAGCCTATCTTCCATTCTGGCACTATCCCCCATGGTAAGGCACTTGATACCTTACAAGGCCTTATCAACCGATGGTTTGGTACTCCGATACTCAAAGGTTTGAATAAGATCAGCCGAGCTCTTGCCAATTCCTTGTCTAGCGGCATGTCTCCGAATGAATGTACCATGCACATGCACAACCCTGTAATGTAGAATACAACTTGTGCACCCAGAGGGATGGTGGCAAGGCCTCCACACCTTCTCTCTAGACCCATTCACACTCCTGGATATGGAAAGAGGTGGGCTCCTTCCCATGGTACTCCTTGATGATGGTGGGTATATTACTTCTAGAAAATCTTGAGAGAGAGAAATTCTTACCTCACGCCATTCTAAAAGGCTCTCTTGATGCATGGCCCACCAATGAGCTATTGTGTTGAGCAAGACATAACTCAACATCTCCCTCCATTCCTTCTCATTCTTCCACTGAGCTTCTATCTCCTGCAAAAAGATCTCAGGGAAGGCTCCTCCTGAGTACTTGGGTAGTTCTTTTCCTCCAAGGCACCAAACCATGTGTGCCTTTATTACCTTGGTCACCGATCCTCTCAACTACCATCCCATTAATTCATATGTCCCATGCACCCAATTGTCACATGCCAGACTGGTGGTATCACTCACTGACTGAGCATCTTCAAACTGGATAACCCCATTAATAGGGTGTACCATCTCAGGGTCTCTGATTGAGCACACATAAATCTTGTCCAAACCTCTTCTCCCAATGGTTCAATGTAGGGCACTGACTTCCCATCAACCAGGGGTATAATGACCCACTCCTCTTTGTTCTCAAAACTGATGTACCCTTTGTTGAACCGGAGGTCCACATTGTTCTTGTAACACCAAGGGCACCCAAGTAGTGCTGGGAAATTGTCCACCTCGGTGAGCACCAAGACTTCAAAGTCCCCAATAAACTTGGCTCCCTGGATAGTAATAGTTGCATCCTTCAAGACACCGATGGGCATTGCCTTAGTCTTGTTTTCCATATACAACACATTTGAAGATGGTTATAATGCAGGTCTCCCCATCTAATGCCATGCATCCAAAGTCAAAACATTAACCTCCACACTAGTGTCAATGAGTATATTGCTGAGGAGCCATCCATCCACAACTGCATTCAATGTAATCTCTTTTTCATAGTCGAGGCTGTGAGGGGGAAGGTTCACATGCAAGACCTATCTCTCACACTGCTCTTCTCTAGTGTGTGGTACCTTCTCTCTCAACCAGGATCCTAGAAAAGGGATGATGTTCTCCTACCTTAGCATTTTACACACCTCCTTGACCTCATCTAGGTCATCTTTCTACCTCGATCCTCCTTCCTTGTTCCTCCTTTCTAGATTTCTCCTTGAGACACTGGATCTCCCCTTGCAAGCTTTGAATAACATCCATGGTGTCCTGATATATCTCCTTCTGATGCGCAGGGTCTGGGTACTTTCCATGAATGACCTCTTCCCTTGAAACTAGGCTCTTCTATCTTGGTATCTCCCTTGTGCGTGGCTTCTACCCTTGTTGTTACCAAGACAAGCTCCAAACCTTCATCCCATGTTACCCGAGGCATCCATTGTATGTCTACCTTCTTGATGCTGACCATCACAACACCTTTTCCTTTCGGTGTTGCTGATTCATATGCTCATATAACTCGGGCACTCCTCATACTTATGCTTCTTTCCACACCATGAGCACTACAACAAGTCCAGCACTCACATGCTTGTAATGTTTTGTAGATCCACAGTTGAAACATGTCCTCATGGGAACTCACTCCTTCCTCCATGGTTACCTCATCCATGGAATCCTCCTCAAAACCTCTTCCACGCATGCCTCCATCTACGCGCTCCTCATAATGGTGATCATCATTTTTAGAACCACTAGCAATGCTGGTTTGGCACACCCCATGATCAATGGCCTCATGTATCTGATCAATGAGCCTACAGTCTTTAGTATCATGGGTCATGGAGGTGTAAAAATCTTGCAATAACATGATACATTCTTCCTGATCACACACTGCAGTAAAGGGACATCTACTAGCATCATGGTCCTCATGACATATTTCACAATCTAATGTCACAACGTGTACCATCCTTCGGGGGAATTTCCTTAACGTGCCCCCTCTATCTCACAATCTGTGCACCACAAACCACTACGAGTCTCATGGACCGAAGTTCATAGATAGCTTTTCCAACTACTTAGCCATAGCAGCAATCTGAGCCTCCAAGAATGGGCTAACGCCAGTATCAATACTACCAACAGCTTTGGCATGCAAGGCAGCCTCCAATGCTTCACATGGATCTATAAAAGTCTTATGAGACAAGGCCCTTCTAAAAGGGGTGATCAATCCTCCAACAAACCACTATGCATGCTTGAGAAGGATGTATATCATATGATAATTTAGACAAGAGAGTCTTAAAGCACGCATCATACTCCCACACACTCTCTAGCCATTCCTTGTTGTATCTCCTTCAAAGCGCTAATGCTTTTTTTCTCAAACTCAGAATGTGGAACTCTACCAGGAATGCATTCTTTAAGGTAGTGTAATCCACCACTATTTGATGAGGATCATACTTTCTATACCAGCTATGCGCGCGCCCTTGCAACGTGGTTACAAATTGACTAGCCTTTCATTCTGGGGTTGTGATACCTTTCACATGCCATAGCAGTTCACACTTGTGAACATGTTCCATAAACATCCTCAATGCCCCTATAATCTGTAAATGTAGAGACATTTCAAAGAAAACTTGAGGTGGTGGCTAGGGTCCTTGTCCTGAACTAGAGCCTTGGTTCCCTTCGGTGTTTCCTCCACCACCTAATCCACCAGGTCCACCGGGTCCTATACCTCCAGAGCCACCAAATCCACCAGAACCACTGGGTCCAATAGGGCCTATAGGAGCTGTGCCAAGCACCCCCATGGTCCCACTAAACTATGTGCCAATGGTCTGTGATGGCACCCCACTACCGCTACTTTGTCCCGCGCCACTCCTTGATGCGAGACCAAAAGCTTGTACACTTGCTCCTTGTCCAAAAACTCCTCCAAATACTAGAATATGTGCAGCCATAGAAGAAGGAACTAAAAATTATACCTCCTAGGCATGGATCTATCTCTTCCACTAGTTTCAATTAGATCAATACTTCTTCCTTGGATCGGAAAACCAAGCACCAGGGCTCGGTCACTGGGTGGGTTCAGATATGTGCCAATGACTCTCCTTTCTCCATGCGATGAACTCTCACTAGAATTTGAAGGGGTCTCCCTCATGCACTTGCCAAGATGGGGTAGCACAGACTGCTCAGGTTCCACGTCCTCCGCGTGAACCTCAACTCCTTCCCAACATCTCTATCTCCATAGATCCATCACACTAGCAGCTTCACATCATCTAGTAATCTCCCTTTCACGTGCTTCGCCATACTTGAGCCATCTTTCTTCCCTCTCCTTTTCTGTCATCTCATCTCCATCTTCCTCCACCCGAGCTTCCTTACCCAAAGGCTCAATGGTTTAGCCAGCCATGGGGAGTGCTTCTAAACTCATGGTAACCATCAATATCTTCATAGCTAGAGGAATAACACGTAGAAATGATCCTCTAGGTTCTCATAGAAACTCAAACTCAAGTAATCTCTGGGCAAGAATACGTGGAAATGGCATATTCCAGAGTGTAGCTAGCTAGTACTCCTCCCCACCAGTGATCTACAACATGGGTCCATGTCAGATCTACATCCTGCAACCTTTGGTAGTCTTCTTTGGTCCATATCCATGATCCATAATGCCAACTTGATCTAGATGCATAGGCTGAAAGCCACCCAAATAACTCTACTGGGAAGCAACAGAAAAAAGTCTCATATAGATCATGGTAGAGATTCTCCTCTACCCATCTACGTATCAAACTCAGGTCCAATGCTTGAATCTCTGGGAAAATTCATCTTCCATGCTCTTGAACCATGATTCAACATTTTCCAATGTTAACCGATCCATCATTACTCTTTACATAGATCATGATGCATGTTATATCCCACTACAACTTTGAAAAGAGGTCCCAAAAAGAATGGAACCAAGATGTAGTCAATTTTACTCCCACTATAAAAGGAAGGAATCCCATGCATGCATCGGCCTATCACCCAACAGAAGCTGAGTGCTCACCCGAGGCACGCGCGGGTGCCGAGTCTCTCTTTTATGTGAGTTTTAGTGGGAAGCATTCATCTATGAGTAGTATAAGAGTATTCAGGAAAGAAGTTTAGACATACAAGAATCATGGGGCTCAGAATGGCCTCCAGATCCTTGTAGTTCCTTTAGACCGAGTGTTTTAATAGACTCCATAACATATATTGTAACAGAAGGAAAGATACAATCATTCATTCATAGTATGAAAGGAAAGAGAACTTCTATGAACAAAATATACATAAAACCCACTGATATTCATATCTAATTACAATAGGTAACCTTATTGTATTCATCATTTCATTACAAAGAGCCATAGAGGGTAGACCATGCAGTCATGCACATCACTAGGCTTGTATAACTAAGCCAAAAAGAAAAAGAAATTACAATGCTAAGCTTAGTACATTCCTTTCTGCACCAAAGTTCCACTCACAGTAATCCTGCAGAGCTTCACCCATGTTATCTCTCTCTCTGTGTATATTATCCCGGTCTCCTTATCTCTATCTTTGTCTCTCTTTTTCCTACTGTAGGCACTTGTATTTATCACCTTCCCATGCTGCCAACTCACCTTTCCATGCCCTCAGATCCATCACCAAGTGTCAAATGTGGTCCTTCAGCAAGCATGTTTCCTCAGGCCTGAGCTCTCCACTCCATCTCATGATGGTCTTCTAGAAGATCCTTCTCTGGCATGCTCTTTCCTGGGCCACCTGTTGCCAGTTGACATCTTATCCGCATGCAACCGATCACACTTTTCACGTGTTCTACCTTTGTTGCTTAAATCGCTAAGTCCCGAATCTCCTTTCGCGCACAAGCGTGCTATTTGCTTCCTTAAGCTCTTTCTCTCTTGTGTGATTTTTCCTTGCATGCCCTTCTATAACTGGGGTCCCACATGCCCACGTGCCTTCACACTTGTTTCTTCACCAAAAATGAAGTAAATTAAATGCAAAGGACAACAGTTCCCTCCTAATTCTCCATGCCACCGCCATCTATATTTGGTAATGTCTATTTTCAAATTTTTTCATGCAACTTAACTTAGTGGTGATGCCAACTAAGCATTCCCCAAACCTCTTGTGCTTCTACCAAAGTTGGCAGTCCTTCATAATAAAACCACAAATCAATTCCATTTAATGCCTTGAAAACCGATGCCACTAACCATGCAAATTTCCATGTAGTCCATAGGTACCCCTTAGGTTAGCAATAACTTAGGTTAGATTATTATTAGGTTAGAAAATCAACCTAGGTTCTTAGGTAAGTCTTATTTACCTAAGTTTGTATTTCAATTAAATAAACATAGCACACCCCAACTTAGGTTAGATATACCCTTAGACTAGGGTCAACCTTAGTGTTATATTATTAGGTCCAAGGTCCCTATATGCTACTCAACGCTTTAACATTAACAAGAAGACCCATGCCTATCACCTAAAGCCTGATGCTAAGCAGGGATCCCTAAAGAAGGGTCCTTCACAATTGTAAACAAAACAAGGCCCAATCCATCTTTGTCCTTCCTTTCAAAATTCCAAGATAGCAAGATGAAAGGTAAGAAGAACTGAAGCATACCTTGGATCAATGGAATTGATCCAAGGTGTTGTTGTTTACACAAAATAAGTTATGGCAATAGAAATACAAGTTCATCATCTTTTAAAAGTGAATTTAAGCTATACAAAGAGATGAATGGCCTCATTATCAAACAAAAAAATCACAACAAAATGAACCTTTTCAACAGATGATTAATTATCCATTACAAACATGATTTCCAAAAGTCATAAGAGTACACCTTCCTAAGAAAAATCACCTATCAACATTTGCACCATCAAGAGTGGGAGTCATCACAATAACATTCATGCCAGAGATGTTATACTATTTATTCACCAATGGACCCCAATGTTACTGTAACTATACCTATAGGTGACAAGGAATTAGCTAAATTCCTTGATCATAATATCATATCCTTATAAAGCATTACCTCTCCCACTCTTCTACCCAAGACTCATCAGCCAACCAATGTTTGGTATGCATACATCCATGCCGCCTACCATATCTATGAATGCTACTTTAGTATTACCTACTCCCACATAAAATCCACCTACTACACCCTCAACTTTCATTACACCTTTGGCATCCGTCGCACCTTCAACATCTATCACTCTCCCGACCTTTGCACAAAGATCTCAACATTTGTCATATCCTCATCCATAACTCCTAGTACATGATTCCCTTCATCATTAGTACCAATTACTTCACAAACTCTACTTACGTTGATAACTTATATACCTTATCATAATTTGGTGGTCTTGATTCCTCCTACTCTGCCACCTATTTCCATGAGAATCTTCCCACAAGGCCCTCCCACCTACACTGCACCTCGTGCACAAACTATAACATTAAACTTATATTCGTGGTAAATTCCCTCATCATCTATTCCTTCCTATGTACCCACTTCTCATTTCTCATATTCAACACCACCATACAATGATATGCCATCTATGACCTATTTAACTCATCTACCCACTTATACTATAGGGGACACTCACAATCTAAACCTACAATAGATTTTATCGAGATGATGATGGATAAGATGCAAAAAGTTGAGGCCTCCATTTTTGGATGTTGTAATGTCCTCACTTATGATTAAATCTGTGATGAGTCAATTCAACCATCCATACTTATCCACCCTTATCCCGTGCAATGGGAGTTACCCAAGTTCAACCATTTCAATAGTAAGGAAGACCCTAAAAAATTGATCATTCAAAAACATGTGTTATTTGATCACCCATAACAATGCCTTACTCCTTAGAACTTTCCCCATGTTACTATCAGGATCCTCCCTAGATTGGTATAGTGCTTTTCCTAGGCACTCGATCTTATCCTTCAACCAATTTTCTCGAGACCTTCCTTGATCATTTTTCAATCAACTTCACTAAAAATGTCTCTATGATCTGGTCATTATTCTATTCATTAATATAAGGATGAACCTATTGTAGATTTCATCGCATGTTGGTGAGGCTTCATCAATCAAATCATGTTCAAGCTACCGCAAGAAGAAATCATAGATTTTTTCACAAGGGCATATGCTAGAAACATTTCCCCAACTCTCTATGTTCATACATTTTGCATGTTTCACGAAGCCTTCACCATGGCACGGAAACTTGAGATCTGTTCCTCAAGAAGATAAAATTATGTTGCGTACAAGAATGCTAACTTCAACTCAAATGACCCTTCTTCTAAAATACAAAAAAACCATTTTAATAACCATTCTAAGGCAAAAGGATCCATCAACTTTTCTCCTATTCAAAACTTCCAAAGAAAAGTACAAATAAAATGACTTCTCATCCTACACCGTCCCGATACAAAGAAAATGACTTCTCAGAATTATCACCGAGTTAGGGGACATTGAAATGGAAATTGCAAAACCTTTAAGAATATTATCTAAGGAATGGTAGATAATGGTGATCTCATCCTAGACAACCATAATGCACTTAGATGTGTTTAAGAAACTGTTTCCTAATCACACACCTTCATCAAACTTGGCTTTGAATTCTTCTACTAAATGACACCAATGTGCATGAGGTTCATTCTATTTTCAACAAAATACCTGTCCCATCTAGCCGCTTCCTCCTATAACATCTATCAAGGAAATTCTTGCACAATATACTCTACCCATGGAGGAGCCTATCACACCTACTACTCTATGTTGATTCAAAGAATAAAGGTTTTGATTAACTTTTATTAATCTTGATCAACCAAACTTACAGAGAATGGGCTGCAATATTTATAGATATTACATGCCAAATACAAACAGGAGACTAAGTTGCACAGGTGCAACTATATTCCCAATTACATTAGCTTCCAATAACATCCGAGGAAGCAACAATTGAATAAAAACAAATATACTGTTAAAACAATATAACAGCTCCTGAAATATTCAAATATAAAACAAAAGGATGGTTATAATTAAATATAACCAAAAACAATAATTAATAAACTTATTAATTATGGAATGCATAATTAATTAGGATAATAATATTTTTATCCTAACATTCCCCCCCTTAATTGTGCATTGTCTGAAGAGATGAGGAGAGGAACTCTCTGAACAACTCAAACTTGTCACGTGTAAGTGACTTTGTGAAAATATTTGCTCGTTGTTCAGCAGTTGGACAAAATTGAAGCTAGATGTTGTGCTTCAACACATGTTTGCATATGAAATGAACTTGAACCTTAATGTGCTTTGTTCTCTCGTGAAAAATTGGATTGCGAACAAGTTTGAGAACACCTTCATTGTCAACATACATGGTAGTAGGTTTGTCTTGTGGTATTCCAAGTCCTTCCAGTATGTGATGTAGCCAAATCGCTTCATGCATGGCCTTCTCCGCAGTAACGATACTCGACTTCTGTGGAAGAGTGAGAAACAAAGTGTTGTTTCTTACTTCCCCATGATATTGGTCCAGATCCTATAAAGAATACAAATACAGAAGTGGATTTTCTATCATCAATATTTCCTGTATGATCTGAATCTGAATATCTAGACAAGAAGAAGTTGTCATTCTTCTTGTATTCTAGACCAAGATCCACTGATCCTTTAAGATATCTCAAAATGTGCCTTGTTGCTTTCCAATGACACACTTTGGGTTCTTACATGAACTTGGATAGATAACTTATGCAAAGCCGATAGCTGGTCTAGTGTAGGTCAGTAAATGAGACTCTCAATCACCGACGAGAGAGTGGCACTTACCTAAGGAGATGGATCTAAACAAGATAACTATAATCTGTTCTCCATGGGTGTAGCAATTGGTGTGTAATCCATCATCCTAAAATTCTCAAGTGTAGTCTTGGTATATTTCATCTGAGAAACAAAAATATGATTCTCTTTTTGCCAAACTTCCAATCTAAAACAATAATGCATTAGCCTGAGATCGGTCATGTCGAATGATTGATTAATATCTTTCTTCATTGATCGATCATCCTCACCGAATTGCCATGATGACTAGATTTTCGACATAGACAAAAGCAATCACCATATCCCCTCCTTGCTTTTTGAGGTAGAGATTGGGATTGTATGGATATCTAACAAATCCATGTTGTATGAGATGCTCATCAATCTTGATGTACCATGCCCGAGGTGCCTGTTTGAGGCCATACAGAGATTTCTTGAGTCTGCATACCTTTACTTCTTGACCAGGTACTACATATCCCTTAGGTTGAGTCATGTAGACTTCTTCTTGTAAATATCCGTTTAGGAAGGCACTTTTTACGTCCATTTGGTGAACTTTCCATCCAAATTGAGTAGCTAGAGCAAAGATCATCCTGATCGTTTTGATCTTAGCTGTGGGAGCAAATGTCTCCTCATAGTCAATGCCTTCTTTTGTGCATACCCCTTTGCTACAAGTCTTGCTTTGTACTTTTCCACTATCCCATCTGCTTTGTACTTTGTTTTGAATATCCATTTGCATCTAATGGGTTTCTTCCCAGTGGAATAGCGATAAGCCGCCAGTGTTATTCTTCATCACCGATTGATATTTAGAATCTGTGGCATCTTTCCAAGCTTTTGACCGTAGGGATTTTTGACCGTAGAGGGCTCATCTGATTCAATAACTCTACTCATCAAAGCAAATTTAACTTCTTCTCTTGCTTTACTATGAGTCCGTGGTCCAGGGGTGGATGTATCCGGTGGAGCATCCAATCTTGCATCTTGTAATGTACTTGTACACCATTTAGGCATATGTTGAACTATTCCCATGGGTTGTGGTTCTATCTGATCAACACCATCATCCCCATCATTACTTTCATCTTCTGAGGGAACATCAACTTCAATTTTTACAATAGGTGAAAAATCTAAATCTTGTGAGTCTAGAGGAGGAGTCTCTACTTCCTTCTTCTCGAAAAACTCAACATCTCTGCTGGTGTAGACTTTTCTAGTCTTAGGATCCATCAATCTATACCCAAAAGTCTCTTAATGTACCCAACGAAGATGAGTTTCTATGACTTAATAGCTAATTTCTTTCTATTTTGTTTGGGTATGTGCATGCTTACTTTGCACCTGAATACTCTGAGGTGTGCAATGGATGGTTTCCTTTTGATCATGCTTCTTGTGGTGTTATTACATCAAGAGTAGTTGTGGGTGCTCTATTTAATAAATACACCGTGGTCTTTCTTTGCTTCTACCTGTAATGTCTTAGCAAGTTTGGAATCATCAATCATGCATCGCACCATTTCCATGATAGTATGATTTCTTCTCTCAACAACACCATTTTTCTGCAGTATGTGTGTGAGGAGGCATTTGTCAATGAATCCCTTGTGTTTGTAGGTAGTCTCTGAACTCATTACTGGTGAATTCCCCCCCTTGATCTGAGTGGAGAGTTCTGATGTGATGACTAGTTTCTTTCTCAACTGCTACTTTTAACTTTTTGAAGGTTTCAAACGCTTCACTTTTCTTGCAAAGATAGAAAATCCACATTTTCCTCGAATAGTCATCAACACAAAGCATGAAGTACTAGAACCCAGAATGACTTGGCTGCATTAGACCGCAAAGATCGGTATGAACCAGGTCAAGTTTACCATGAGCTCAAAATGTACTCTTCTAGAACGAAGCTTTGTGTTGTTTTCCTATGAGGCAGTGAGGACACTTGTCTATATCCTTCTGAAGAGATGGTAGCCCATGTACCATATTACATCGGTGAAGTGTTTCAAGATATTTGAAACTTACATGACTAAATCTCTGATGCCAAAACTATGTTGAGGTGGAGTTTTTAGAAACAAGTTCTTGATCATCTTTGTGAATGAAATCAAGTTGGAACATGAGTCCCACATTGGAGGATTTTGCAATTATTTTTGATCCTCGTGATTTATCTCGAATCAAGCATGTTTTCTTGTCGGATTGACTATCAAAGTCAATTTTCAGGTTGTGATCTAGGAGTTAACTAACTAAAAGAAGATTCTTTGTCAACCCAAGGACATATAGGACATCTGATAGTCTGCATTTACGTGAACCAAGGGGTAGAGAAATGTTTCCAATCCCCTAAACTGTATATGAAGAATCATCTCCCAACGAAACATGATTTTTTGATGGTGTGTCCCTCATTGAAATAAACCAGTCTCTATGGCCGGTCATGTGTCGAGTGGCTCTCGAATCAACATACCAGACATCACTAGATGACGTGGATGGTTCACTTGAGCGAGAAGTGAACAAGAAGTCTTCATTGTCTGACTGGTTTTGTTGCTCAACAATATTACCTTGCTGGTAGGTCTTCTTTTCCCCTTTTTCTGCCCGTAATTGTGGTTAGAATGTCCCTTGTAAGATTGTTGTTGTTGTGGTCCAGAGTTGCTGGATGAACCTTTCTTGTAAGTGTTATACCAACAATCTTTTAAGTCATGTCCTCTTTTATAGATAGGACATTGCTTCTTCTGTTGATTTTCCCCATGAAAATAATTCTGATGTTGGGACTTCTTATAGGAATTAGGTTTTCCTTTACCTTTTCCTTTTCATTTTTGATGTGAAGACGATTACTGCTCCTCTTCATCATCCTTATTGTGCATTGCTTCCTCTTGTTGCGGTAGAGGTTTACCATTTGGCAAAACCAATCAAGTCGTATCTGTCACATTTATTGTTATGACAAAAATGTGGTAAGAAGAGGGGAGTGCTCTCAGAACAATGGGAACGAGAGCATAATCTATGATTGGTCCCCCCAGGGCTAAAAGTGAAGCCCTCAATTTTGCAACTCTTCTTAAGAAAGTTTAAATTTTCTCATTCTGCTTGAACTTCAGTGTATATAACTAACTCTGCAAATTTAGTATGACATTCTTGTTCTTGGCCTCGTATACTGTGCTCAATTTATCCCACACTTATTTTTGTGTTTTGGCATCTTGAATGTGGGGTTACACATCATCGGACACTCCAAACAAGATGATGAGTTTGGCCTTCTGATCTGCTTTATCAAACTATTGTTGTTGTGTTGTATCAGTGGCTAATCTGGTCAAAGTACCATTCACAGTAGGCCATATTTCTTCAAACTCAAGTTGTGTCTTGATTTTAGTCTTCCATGCAACATAGTTATTTCCTTTGAGCAATTGTGAATCCGGAAGAAAAAATTTGGGGGCATTGGTGCCCATTTTGCAGAGATCACTGACAGGGTTTGGCTCTTATCACTCTAGGTATTAGGTCTCCCAATCTATATACCGTCAGTCCGATATACCAAACCTTTCTATATACGTACCCTTCCAATATACCCATCGATACGTGGAAGAAGCTCACCCTTTCTATATACCCAGTGGTACGTGAAAGAGGCATTAACGTATGTGAAAGAATTGAATACGTGGTACCAAGATAGTACTGATGGGGTCTGTGTGATTATTGACACCAGCTCAAAGAAATATCCTCATACACACACGTAACTTTGCTATATAATTGGATAATTTCTCAGTCTGGATTTATGTCGTGCAATCGTTCACAGACGGATGGGATGGTTCATAGTGTGTGCACTGTGACCTTATTACTCCCCATCGATTTAAAGGGACGATGCCCAGACGATGTTGTTGCAGCTATATTAGGTGTTAAGTGTAGTAGTAGTCACGATGGCTTTACCCGTAAGTGCTTCCTAGAGGCACCATATATACCAAACGCTGTGAATGAGATCTAGGATCTTGTGAGTGTTACAAAACCAATTTTTAATGTTTTTGATTACAATTCTGCCAGTTTCTGAGTAGTTACAAAGTTTTTAGTTGACTATGGTAACTTGTAAATTAGCACAATATTTTGAAGTATACAAATTACATTCAACAATCTAGAAAATTTGATTGGCGGTGATTTTTTTTTGTTTTGCAGGCCCTGGTGGCCTCCAGAGCCCAAAACAACCCAGCATGCAAATAATGGCAAAAAAAAGCTGAAAATGTAGTTTTTAGATGGGTCTCCTTTTACAAAAAATGTTTGAAATGAAAAACCAGGCCGAATGGGAGAAAAAAATTACCCTAAAATAGGGATTTCTGTGCTAAATTTAATTAGTTACAACTAAATTTGAATTTCCTGCTAAATTTAGTCATTTCGCCAAATTTTCCGCCAAATTCAAAATGACAAGTTGGGGTGGGATTTGAACCATGCACCTCCCACTTCTAAGGCATTTAGTCTATCCACGTTGGCTCTTATGAGCACTTGTACTATGAAATGAAGGAAATCGTATTTAAATAAGGGTAGAAATGACTTACCTAATTAAAAAATGACGTGGCAAAGGTCCCACGTGGCTTTTGTATGTTGGAGGGTGAATTTTAGGGTTAATCCAAGCATGAAAGAAGGATCTCGAACGCCTTTTCTTTCCTTCATTTTATATGCAACCATCGTGTATATCCTTTGCTTGCTATTTTTTAATTTATTCACGCCTTTTTTGATTTGTTTTCACCCCGTATTATTTTGATGTGCTTTTCATTCACACCGCCACTATTTGTGATTAATCACACCCCTATTTTTTTTTGTAGGCTCAAGTGAGAGGGAGAGGGAATGTTGGACATCAAATAGTCACTTCCCCCTTATTCTTTTTTTTTGTGCAGGTCGGAATGTGGAGAGGTCGTTTTTGTAGAGAAGAGGGAGGTCTAAGTCTCTACCCTGCCGGTTCGGATCCAAAAATTTGCCAATGATTAGATGCCATGTATTTGTTTTCCTCAGTTGGATTGATCTCTCAGAACAGATTTTCCACCTTCTCCAAATTGATACGGCTGAGTGCAGGGCTATACTTGGTATGTGGATCCACACTTTGCTAGAAACCGTTGAATGTTGGGCAGGTACATTGGGAGCAAGTGAACACAGCCTCCAAACAAAGTTTGACCACTCAACGCTGATGCAGAGCTCTTGTGGATAGCTCTGTCTGGATGCACAAATGAAAATACTTCCAAATATAGCAAAGAAGCTTCCAATTATAATAGCCGGTAGTATTAGTTGAAGCTAATCTTGGAGAATGCATAGAGGTTGTGAGACTGCAAAGAGGTCTAGGAAGCTACAGGAGGTAGCGCTGACTCTCTGGTGTTGTAGATTTCTTCTTCCACGAATTATCCTTCCTCTGAAAACTTTCTCCAACCTTGCTAGGAGCTTCAACCAGCTCTGGTACCAAATGTTGATTCAGCAACAGGGGCGGAAGCCTGATTAACTTTTATTAATCTTGATCAACCAAACTTATAGAGAATGGGCTGCAATATTTATAGATATTGCACAGCCAAATACAAATAGGAGACTAAGTTACATAGGTGCAACTATATTCCCAATTACATTAGCTTCCAATAACATCCGAGAAGCAACAATTGAATAAAAACAAATATATTGTTAAAACAATATAACAGCTCCTGAAATATTCAAATATAAAACTAAAGGATGGTTATAATTAAATATAACCAAAAAATAGTAATTAATAAACTTATTAATTATGGAATGCATAATTAATTAGGATAATAATATTTTTATCCTAACACTCTATCCATAGAGGAGCCTATCGCACCTACACCTCTATCCATGGAGGAGACTATCACACCTTCTCCTTTATCCACAAAGGAGCATATCAAACCATTCTTAGATATTTCCTTTTATAGAACACCTTATTTCCAACCAAAAAACTCTATTCTATTCACAAGTTAGTCTAAAATATCATAACCTAAAACATTAAATTCACCCATAGGATTTTGTGTTTTTCTTAGCTTTTTCTTGAGTTGTGAGGTCACGTTCTTCATTTTATTTTCTTCCTTTCACACCCCAAAATTATAGTTGGTGTATTGAGACTTTTCTCGGGTATGTTAGGGTCCATTGCTATCATACTTAGGTTTATAGGTTGATAGTTTATCTCGATCTAAGTCATGAAAATTGAATTATTCCATATTTTCAAATTTCACAGTGACCAACATCACCCAATGACCATCATCGGTTCACCTAACCATTGTTAGTTTCCAAATTTTTTGGTCATTTCACCAAAAAAACATTCACCACATTTTATGTTCTTTCTGAGGTTCCTCAGAAGCATCATCATACCTCTGGATCTTTGAAATCATTATCAAATCTAGATTTTGTCTCATTTTCATCCAACATTTTTCAAAAAATTGAATCCCCACAATAACCGGATCGGTCACCCTAACTAACATCGGTAATCCTCTCACCATCATCGCTAACCTAATCGCCATATGTTCCTATTTTTTAATTTTTAATTAAAACAACCACCAATTTCACCTCCTGGAAATGTTTTTCTCCATTTCTTCTATTTTTCTATGTCATTTACAAAGAATAGATTGCCAAGCCTACGTTAAATCACATGATTTTGACTCATAGTCAAGACAACACCCTTGTATTCCATGCAAGCCTTCAACCTCTCTCGCCTAGCCCGTCACCGCCTTCCATATTTTCACCTATAGACCTCGCTGTAGACACTAAAATTAGGTCACACTCCCCTTTGGTCCCTCGAAAAATAAGCACCCTTCATCACATTCACCTAGCCATGCCCACCTTCACCCCACTAATATTAATTTAATTTAATTAATTCATTATCCGCACAATGTTTACTATTTAAATATCTTAATTTAAATAATATCCACACATACACTTCACCTAGACACCTCATCAAGCCAACTCACCCTAAGACCTATTCTTAGTAAGTTTCCATAACTAACTAAGACTTACCCAAACCCTAAAAATCAATGCCTACATTCCCTCTAACCACATTCCCACTTACAAGAAGCTCCTAGTCTAATCCGTGGGTTAAAGACATGAGATATGAGGAAATCAAGAGGATATCCCTAGTTTAGTAAACCTAAGAAATCCCACCTTGATCAACGCCGGCTACCCCATACCGTCGCCGGTTAAGCCGTAACCACCGCTTGTTACCCTTTTAACCCCAAAACAACCTTATTCTAAAGGTTGGCGTAACGTTGGAAAAAAATTGGAAAATTTAGAAAACATTAGCACATTCTAGAGAGATATCACATCTTTTGAGAGTGAATTCCAATGAGAACATGCATGCAAGGAAGGAGATCAAGCATCTTTTCCTACACACGCATCCCGGTAATGATCTGATCTAACCAAGAAAAGAGGAATGCACATGCAGCCCATGCGAAGCTTTTCTTCGCTTGGTAATCACCGCAGCCTTCAAACCTCTCATCAACACCTTCATCTCTCACTTAAAGACATCCAGACCAGAATCTAAGTAAGTAAACATTATACTTCTCTAGTTCATTCCATTTCATTATTATATTATCATCTTTTGTTTACCTAGCCACCATTGACCTCCTTCAACATTCCCCCTTAATATACCCATTAAAACCACAACCAAATCCCTCCCAAATCACCCAATACCTCATCCTGACCAACCAAAATCCTTTGTGCAATCAGAAAGGAGACCCAAAACCCATTCTGTGGCATTCCCGCTTTTCCACAAGAATCGACACCGATTACACCTAACCGTCATCGATCAGCCTTAACCAACATTGGTCTCTGTAATTTCCGATACATCCCAGAACAGTGACCTATCCACCTAATTCCCTCTCACTCTCATTCACCTGTGATCTACTTGAGACCTTTGTAAGACCTGTAAAGACCCAGAACAAGTTATTTGACCTTAAGATCATATACTAACCTAGCCTGTTAGATTAGATCTATTTATTATTGTGTTTTAAGTGAGATACCTAAATCATTTCAAATTACAATAGGTTTTGTCTTATTTATTGCATTAAATTGTTTAAAATAGTGGACTGATAGCCATCTAGGAAGTATCACACTTCCCAGATCTAGACACGCTATGCAGCTTCACTACACATATTTTTTTAACTCCTTTTGTGGTCTTGCTTTTCATTACAGGTAGTTCCTCCTAGCCAAAAGGAAGCTCTCACAATCAGTTGTGGATTCAGAAATCATATGTGTGTGAAAACTCATCAACCAGCATCTCAACAGGTATTCCTCCTACACCCGTTACCCTATTTGTTTCATCAATACTTCAAAGAAACGATCTAGAAAACAAGAAATGTTTTGGCACGCCGGTGGGACCCATCCGGTTTCCTTTCATTTCATTCATTCCTAGGAAAAGTTGTGTTTGTTTCCTTTCCAAAAGCATACACATTAATTTTCTTACTTGGTAACACACCTTTTCTTTCTATTTTCTCTAAAGGAAACCTTTCTTTTGGTGTAATTAAAAAGAACCATTTCTTTACATTTTCTGCATTGTAGTGAAAGAGAATCCCTCTTCCTCTTCATATTATTGTGTCATCCAACTTCACACTTTGATTTAGGCTTAAAAATAAGTGCATTACATTCTAATTTATCGCATTAGCTCACATTAATTACAGGAAACCTATACGCTGGAAGTCATGATCAGCTGATGGTTGACAAACGAACCGTAGAAAGCACTTTCTTTCTCTTTCTCTCTCTCTGAGTCTTACCAAACCTCACAAAAATTGAAAATACACACATTATTGAACAAAATATTACCTAGAAGAAGCTATACGTGATCACATGATCACGACATAGTGGGCACCCAACTCTTGCTGCTCATCGAGTCATACTTTAGAGTGAGGGCTGCCCCCATCATAACATACCTGAAACCTCAACTTTTAGATCTCCTTCTTTGTAGGAAGCCATCCTCACCAAAAACTCTATTTCAAAATTCATGTGTCAGTCCTTAAATAGCATAAGCTAAAAACATAATAGAAAAGGCACTCCTAGGATCACATTTTTCTTAGTGCTTCTACTTGGCTTGCGTTTTGAGGTGAGAGAACACGTTCTTCATTTTTCTTGTTCATCCTCGCACGCTCCTCATCAAAGCTGGTGTATTCTAGCTTCACCTAAGTTTGATTGGGCCATATCATTATCATTCTCGAATTCTTGGTCCGATTCTACATCAAATTTTAATTCATAACCACTTTTCTTTTATCAATGTTTCAATTTCATAGTTGGTTACCTCCTCACCATCGCTTGGTTATACCCAACCAACATCGGTTCTAGGTATTTTTGTTAACCTACCAAAAATACATTTTATTCATTTTCTTCCACTTTTCATAGTCCCTATCACTGCCATCATTCCTATTGACATTATAAAACACCATCAAATTTGGCATACCTGTCAGATTTGACCATCTACCTAGTTTTTCACTCATTGAGCATTTTCTATAGTGACCAGTAGCGGTTACCCCTAACTCGCGCATCGATTTTCCTTAACCGATTAGTTAGACTGTTTCACTTTCCAACCACCATTTGGTACCTAATTCATTTTTTTCCACCGATTCACTGCTTCGTTGTTTTCTATGTCATTTACAGAGAAGCACCTACGTGATCAATACCGGTTCACGTGATGCTCGACCCGAAGAAAAGCAAGCGCACTTGTGTTTCACACCAGTTGTCAACCACTCCCACCTAGTCCTTCAACACCTTCCATTTTATCACCAGCCATGGATCCCATCCAACCTATCACTATCACTACAGGAGATGAGGAGTTTGTATGAATCCTTGACCAAAACCTTTCCGCCTTCGCTTTACCTTTCCCACTCATCCACTTGAGATGCCTCAGGTCAATTGATATACGGCATGCCCATATATCTCCTCGACTCTCACTCCCACTCCCGCATCGGCCACATCTTGTTCTCGTGCTGCCCACATCTACCTTACCCCCAGGGCCATTTCACAACTAGGTCCTATACCCGCTTATGACCGCCATGTCCGCCACCTCCATTACACCCACCACATCCACCATACCCTTAAAAACTATCCAAAACACAACCTCATCCACCCCTAATGTATCGCACATACCCGTATCTACACTACCACCTCCTCCCTGCGTAATCGACCCTACCCCTTTTAAGAATTTGGTCCTTTCCATTCCACAATCGTTAACTCCCATCGCCACTAGGGTTACCACGACCCTTCCATCTCCATATACATACTATCACCACCTCCTGCTTCCTCCATTATTCACTCAGGTACATACTCGCCTATTTCACTACCTTCTTCCCAATCAACTGCATGGTAGCACCATACATTGGAGTGCCACCCCATTATATGCCCAAAATAACCCTCTCACACCACAAAGAGGCACCCAATCATCAGAACCTACCAACAACCTAATCAAATTGATGTTGGACAAGATGTGTAGACATTAGAGGCATTGATTTTTGGCTCCGCAACACTCTCACCTATGACAAGATTTACAATGAGCCCATCCACCCATCCATTCCTATCCGCCCATACCCCGTGCATTGGGAAATTCCTAAATTCAATTGTTTTAATAGCCAAGAATACCTACAACAACATTTGTGGTCGTTCATACACGGTGTTATCTAATCGCTCACAATGATTCCTTGCTCTTGAGATCCTTTCCTATGTCTCTGACTAGACCTACATTGGATTGGTATAGTGGATTACCTAGACACTCCATATTCTCATTCAATCAGGTAGCCCAAGCCTTCTTGGATCATTTCTCTATCAATATCGTCAAGAAGGTTACCATGATTGACCTATACTCCACGTGTCAATATGAAGATGAATCTATCGTAGATTTTTTCACTCGCTGGCGTAGCTTGATCAACCAACTCACCTCCCAACTGCCACAAATAGAACTCATCGAGCTCTTCACATGGGCTTATGCTAGACATATCTCACTAACCTTGCAGGTCCAAACCTTCCGAACATTCAATGAAGCATTCACTATGGCACGAAAGTTATAGATTTGGGCCATCGAAGAGAGTAAAATCTAATTACGTAATAAGAACTCGACATTCAAGTCAAATGATACCTCTTCTTCTTCCAAACTACAAAAAAATTATTCAAAGGCTAAGGGCACTGCTAACGCAGTGGTACTTAAGGCCGGCCCAGCTCATCCATCAAATCAAGCTACCCCCTCATGTAATCTCTCACCCGTCTAAACTTTTCAATTTAGATGAGAGCAGCGAAATACACCCCAATTAGGGAACCTTACTCTTCTTTCTTAGAAAAGGTTATCAAAGATGGAGCCATGACTCTTCCACCAATAAAACCACACACAAGTTTTGACCTGCTCACCCCGTGCTCGCATGGTATAAAGAACATGACTTCGTAACCATCATCGAGTAAAGGGTCATAGTGATGGTAATCGCATCACTTTCAAAAATATTGTCCAAGAAATGCTTTAGAAATGTGAGTTAACTATGGATAATCCTAATGCACCTACCAACCAAAACCTACACATCTTCAAGAAACCATTTCCCAACCATGCCCCTACATCTCGATCAAACCGGTGATACCTCAACTCATGATACCTATACCCATGAGGTTTATGCTATCTTTAATGATGTACTTGTCACATCCCAATTACCTCACATTCCTTCCATAGAGGAAATCCTAGCCCAAAATCCTCCTTGTGCATCGTAACCAACCTCCCCTGCTTCCTTCACCCATAGAGGAATATCTTTCATTTCCTTCATTACCTACGGAGGATTCTTCCACTAACATCGAGACCATCTCACCCCGGCTTCTCTAGTTAGAGAACCTTTACCCACAATACCTCCTCCACCCATAGAGGAGCACCCATTACCTCCTCCACCCACAGAGGAGCACCTATCCATTCCTCCACTTGCATAGGAGCTTCCATCACCTTCTACACCTACCATAGACCCAATTGAGATACCTTTGCCTCTTGGTGAGCATTCTCCATCCGCTACCCAAAATCCTACGCTGCACTCTAATTTCGGCTCTCTTACCCACGGAAGTCAAGCTAAACAATTTCCCTTCTCTAAGACACATTTTACGGAATTGCCATTAGGTCCTCATCAACTCCACCTATAGACGTGTCATTCTCACATTTTGCCGATCACTTAGATTATGTGGATAGAGCCTTACTATGGGGACACCTTTTTCTTCCTGTCTCAACACAGATGCAGAGGTCACTTGCTGATACTTCCACTATCTACCCAAAAGTATTCCGACCAATTGAACCAAACACAACCACCTCTATCACAACTCCTTCCATGACACCCATCATAACTTCACATACACCCTTACCCACACCTATGACATCATCCTCGACTAAACCTATTACCACTTTAGGGGTCACCCCGACTACCAGCCTTACTCATCCACCTATCAAACTAGATTTAGCTACATCCTCCAAAGACAACACCACACCTACTCCAACACCCAAACGGAAGGACCAAATCCATAGAACTCATACCCCATCTCGCACCAATCAAACCTGCACCTTTCCCATCCATCTTAGGGTCTCGCCTTCCCATCATGGTCAAGAAACCTCCACCCATTAATAAACTAAAAGAAGAACAACCCATTATTTCCTCATAAACCTTTAACATACCCAAATGCCCAACATGAGTTACACCCACACCTATAGTATCTTTACCACCCATACCTCCAATACCCTCGCTTATTGCTTCACTACCCACTACACTTTAGTGGTTGTCTCTCACACCCCATGCACAACTTGCATCATCTACCTTCACAAAGACTTCGTTATCCCCGTGGGTAACTCGCCCTCTTCCCCCATCTTCTTTTCCTTCTAGACCTCATACACCCATATCACCTTTACCCAAGAAGGTGTAATCCAAAAACAAAATTCCACTACCCCATAATAAGGTAGTCAAAACAACCACACACCCTCCTACTCGTTCACCTACTGTACCCCTACCTAAACCAACATGACCGACACCCAAAACCACGCCAACACCCAAACCCATAGCTCAACTTTCTCCTCCTCTTCTAGAAACCGTTCCTCAACAATCAACCACACCTACGCCTAAACCCATGCTCACTTCACATTGCGATCCACTAGCAGGTCCTATGCCAAAATTTTAACCAACCTCCTTGAGAATTCTATCATCGCATTACCTCCACTCAGACCTTACGACCCCCTCAAACCCAAGCCAAAAGGGTTTTATGATATTAAAATTTGTGCATACCATCATGTTCCACGGCACAATGTGGAAAACTATAAGGCCTTAAAACCGTCCCGATCCAGCTTATGTCCTCCTCTGAGGCCAACTTTGACAACGATGACCTTCTCGACGAGGATCCCGCTTCACCAACACCCATTCCCACATTGCCCACTCAACCCTCACACCTCCTAGAGCCACCCCAAGATTTGAAACTAACATGGTTCACATTAGAGAACTTGCCACTCCACCACTCAAATGTCATTGTGCCCAACTCACCTCATAGGGTTTTTCTCCTCTGGTAGGTTTTTTCCCATCGTGTCGTTATACCACACCCTACGCCTTCTCCATTTGCGAACTCCCCTTAGATAAACATGATACACGTCACTACACGTGCTTAGAAGGATAAGGGTAAAGAAAAGGAAACTCGACCCACCAACCAATCCTATACCCAACATATCATCTACACCCATACCTAAATTCACTATCCGCGCACCACATACCCCATTTCTAATGGCGTCACACATCGTACTCATGCTTAAAAATTACACCAATCTCCCTCAAAATGTCCCTATATGACCTCATCTAAACAACAAAATCCCATCGTCAAGCTCTCATGGAGGCTCTTCAATCTATTGAGGTTTTACCTAATGACCCTACACCCATAGCCTCCATTATCACACCCCATCATGTAGCCTCTCTCACCAAATTACCACCTTCATCTTTTCCCCACCCTATTCACCAAGTGGCCTCCCTTAGCTTCTTAGAGAAAGAGATCATGACACACCAAAATGATGACCCAGACCCAACCCTCTTCATCTTTGTCCACATCGATGACATACGGGTAGACCATGTGATGATTGATGGGGGCACTAGCATTAACATCATTTCATCCCATGTATTCACTAAAATGCACATACTTGACAATTGCATGCATAAACATCCTGTCACCTTGTGTTCATTCAATGATGCTATCACCTCTACACTAGGCACCGCCATCCCCACATTCACGTGAGCCCCCACACCGCTCCACAATTGTTTTACGTTCTACAAGGGGAATTCCAATATAACCTATTACTTGGCATACCCTGGATTCATGTCATGGGTTGTGTTCCTTCCACTTTGCATCATTATGTAAAGCTTGAACACAAGAGAACACACCTATACCATTCTAGCTGACCCATCACCTTTTAAAACATGCAACATGCTTTACCGACCCAATGATGTGCTCATACCTATTAATTTGTCTACCCCCACTTACCAAGACAACCGCTGCTTCTATCGCACATACCTCCTCTATTCCTACCGCTACCATAGCCTCCATGGCTTACCCATAAGCTTCCCAATCCGTTAACTCCACCTCCAAATCAACCTCCAACACATCATCCATTCCAGCTACCTACATACCAACCACTCGATCCTCAAAGATTTTTTTCAACGCCTCACTCTGAGGGAGTACTACCTATATAGTTTCAACACATTCCTTACTCCACAAGAGTATGGAAGCATTCACCAACACCCTTACTAAAATCATCGCATCGGAGAATGCCTCCTTTATGGTCCTCCTCATCTCTATACCAATCTCACATGTGGGAGACTTGATACTACCACTTACACACCCGAACCACCGCCCAAAAATTACCCCCGTTTCTGCTGACTTCCACTCACTTAAAAATCACCATTTTTCCCACACCTTCCTACACCGATGTGTGTGGAAGGTTTTGTTATAAAAATTCACCCTCAAGGTAATTTTGATAACATGCATCGATCATTCAATCCCGAGAAAGTATATTGATTCAAGGTAAAATCATGTTTCGGGTCCCTCGCTTCTTTCTAACTCTCCCGTCCCAAGAAGAAAACCCAAGAAGTTCTAAAAATGTTAAAAATTACAAAATCCAAGCTTGGTGCAAGTAAGGAAAAATTTCCTAAGTCTTGTTTCGGTAGTCTAGGACATTTGGGACAAAAGTACGCGGATCGGCCGGTTTGGCGCAAGTTAGTCCATTTCGGGTGGTTCGGAGAGATTTGTCCTGCATACCCCGAGACAGCTGGGACAAAAGTACGCAAAGGACGTGAACGGCTGATTCAGCCAAAACAAGAGACTTTCGTTTGAGACATTTGGGCCAAAGGTACGTGAGGGACGCGGAGGACGCGAAAAGCCGAAAGAGCCATGAGCCAATGGAATCTTGCCATGTGTCTTCACCATAAAGAGGGACAAGGAAGCCCGAATCGGGTGGTTCGGAGATTTTTTTCCCAAGAATTTTGGGACAGCCGGGACAAAGGTATGCGAGGGATGCACGGGATGCAAAAATCTGAAGAGCCGCCAACGAATCAGAATGTGCCACGTGTCAAAAGGAAAAAAGTTGCTAAGTGGTCGGTAAAAGTTTCAAAGGGGAAAATGGAACAGAGGGCCCGAGCCAGGTGACACAGGACACGTGTCCTAAGGGGAAGGGGAGTTCAGAGCTTGGGGAGAGCTTTGGAAACTTAGCAATGTTTTGGCCAAAAAACCAAAAGGTAAAGGTTTTCCCCGCCCTGTCGACGAACAAAACGATGCCACGTGTCCCAAGTGGCGGGGTGCGGGGGGAAAATGAATTTTTTTCCAAAGTGTAAGAAAAGTCAAAATTTTCAAGGAAAACCCACGAAAAGGGAAGGAGAGAGAATTATGTAGCCAATCGCTGCTCGACACGTGTCATCCATGTGGCAGGCGCGGAAAAATTAAAATATTTTCCCGCCGATCCGTTTCGGCCTGCTTTTTTCCTAAATCTTCGAGATCACCATATCTTTCGATCCAGAGCTCGATTTTCACGTTCTTTATATCAATGGAAAGTGGTGAAATTTTCTACACGATTCCTGGGTCAATCTTGCATTTTGGTTCAGTTTAGAGAGAGAAAATTAAGGAACGTCTCTAGTGCGTGGTAATGGCCAGAACTGATGTTTCAACAACCAGCTTAAATGCAAAAGACAGTTCACCGCTTTTGCTAGGGTTCTCACCTACCGCCATGATGAGATGAACTAAATGCGACCTAGAAGTGGTTGGGGTAGATCTAGATTTCCTCTCTCTTCCCTCTCTCATTCTTCCTATAAATTGTAAGGAGGGGCTTCTTTCTAAAGGTCGAACATTCTTGTTTTGCCCCTCCCTTCTTCTCTTTGGCAGGCGAATTTGTGGAGTTCAAACCTCCCATTTAAAACTATAATGCAATCGTGCCTCTTGGAATTTTGTAGTGTATCAGATCGACTGGAGCAAGTAATGCATGTCTGTGGATGATTCTCAACCCTCTCTATGTTCATTTGCATCCTCCCGATCTTTCACTACAAATTTTGCTATCCGTGCGTGATCTTACATCACGTTTGAATGGTTTGTGTTTATTGGCAAGATAGGTGTTCTTCATTCCTGCATCATATCTCGTTAGCTTAGGTTTATTTTTATGCATCTTCTTACCCTATCTCCTTGGCAAGTTAGATTAGGTTTTGAGTAAACCTCTGCGTTTGTGTGCATCTCGAACAGAGGAATAGGAACCATCCTTCTCTAGGAGAATCCTTTCTCATTTTTACAAGTCCCACACTTGGAGAAAGGATTCCATGTTGTGCAATCACACTGGATGCTAGAGTGATCAACCTAGAAATCTGATCAACATCCAGGAGGTGCTGTGATTTTGCACTAACAGTTTTGGCACGCCCAGTGGGACATTAGAGGTCTTCACTTTCATTACAACAAGATCGATGTGCACTTGTTCCACATTCCAGCTTTGAAGAAACTTTAAAATTACACATCTGGTGACTCCAAAAGAGACATAATCCGCTAGTTTCAGTTTCAGACCCAAGCCTTGAAAATTTATGAGAAGAATACACTGTGTCAAGAACTAGGGAGGAAGGATTGTTTGTTCATCTCGCACCTATCCCTGTGTAGAGAAAGAAGGGGAAGAAGAGCTCAAAGATCACCATCTCCACCTAATGTAACTTTGTCTACACCTCCACCTCGGTAGACCTTTTCTCACATCAACAAGGGTTCTCAAAGCCAATCGTAATGGTACAACCACCGAATCCTTTTGTCAACTTCACCGGGCAAGAGCCCACTTGCCCTCAATGCACGTAATCTACAGTTCCACCGCAGTTCAAGAACATTCCATTTTTCACTGGAGAAAATCATACCACTCCTCGGTGATCATGTCAAAGACATTGCTAACGCCTGTGCAATCCATGAGATAAATGAAATGGATGTGGTCATAAATTGATGGCAGCTTCGCTTCAAAGGGAAGGCATTGTAATGGTTTAGGAGCCTTATAAATGGTTCTATCACAAATTGGAATCGCTGATGCATAGTTCTCCATGAGTTTGGGGAAAAGGGAGACAATTTGTCTCTACTAGAACAATTGACAACTATCAAGAGAGCTCCCAACGAGCAGCTGACTGACTTCAACTTCAGATTTCAAAGGTCTTGGGAGAGGATTCCAGTGGCAGTAAGGCCAGCAGAAGGTGCTTTTCTATACTATCTTAAGGCTTTGAATTCTGATATTTCTATGTTAATTCAATCTATGGGAGGCACAACCTTACCTGCTGCTTATAGCATTGCCATTAGAGCCGAAAACTGTCTTATTCAAGCTGGTAAACTGGCTCCTAGGCCTCCCATGCCCTTGTATCCAAACTTAGAAAATCCAAGCACTAGTCAAGCACCCACTTTGGCTCCTATTCCCACTCCTAGAAATCAAAGTTCAAATGAGACTTCTACTTCATCCTCTAGTACTTCAAATGAACTCCAAGAGGTCATGAAACAATTGCAAAATTTGGGAAATGAGCTGGTTACTATCAAAAGACAGCAAGCTCAAAGTGCTAGACCGTATCAGCCTCAAGTGCAGTACCGGGCTAGGCCCCCATACCAACAAAATAGGTCACCAACTCAGGCTGCAAATCAAAATCAAAGCCAAGTAAGGCCTCCCACTAATGGACCATTTCAGCCCTATAACCCCAATGTCGTATCTTCTTCTAAAGCATTAGTGCCAGTCCAAAATAACATGGCCCAAGAATATGATTGGTGTTTCCCATGCAGTCAGCCACATAACCAATCAATGTGCTTTAACGGTGCATTAAATCAAGCTCTTATGGTGCAAACCATTGGTGGGTCGCAAGAGTCCAAAATGCACAAAGAGGATCAGCAGTAAGAAGCACCTCAAAGAAGGAACATCTCCGAACGAAACTACTCTTGTCAATTGGGCAGTCAAGATTTCGTGGTATGAATCAAATACCCTCTCAAAGTGTTGCAGCCAACACCAGGTCAAAAAGGAGAAATTTGGGTGAAGAACAAATTCAGCCCCAAGTAATCCACAACCTTCTACCACTCCACAAGCCGCTAGCAAACAAAATGTAGTTCCAAACACGCAAGGGGCACCCAAACCAGCTCCTAAACCAACTCAAATGCCAGTTGTTGCTGCCCATGTGCAAGGAATGAATGTGCAGGCCAAGGGACAACAGAGGGATACTTCATCTCCATTCAGTATCATTGATCAGATGAAGAAGACAAATGTAAACATATCAATGTGGGAATCACTATCTATCCCAGGACAAAGAGATTTGCTACAAGCTGCCATGAAGGACTGGTCAACTTCAAATCAATAGGTCCAAATGCAAGAGAAGGTACTCACAAATGTTGCCCAACCTAAAGGAAATCATGGAGGACAGCAAGGTAAAATGTTGAAGCCCCCTCCATTTTATGTTTAATTGATCATAGGAGACAAATTGGTACATAATTGCATGATTGATTCTCGGGGCAAGAAGCCAGTGATGCCCAAACAAATAGATGATCAGCTAGGACTCCAATATGAAGTCATCTCCAAGGGTGTAGTGCAATTAGATGGGACAAGTGGCAACGGTTGATGTAATCAAAGGTTTGAGCCTCACACCGCATGCATGTTCCAACGTAATAGTGTTACAAGATGTGTCACCATAGACCTACCACCACTCTTTGCATTGTGCTTGTCAAGAGACTTCACTACTAAAATCAGAGTTTATCTTTCGGCGGATTGGTCACACATGTTGTTTAGAACAAGGTATGGAACTAAGGCCACAATCAGGTCTAAACCTATTGCAAAATTTCACGTTGAGCCTTACACTACAAGCCAAATCAATACCAACTACTCGGCCGCTTGATCAAGAAGATTATCCAAGCACTGATGAAACTGACACCAAGGTAGGAGGCATCCCAGATCTAACTCTTGATGAATGGGCAAGCAAGGTGCATGATTTTGATCCTTATCAAGAAATAGAAGAATCTGAGCTAGGAGTTTATTGTTTACATGAAGAAAATCAACCTCTCCCCAGCATCACCAAGCCAGATCATAAAGACAATAATGAAGTATGGTAATTGTTCTTTGATGGGTCAAGGAATAGACAAGGTGCAGGAGGAGGAGCTATGCTCATTTCTCCGCAAGGTACAAAGTATTACTTAGCCTTCCGTTTTTAGTTTTCTTGCTCAAACAATACAGCTGAGTATGAAGCCTTAATTCATGGACTGCATTGGGTAAAGAAGAAAGGTATCAATAATTTGTAAGTATTTGGTGATAGTGAGCTGATCGTAAACCAAGTTAAGGGGCGTATGTTGTCAAGAACAATCTGCTCAAGTGCTACAAAAATCAAGTATGGGATCTTATGGAAGATTTTGAAGATTTTAGCATCAATTCCATCCCAAGAAAAAAGAATGAAGCAGTGGACAGACTGGCAGCAATTGGGGCTGCATTTGACGTGGTAGAAAATATCAAAAGTGAAAATCTCAGCCTCATATCAAATTGGTTGTGAGACCAGCTGTTCCGGATAACAACACAAGCTGGCAAGTCTTCGAGAATGATCGGTAGATTGTTAATTTCCTGCAAGAAGAGGCTGAGTTCTCCATGAGAAATCAAGACAAGCTAGAGCAAAGCAATATGGTGACCAAGTGGTGCAAATGAGAACCAACAAATTTCCAAAAGGCCTCATAACCTTGAGTTAATCTTCAACCCGAATGATCGGCTTCAAGGAGAAAGCGAACATTCAAGTAAAGGGTGAAGATTCAGAGCCTATTTTAGTAGATGAAGGCAAGACATTGCAAATTGGCAAAGTAAGTACTCCACAAGAGAAATCTGATTTTTTTCAGCTTTGTCAAGAGTTCCCAGATGTCTTCGCTTGGACTTACAAAGATTTAAGAGGTTTCAACCCAAAGTTGGCACAACATACTATTGAGTTGGATCTGAATCCAAGCCTGTCAGGCAAAAGCAAAGGCCAGTAAATCCTCATATCAAACCTCTCATGAGAAAAGAGTTAAGCAAGCTCATTGAGGCGATTATATTCCCCATCAAACACTCAAGTTGGGTTGCAAACTTGGTGCCGGTGAGAAAGAGAAATGGAGAAATAAGATTGTGTGTGTACTTTCACGATCTAAATAGAGCATCACTCAAAGATCATTATCCGCTCCCATCAATGGAACAAATATTGCAGGTTGTCAGCTGGTTTAGAAAGGTTTTCATTGCTAGATGGATATTCAAAGCTATAATCGATAATGATGAAGGAAGAAGATCAATTCAGACGGCCTTCACTATAAAATGGGGCACGTATGCTTACAAGAAGATGCCATTTGGACTGTTAAATGCCGAAGCAACATTCCAAATGAGCTATGGATATGGTGTTCAAAGGCTTGATCAATAATATAGTGCTTGGTATACCTAGATGATATCACCGTCTTCTCAAACAATGCAATGTATCATCTCTTTCACCTCGCATAGTGTTTCGTAGGTGTAGAAGGTTTAGAGTGTTATTGAATCCAAATAAGTGTATATTCTTGGCACATGAAGGAAAATTGTTGGGTCACATTGTCTCTAGGGAAGGGCTAACAATTGATCCTGAAAGGGTTGAAGCCATCTGAACACTCCCATTTCCACACCACAAGAAATCTCTTCAAAGCTTCTTAGGAAGGATAAAATTTGTCCACAGATTTGTGCCTAATTTTGCCACTCTTGTGAAGCCTTTAACAATAATGTTGAAGAAGAGTCTCGGCATTCAAATGGACAAAGAGAAGGAAAGAGAGTTTTGAAAACATCAAGCATGCAATATCACAAGCTCCAACTCTTATCAACCTGCACTTTTCAAAAGACTTCATGTTGTATGCATTTGGAGGATCGGACACAATCTTAGATATCTTGACATAGCTAAATAGAGAAGGTTCGAACAGCCCATAGCATTCTGCAAATAAACCTTGGAAGATTACGAGATAAAGTATTCTTTCATCGAAAAGATGTCCTTTCCGCCATCGATTTTGAAGAAGTTCAGACACTTGGTCTCGAACAATAAGATTCAACTGCTGGTGTCTCATGCTGGTGTCAAGGACTTCCTCCTAAACAAGGATTTAAACGAGAAGAGAGTAGGTTGGATCACTCGGGTGATGGAATATGATATTGAAATCAAAGTGACCAAGCTAGTTCGTGGCAAAGGTTTGTGTGAGCAGCTTGCTTCCAAACAACCAGATGGCTCAAAAGGTGAAGAAGATGTTGTCCTACTACTACAGAATGATCAAGAACAACCAGCTGATGATGCACTCATCCCATGTTGGACTCAAGACTTGGTGCATTACCTCCAAATAGGCTTGTGCCCTCCAGAAGTGAGCAAGGTGAAGAGGAGATACTTTAGATTACAAGCTATCCCGTATGTACTCATTAATGGTATCTTGTTCAAGAAAGACATCCATGGTGTTCTATTAAGATGCATTGGAATAGGTCAAGTTGAGAAGATCTTACACGAGTTCCATGACGGGGAAGCAGGAGGCCACTTTGCTCCACGAGTGACAGCTCTCAAAATCATGAGAGTTGGTTACTATTGGCCTACTGTGTTCAATGATTGCTACTCATGGGTCAAAAAATGCAAGAGATGTGCATTCTTCACAGGGAAAGAGAGGCTACAGAGCTGCCCCTTCATCCAATTTCATTAAATCAGCCATTCATGCAATGGGGATTGACTTCATCAGGGTTATCAATCCTAATTCAAGTCAAGGTCACAAGTGGATACTTACAAAGAATGGATTATTTCACCAAGTGGACCGGCGGTGGCACTCAAGAGGAAAATGAATCTAATATCTTAGATTTCTAGTATATGGGATTAAATCCTCCTCAAAGACAGTGAGGCTGCCGCTTGCTACTAATCTAAAACACAAAAAAACAATATATACAAAGATTCACACTAATCTAACCATTGGGGGTTGGGATAGAATCCCGAAATCCGCATTCACACGATTCAAAGGTATGCCTTCGTAAAGGAACGGGGTTAGAAACTATTACAATGAAAGAAGCACAATGGAAAGGAAATGAGAGAAACGTATTTTCTTTCGAGTAAACGCAGAGCACGAAATAATCATACGAGCTTTAGATCATAAATATAATGTCTAAGATGATTAGCCACACTAAGATGCTATGCAAAGAATAGCTTAAGATCATGAACATAAGAACAATGTCTTAAGTAAGATATATCCCACAACACAAAGTTTGTAAAATAATATCAAATCCTATTCTTTGAAATGATCGAACGAAAACACAAAGTTTTTCTTCTTTCCAATAGCTCCGAATATTACAAAAATCTCGACCCTTTGGAATGCATAAGCATCCCTTATTTATAATAAAAGGAACGAGAAAAAATAGGATAAATCCTAGAAAATAGTGTTCTTTAAACAGTTGTTCTATTTTGCTTGATCCTCACGCAGAGACCAAGTCAAAATTTTGCTTCCTATGACGAAAAAAAAAAAAAAGACATGTCAATTTCAAGATTGAAATGACATGAAACATCAAGAATTAGTCTCAATCATCATCTTTCGCTCCTTCATCTTTCTTCTCCACCTGCACTGTTTGTTCCAAATTCTTGAACTTTCGAATTATGCCTTGCATTTCATTTTCAAAAGGTGAGAATGATCATTCCAAATTTCGCAGGTTTCATGGATATCACTAGCACCGCCGTGAAGCTTTTTCAATCCTTTGCTGAGCTTTCTCAAGGACTCAAAAGAATGTTCAATTCTTACAAACCGATCAATGACCTCAATACCAAATCCATGCATTGGTTCATGCTGAACTGACTCTTGGACTTGTTTGAAGAGATCATCTGCTGATAAGATACCTGAGTTCCCAACCGACACCTTTGGACAAATCTTCAGCAACTCTTCTTCCAAATCACTTTTTCCATCAATCAATTTATCCCTTGATTCTCTCAACTTAGCAGGCTTCGTTGAGAATCCTCACCCTGAACTTGATGGCTTTAGTCAACTGAAAATGCTTATCCGTATGTGGGATAATACCTTCTTCTACCAAGAGATGTGCTGGTATTTGCTTTAATACTTGGAGAGCTTCATAAGTCAAATCAAGATGTCCAATTTCTTGAGAAAACTCATCATCCATCTTCTCTCCCTCCTTCTGAATATCCCCCACAGATTGATGAACTTTCACAACGTCTTGTATCACCTCCTTCCCCTGTTGGAGTAACCTTTGGATCCATTCATCGACCACTCTTCCTTTTTTAGCAATCTTCTCAATTGTAGGTACTGATGAAAATCAATCCGACAGGGACAGAAGAAGATGGTATGGATTCAAGGGGTTTTGAGAGTTTAAGCAAAACCTCTGTCAACTGCTCCACTTTTCCTTTAAGCTCATCTCTATTGTCTTTTGTTTCTTTCAACTTCTGGCACAGCACGTTTGTGGCATCTCACGCATCTTGTTGCGCCCCTTCTACTGTCACTCTTCCTAGAGCCACCCTAGTTATCTGATAATCAGAGGCTGTTATGTCCTCTTTAGTTTTGTCAATCAAGGGAGTGGCTATCTCTATGAACTTATCTCCTGAAGCGTCCACCAAAACCCTTGAAACTGTTTTGGGCTTCTTGACTGATTTAGCAGTAGGAGCCTTGAGTGAGCTGAAATCAAAGGCTGGTAGGGGCACAATCACCTTCCTCTTCCTCGGAGTTTTCTCGAGTAGCCATTGCGGCGTATCAGAGGGAGTTGCCATGGTTGTAGAAGCTGGTATCATACTCTCAAGGGGAGAAGATTCTACTAGTGGAGGAGGAATAGTTACCAACGTGGTAGTAGATCCAATAAAAAGAGGCACAGGAGGGGGCGTGTTGGTGATCACTTGGGTACCAGCAGAGAGGGGTGAAAGTCCAGAGAAAATACTGGCCATTACTGAAGAAGTTGATGGAGAATAAGGAGGTAGGAGTGGTTGTGAGGAAAGAGGCACAGATTCAGACTCCAAAGCCTTGGATGCAAGAGATAAGGTCTCTTCAGTTGAGCAATCAGCAAATGGTGAAACCAGAGGCTGACTTCCTTCTCCTTCCAAAGTAATTTCTCCTATTTCTGGTGGCGTTGGTGATTCTGGCACATTCACCGTTTCTACTGGAGAAACAATTGAAGAGATTTCTCTTTCTTTCCTCTTTTTGACAATCTTGACCTTTATAGGCCCCCTAGAAGATTTTCTGTCCTTTTCCTTTTTGGAGGGCCCCGCCTCTGAAGCAGCCAACTTTGAAAACTTATCATCTTTAAAATTCATTCCCCAAGAGGAGAGCCATGCTTTGGTGCGAGCAAGGATTAGAGCCGACCTATCTGAAATGGAGGCTTTTTCACTGATTGACCAATCAATAGGTGGGAAAACATATTGATCTTCATTTATCCATCATAGGAAAGATCCAAAACACTTTCATTGTCACTCGTACCTTCTGGTAAATCAGCAAGCTCCAGTGTTTGAATCTCAGCAATTGTCAATCTGCTATTATCCTTTCTGCGAACAACAACCTCATTACGCAGATCAACCCAAATATCCTCTATGTTTGGCCTGTGCAGATGCAGGGTTCCATACGCCCTGAGCACTCCTCGGATGTCAAAACCATCTCGAGGTTTCATATGCTTCCTCAACTTGTCCTGAAGCTCATGGATAACATTTTTAGCCTTCACCACTGTTGAGCAAGTGTATCTCCCAATAGAAATTGGGAAGGATACGGCAGCCTTATGTTTACTTTGTTGGAATTTATGGAAATCCAACAACTACCTAACCAATTCCATCAATATCAGTTTATCTCCTAGATATCGGGGCAGTGAAAAGGATCCCCCGAGTACATGACCACCCGTAGATATGTGAACTTCTTGAACTATAAGAAGACACATCCCCATTTGGAAACTTCAGCCCAAGCCTCATCTGAGACTCTTGTCTTCCTCAATTCAGTGGTTTAGCCTCGCAGATGTTTTCATAGAGAAGAAGGCATCATTCACCCTTCTGAATTGATCTTGGGATCCCTTCCTTGTCAGTTGAGGGAAGTATTGATACACATGACTCCCCATCCTGCTTCCCTTAGTATCCAATCCGGGATAGTTCCTCATCCCAGCCGCTACATATGTGACATATGAAGACATATAAAATTTCCCCGTTGACAAGACCATTGTCATTTTGGGAATCAATCTCATTGCTAATGAGAGTGCCCCACCAATCCCTTGCTGATTCTTCTTGATGGTGATCATGAATTGATACATCCACCCTTGAATACATTCGATTCGGGAAACCAAAACCCGACTCACAGAGTGATGATGTCATTGATCTCTTGATGAAATCACTCCCGGGATAAGTCTTGGAAATCTGAGACAACCGGCTTGGCCTTGATCAGAACTTTTTATTTACATGCTTGATGCAGTTTTCCCGATCGTTGTCCCAGCTTTCTTAGCTGACTTGATGTCCAACTCTCCATACTCTTCAAATTGGGTAGTCCGAGGAGGTCATCAAAGTAACCTCCATCCAATTTGATCACTACTTCACCCGCCCGACTTCTCACAACGAGAAGCCGAGTCATAACCGGAGGCACAGGCAAAAATGAACTCAGGCACCGAGCGGCCATGGGAAAACCAGCCAAGGGGTAAGCCACTATCGGCTATCACGCTTTCATCCACGAGTTTGGGAGGAACTCCTTACCCTACTCCGAAATCTTCAATATCTATATTCCCGAGCTCGTATCTCGATGTCATAGTTGCAATCAATATATGATGGAGACTCCACCTTTCTAAACTTGTATTTCATTCTTCCCGACTTCTCGCCTTTTTCTTGAGATGGACCAGGGTCCGACATGAAGGACGTCAAGGAAGAAAGTTCCAAGATCGGGGATGTCGAGCACTTGTGAGAAACCCGATCTACTTGGATATGTCGGAAGAACGGAAGAGTCCGACATCGGTGAAGATGTTGGGAAATCCAGAAACTCGATGCGCCGAGAGGTCGAAACTCTAGAAAGTCCGCACCGCCGAGGATGTCGAAATCTCTGAAAGCCCGACACTTGTGATGATGTCGAAATCAAGAAAGCCCGACACTTGTGATGATGTCGGAAACTCGGAAAGTCCTCAAAGTCAAGCCAAACCTTCAATATACTTCGGGTCTTCGACACTCGCACAACACCTTCAAAACCCGAGAAGAGAAAAAAATAGGGTTTTTTTGTTGAATTTCAAACATGCCATCTCTTTTTAACCATTCATGTACCAAGCACATAATAAAATTTGAGGAAATAACACCAAGTGGAAATTTCAAGAGATAGACCCTAAAACCTAAACCCCGTTTAGAAAACAACTCCGTAAAGAAGAAGAATAAAAATCCCAAAAACCCAAAAGAAAAAATGAGAAGAATCCACGCGCAATCAATCCACAAAAACTAGGAACAAAGAATGGAAAGAGAAATACCTTCAACCAGAGAAAGGAAAGATCGAAAATAGGTGATTCATCGGCACAAAGTGAGCTTTCTGGGTTTCGAGATTGGAAGAGCATGTACGAAAATCCACGAGTTAAAAATACGTCCGTAAAAATGACGTGTAAATCCACATATTTATAAGAAAATTTGTAATTAATACACTTCGGCTTGGCACGTGCCACCTCACCCGACAACTCGGCATTAACGCCATGTCAGCATGCTCGAGAGGTCCGAAAACCCGAAACAAAGGCGCTTAGAACAATTCGGGTTTCGGGTTTCGGGAAACACAAGACATAGAGCATGAGATGTTTAGATGCTTCAACGTTCCGAAAACCCGACATGAAGGACTAAATCGGACTCTCGGGTATCGGGAGACCAGCGACACAAAACATGCTTTGGATAAGGCATGTTCCGATGCGCCGAAGGTCCGAAAACCCGAATTGACTCTACTTGAAGCGGGTTTCGGGTTTCGGAAAACACAAGACATAAAACATTTAAAACTCATGTCGACCTGTCAGTGAAACCCGAAAACCCGATTTTCTCTTAAAGAAGCAATTTTGCAAAACCAGCTTTAAAAATTTCGTAGGGGTTATCTGATCATTTTGGTTGTGAACTCAAAATGGAGATAACAGCTGGCTCCAGCTGGGGACTTTCTTTGTAATACCAAAGGAAGAGAACTCAGAATCTCTGGTCTTATCTATTGGGCTACTGGAGTCTGAAAAGAAGAAAACCAAAACAAAACAAAACGAAGAAAGAAAGAAAACCAAAAGCAAACACACAACAAAAAGTAAAGTATGTACAATGCAAGAGAACATCTTGCATTAGTGATGGAACAACTTTAGATGTTGTCCGCTAAAAGGTAAAGGGAGTAACCCTCCATCCAAATATGATAGAAGGAAACTATTTTCACCATTCAGCTCATTGATCTTGAAAGGCCCTTTCCACAAAGAATCGAACTTCCCGTGCATTCCTTTTTGTTCCCTCCTCTTATCCCAAAGCAACACCAGGTCTCCAATCTGGAAATTACGCTGCTTTGATTTCTTGTCAAAGATTGTCTTCACTCTACTCTGATGATCTGCGATGCGATCAACCACCTTGCTTCGTTCCTCTTCTAGCCTGGCTAAGTACATGACCCTCTTCTCAATGGAATTTTGAAAGGCCGTATCTTCAATCTTTTTCTAAATCGTAAGGTCGGGTAACTCCACTGAGATAGGTATCTCAGCATCAATCCCGTACAGTACTTGGAAAGGGGACATCCCTATGGCTCGCTTTGGGGTGATTCGATCAGCCCACAACGCATCATACAATGCTTTGTGCCATGTCCTCTGGTTTTCATCTACTAGTTTTCTAATAATGGTAACCAGGTTCTTGTTGCTGGATTCAGCTTGCCCATTGCCTTGGGGATAATAATCAGATGAGTGAGCCAGAGTGATACCGAATCCATAGCAAAATTCTGTCAACTCATGCGACGAGAAATTAGAGGCATTATCAGCTACAATCTTATGAGGCACACCGAATCTAACAATTATATTTTCCTTAAGGAACTTGCAAACAGCTTCAGAGGTTGCTTGCTTGATTGGTGCGGCTTCTACCCACTTGGTAAAATAGTCTATAGCAGTCAGCATGTAATTGTGTCCGGCACTGGAGGCAGGATTCAATGTTCCAATGAAATCAATTCCCCACTGGCGAAAAGGTTCTCAATCACTACGGGCTTCAGGAGGAAGAGCTGCTAACTTGGGACGGCCAACAAAATGTTGACAAGCTTCACACTTTGACACCCATTCTCATTGAATCTCGAAAGAGAGTAGGCCAATAGTACCTAGCCCGTAGGATCTTATAAGTTGTTACAGAAGATGAAAAATGTCCTCCGCATGCTAGGCTATGGAAGGATTCTAACAACTTTACCTGTTGTGATTTATCAACACAACGCAGGAAGACACCATCAATACCTTTCTTGTATATTCCGTTATTCCACAAAAGGTATTTTACAGATCTCAGCTTGACTGTCCTCTTCTCCTTTTGATTTAAATGCGGGGGGCATTCACCATAAGTTAGAAAGAAAGCAATGTCCGTGTACCATTCGTCAGTTGTACTCACGAAAAGCACCAAGGGCAGCTCTGAAGAAGTGTTTTCAGTCTCTTCATATTCTGCTTCAGCATGATTTTCTGCAATTAATTGGCACAGGCCCCTTCCTCGTACCAACTTGGTAGGTCTGATGTCCAAGTCGTACTCCTGAACTTTAGCTATCCAAGTACCTCGTTGACTTCCCAGCTCTTGTTGAGTCAGAATGGATTTAACGGCAGTATCGGGAACGAGAACGAGAGTATGGGAATTCAGCACATAGTACCTGAAATGCTTCACTACTCTCGTACCACCGCATAAGCATGCTTTTCAATTTGAGACATCTTCAATTCATGCTCCTTCAATGGGCAGCTCATAAATGCGATGGGAGCTTCAATGCTTTCCCCGTTTTCCTGCATCAGGATGGCGGACACTGTGTGAGCAGAGGCGTAACTGTACATGATGAAATCTTTCTTGAAGTCTGGACATACTAAGATAGGAGCGCAAGCAACTACCCTTTTGATTTCTTCGAATGCAAGCTTCCCTTCTGTACTCCATCGAAATGGAACTTTGCCTTTCATCATCCCAAGGATATCCTTGGTTTTGTCAGCGAAATCCGGTACAAACCTTCTTAGGAAATTAACCTTTCCGAAGAAAGAGTGAACTCCAGTTTTACTTGTTGGTAGGGTAAGACTCTGAATGGCCTTTACCCTTTCTGGGTCAATTTTTGTTCCTTCTCTAGTCACGATATGACCTAGCAATTTTCCTTCGGTCACCCCGAACATAGACTTCTTGGGATTCAATGAAATCCCGTGATGCCTGCATCTCAAAAGAACCTGCTCCAAATGATCATAATGATCACTTCATTTTTTAGAGAAAATGGTCAAGTCATCTAAATACACAACTATGACCTTGCCCATCAGGTCTCTGAATGCCAAGTCCATAGCTCTCTGAAAAGTGGCTCCGGCGTTGATCAAGCCGAAAGGCATCCTCCTGTAAGCAAAGGTACCCCATGGGGTTGTGAAGGCCGTCTTGTGTTGATCTTCCATAGTTACCTCAACTTGATTATATCCTGAAAATCCGTCAAGCATGGATAACATTTCAGATCCGGTAACAGTTTGTAATACCTGATCCATGATAGGCAAGGGATAGTTATCCTTCAGTGACGACTGATTCAGGTTCCGGAAGTCAACACAGATTCGATTTCACCGATTCTTCTTCCTAACAGGGATGATGTTAGCAACCCAAGTGGAGTGATGGATTGGAAAAATAATCCTGGCATCCAACATCTTCTGAATTTCCGCAAGGATAGTCCCTGAGATCTTGGGATTATAATGTCTTTGCTTTTGCCTATACGGCTTCACATCAGGTTTCAAAGGAATACTGTGTTGTACATCTTTGGGCTTGAAGGATTTTAAATCTGCATAAGACCAGGCCAACACATCCATGTATCTCTTCAGAAGTGAAGTGAATCTTGCTTTTTCTTCAGGGGAACAACATTTCCCAATATTCACCATCCTAGGTTGATCAAATGAACCTAGATTGATTTGATCTACTTCAGAGGAAGAAGCTCCTTCAACTTGCCTTTTATTTTGAATAAAACGATCATGCTTATCAAACAAACCTTCCAAAGAAACCAAACCTTTTGGTATCTTGTTGCCTTTAAGCTGAATAAATTCACCATCAACTTCTTGATATGGATCTGAGATAGTTTCACGGAAGGCTGATTCAGAACCTTCAAAGTATAACTCATCAAATTGTCATCCTTTTCTAGAAAAGCTAACACCTGTTGATCATCATTGAACACTTGCCAATGAGTTGCATTATCTGGGATACTGGGACGGTACACAATCTCGATGGAGTATGTATCTTGCTTGAACTGAGGATGAGGAAGGAGGAGGGACGCAGACACGGCTAAAGAATCAGCCTTGTCATTATAATCTCTCAAAACTGCCTTAATAGAAAATGCATCAAAGCATTCTATACTATCCCAAACTTTGTTCCTATAATGTCTCAAGCGATCATTTTTTACCTGATAGATTCCCCGGACCTGGTTGACAATCAGCTCCGCATCCCCTTGGACTTTGAGATTTCAGATTCCCTTCTGTCTGGCCATTTCCAATCCTAATAACAGGCTTCATATTCAGCCGTGTTGTTAGTATTATCAAATTGCAACTTGTAAGCTGATGGGAAAATCTCGGAACTAGGAGATATAAGGACAACACCAGCGCCTGATCCAGTGGTTGAGCAGCTACCATCGAATTCGAGCATCCAAATAGCATTAGGATCTTCTTCTTCGACATCTACAATGGGTATCTCTGAAGTCATGAAATAATTCCCGAAGCTAGCATCTTCGAAAAGAATTTGAGCTTTAGGATCATCTGATTTAGTCACCAAATACTTCACCTGCGGTTCAGGATGAAGAACCTGATGAACCCCATTGACTGGGATCTTAGCTTTGGTCCAATCCATATTAATCTCTCCTCCGACGTCCTTACAAAAACCTCTACCCAAGAGGATACCGTAAGCTGCAGGAATGTCAGCAACCAAAATGGTCATTTTCACTCTCTTCTCAGGAAAGGCAACAAATGCAAACTGTGCATCTTTGATTTGACCAATCAAAGGAACTTGTTTAGTTTCCATGGAATAGCATCATCCATATGACTTAGTCAAAGTAAGCCCAAGGGCATGGGCCACTTTTGCGGGCATAACATTATCAGAGGCCCCTGAGTCGATGATGCAATTGCTGAGTTTAAACCCATTTATAAGTAAAGACAAATAAAATGGTTCAATCTTTCCTGAAGAAGAAGCAGAGGTCAGATTGTTCTGTGGTGGGAGTTGAGTAGGATTTGGAAGGAGACCTTTTGAAGGTGATGGAACAAACTTTACTTCTGATGAACTTGGCCAGCTTTTCAAACTGTTCAGGATTCGACTGAAGGTATTCTAGCTTCCGACATTTGAATTTTGGTTCTCTTTGCATGATCAACAATATCAAAAGCAATATAGAAGGAGTAATGGTAGGCTCAGTTCTAATTACATGAGCTTGAGCTGAGGCACTGATCTTAGGAGAAGGAGAGTAAGGAGCAGCTTGCCTTTTTTGGTGACCTCTCTTTCAGTTTGTGCTGAAATAGGGGTACCCCTCTTAACTATGGCTATCGGAGGTTCCTTATTCTTCTCCTTAGTGTTTTCAAGAGGTTTTCTGGGATTCTGAGATTGGGACCGAGTGAAGACAGCAAATGACTGACCATCTGCACACATTCATCTTCATCATATTCCAAATACCCAATGCTGGAGTCACCAGCCGACTCATCATAAGACTCATCGGCATATCCTGAAGCTTCAAAAGCCTCCAGAGAACCTTGTTCTTCTGGTTCTTCCTCTTCTTCAACTATTTCTACTACTGCATTGATGGGAGGAGCTTCAATTGCTAGCCTCGGCTGAGCAGGAGTTAACCGTGGCCTATCTCTGGCAGTCGCACCATTGTTGTTATTGAAATTCCATCTAGGAATATCCCGATACGGAACATTGTTCACCTGTTGAGACATTTGCTTTTTTAAAGCAATTAAATCATTAGCCATTTTCTGAAACATAGGATCAGTATTACCTTGAGAAGAACCTTGATTTTTGAGTTTGGGTATGTCCTTCTTGATTCTTCCAGCCAAAATAAGATCATCTTCTATTTCAATAGCTGTTGACTGAGCAACAGCCAAATCTGGGATAACCGACCTTCTTAATAAAAAGCTCACATCAGGAGGCTGAGCATTAATGAAGAAGCATTTCTGATTCTCTGGAGTTGGAACAACTATCTCCGGAATCTTCCGAATCAGTTTATTAAACTTTGCCACGAAGTCCCGCATGGGTTCATGCGATTCCTTCTTCATATGAGTAAGTTGAGCTAACAAGGCATGAGAATCTTCAGCTGGTTTGAATCGCGCTTCGAACTTGGTCCGCATGGTAGTCCAGTTTGTGATGCATGCATTTGGAAGATGATAAAACCATTCAGCTGCTGCACCATGCAATGTCTCAACAAAAAGTCACACAGAAACATCTTCGTGAGCTACTCCAAGAACGCCGCACGCTACAAAGAAAGATGCAACATGTTCATCAGGATGCTGCTTCCCATCCCCATTAAATTTGGGAATGTTTTTACGTGATCCATGTGGTAACTCATGCAATGGTGGAGTTAAAGAAAGAGGACCAATAACTGCACCCCAAGGCACAAAGTCAGCACGCCATCCTTCTAAAAAGAGTGCGTATAGGGATCCGAGTATCAGACAAGAGTAGTGCATGACAAGTTGCAGAGATGCTTCCTGCTCCACGGGATCCGGTTCTCCGAACAGCGAAAGAACTTCTGTTCGGTTAGAAACAATGCTATTGGGGACAAAGCTGAAATTGTGTTGTAGCAACTCAAAGAGTGGGTCAATTTCACCTTGGGCTCAAGTGGGACCGAGTGAAGATCTTCCCGCCAGCTTGAACTGGGAAAGAGACCTTTAAAAATAAGGCAAATACGGAGTCAGTCGCCACACCAAGAGGATAAGCTTTACACTATAAATCCGTATTCCCAAATGGAGTCACCAAAATCGTTGGTTGGATATTTTGTCAACCCAAAATATGAGGTTCAACCACAGTATATGGGATTAAATCCCTCCTCAAAGACAGGTGAGGCTGCCTGCTTGCTACTAATCTAAAACACAACGAAAACAATATATACAGTATTCACACTAATCTAACCATTGGGGGTTGGGATAGAATCCCGAAATCCGCATTCACACGATTCAAAGGTATGCCTTCGTAAATGAACGGGTTAGAAACTATTACAATGAAAGAAGCACAATGGAAAGGAAATGAGAGAAACGTATTTTCTTTCGAGTAAACGCAGAGCACGAAATAATCATACGAGCTTTAGATCATAAATATAATGTCTGAGATGATTAGCCACACTAAGATGCTATGCAAAGAATAGCTTAAGATCATGAACATAAGAACAATGTCTTAAGTAAGATATATCCCACAACACAAAGTTTGTAAAATAATATCAAATCCTATTCTTTGAAATGATCGAACGAAAACACAAAGTTTTTCTTCTTTCCAATAGCTCCGAATATTACAAAAATCTCGACCCTTTGGAATGCATAAGCATCCCTTATTTATAATAAAAGGGAACGAGAGAAAATAGGATAAATCCCAGAAAATAGTGTTCTTTAAACAGTGTTCTATTTTGCTTGATCCTCACGCAGGAGACCAAGTCAAAATTTGCTTCCTACATGACGAAACAGAAATGAAAAAGACATGTCAATTTCAAGATTGAAATGACATGAAACATCAAGAATTAGTCTGAATCATCATCTTTCGCTCCTTCATCTTTCTCTTCCTCCAGCTGCACCTGTTTGTTCCAAAATTCTTGGAACTTTCGAATTATGCCTTGCATTTCATTTTCGTCAGGTGCAGTAGAATGATCATTCCAAATTTCACAGGTTTCATGGATATCACTAGCACCTCCGGGAAGCTTTTTCAATCCTTTGCTGAGCTTTCTCAAGGACTCAAAAGAATGTTCAATTCTTACAAACCGATCAATGACCTCAATACCAAATCCGTGCATTGGTTCATGCTGAACCGACTCTTGGACTTGTTTGAAGAGATCATCTGCTGACAAGATACCTGAGTTCCCAACCGACACCTTTGGACAAATCTTCAACAACTCTTCTTCCAAATCACTTTTTCCATCAATCAATTTATCCCTTGATTCTCTCAACTTAGCGCAGGCTTCATTGAGAATCTTCACCCTGAACCTGATGGCTTTAGTCAACTGAAAATGCTTATCCGTATGTGGGATAACGCCTTCTTCTACCAAGAGATGTGCTGGTATTTGCTTTAATACTTGGAGAGCTTCATAAGTCAAATCAAGATGTCCAATTTCTTGAGAAAACTCATCATCCATCTTCTCTCCCTCCTTCTGAATATCCCCCATAGATTGATGAACTTTCACAACGTCTTGTATCACCTCCTTCCCCTGTTGGAGTAACCTTTGGATCCATTCATCGACCACTCTTCCTTTTTTAGCAATCTTCTCAATTGTAGGTACTGATGAAAAATCGAATCCGACAGGGACAGAAGAAGATGGTATGGATTCAAGGGGTTTTGAGAGTTTAAGCAAAACCTCTGTCAACTACTCCACTTTTCCTTTAAGCTCATCTCTGCTGTCTTTTGTTTCTTTCAACTTCTGGCACAACACGTTTGTGGCATCCCGCGCATCTTGTTGCACCCCTTCTACTATCACTCTTCCTAGAGCCACCCTGGTTATCTGATAATCAGAGGCTGTTATGTCCTCTTTAGTTTTGTCAGTCACGGGAGTGGCTATCTCTGCGAACTTATCTCCTGAAGCGTCCACCAAAACCCTTGAAACTGTTTTGGGCTTCTTGCCTGATTTAGCAGTAGGAGCCTTGAGTGAGCTGAAATCAAAGGCTGGTAGGGGCACAATCACCTTCCTCTTCCTCGAGTTTTCTCGAGTAGCCATTGCATGCGGCGTATCGAGGGGGAGTTGCCACGGTTGTAGAAGATGGTATCATACTCTCAAGGGGAGAAGATTCTACTAGTGGAGGAGGAATAGTTACCAACGTGGTAGTAGATCCAATAAAAAGAGGCACAGGAGGGGGCGTGTTGGTGATCACTTGGGTACCACAGCAGAGAGGGGTGAAAGTCCAGAGAAAATACTGGCCATTATTGAAGAAGTTGATGGAGAATAAGGAGGTAGGAGTGGTTGTGAGGAAAGAGGCACAGATTCAGACTCCAAAGCCTTGGATGCAAGAGATAAGGTCTCTTCAATTGAGCAATCAGCAAATGGTGAAACCAGAGGCTGAATTCCTTCTCCTTCCAAAGTAATTTCTCCTATTTCTAGTGGTGTTGGTGATTCTGGCACATTCACCGTTTCTACTGGAGAAACAATTGAAGAGATTTCTCTTTCTTTCCTCTTTTTGACAATCTTGACCTTTATAGGCCCCCTAGAAGATTTTCTCTGCCCTTTTCCTTTTTGAGGGCCCCGCCTCTGCAGCACCAACTTTGAAAACTTATCATCTTTAAAATTCATTCCCAAGAGGAGAGCCATGCTTTGGTGTGAGCAAGGATTAGAGCCGACCTATCTGAAATGGAGGCTTTTTCACTAACTGACCAATCAATAGGTGGGAAAACATATTGATCTTCATTTATCCCATCATAGGAAAGATCCAAAACACTTTCATTGTCACTCGTACCTTCTGGTAAATCAGCAAGCTCCAGTGTTTGAATTTCAGCAATTGTCAATCTGCTATTATCCTTTCTGCGAACAACAACCTCATTACGCAGATCAACCCAAATATCCTCTATGTTTGGCCTGTGCAGATGCAGGGTTCCATACGCCCTGAGCACTCCTCGATGTCAAAACCATCTCGAGGTTTCATATGCTTCCTCAGCTTGTCCTGAAGCTCATGGATAACATTTTTAGCCTTCACCACTATTGAGCAAGTGTATCTCCCAATAGAAATTGGGAAGGATACAGCAGCCTTATGTTTACTTTGTTGGAATTTATGGAAATCCAACAGCTGCCTAACCAATTCCATCAATATCAGTTTATCTCCTGGATATCGGGGCAGGTGAAAAGGATCCCCCGAGTACATGACCACCCGTAGATATGTGAACTTCTTGAACTGTAAGAAGACACATCCCCATTTGGAAACTTCAGCCCAAGCCTCATCTGAGACTCTTGTCTTCCTCAATTCAGGGTTTAGCCTGCAGATGTTTTCATAGAAGAAGGCGTCATTCACCCTTCTGAATTGATCTTGGGATCCCTTCCTTGTCAGTTGAGGGAAGTATTGATACACATGACTCCCCGTCCTACTTCCCTTAGTATCCAATCCGGGATAGTTCCTCATCCCAGCCGCTGCATATGTGACATATGAAGACATATAAAATTTCCCCGTTGACAAGACCGTTGTCATTTGGGAATCAATCTCATTGCTAATGAGAGTGCCCCAGTCAATCCCTTGCTGATTCTTCTTGATGGTGATCATGAATTGATACATCCACCCTTGGAATACATTCGATTCGGCAAACCAAAAACCCGACTCAACAGAGTGATGATGTCATTGATCTCTTGGATGAAATCACTCCTGGGGATAAGTCTTGGAAATCTGGAGACAACCGGCTTGGCCTTGATCAGGAACTTTTTATTTACATGCTTGATGCAGTTTTCCTGATCGTTGTCCCAGGCTTTCTGAGCTGACTTGATGTCCAACTCTCCATACTCTTCAAAATTGGGTAGTCTGAGGAGGTCATCAAAGTAACCTCCATCCAATTTGATCACTACTTCACCTGCCTGACTTCTCACAGAACGAGAAGCCGAGTCATAACTGGAGGCACAGGCCAAAATGAACTCAGGGCACTGAGCGGCCATGGGAAAACCAGCTGCAAGGGGTAAGCCACTATCGGCTATCGCTTTCATCCACGGAGTTTGGGAGGAACTCCTTACCCTACTCCAGAAATCTTCAATATCTATATTCCCGAGCTCTGTATCTCGGATGTCATAGTTGCAATCAATATATGATGGAGACTCCACCTTTCTAAACTTGTATTTCATTCTTCCTGACTTCTCAGTCTTTTCTTGAGATGGACCAGGGTCCGACATGAAGGACGTCGAAGGAAGAAAGTTCCAGAGATCAGGGGATGTCGAGCACTGTGAGAAACCCGATCTACTGGATATGTCGGAAGAACGGAAGAGTCCGACACTGGCGAAGATGTCGGGAAATCCAGGAAACCCGATGCGCTGAGAGTGTCGAAACTCCAAAACCCCTGAGACTCACCGATGAGTGTCGAAAAACTCGAAAAGTCCGGCGAAATCCTGACACTGATGATGTCGAAACTCAAGAAAAATCCCGACACTTGTGATGATGTCAGAAACTCTGGAAAGTCCGGCACGCCAAACCTTCAATATACTTCGGGTCTTCGACACTGCACAACACCCTTCAAAACCCGAGAAGAGAAAAACAGGGTTTTTTGTTGAATTTCAAACATGCAATCTCCTTTTTTACCATTCATGTACCAAGCACATAAGAAAATTCTGAGGAAATAACACCAAGTGGTAATTTCGAAGAGATAGACCCTAAAACCTAAACCCCGTTTAGAAAACAACTCCAGAAAGAAGAAGAATAAAAATCCCTCAAAACCCAGTAAGAAAATGAGAAGAATCCACGCGCAATCAATCCACAAAAACTAGGAACAAAGAATGGAAAGAGAAATACCTTCAACCAGAGAAAGGAAAGATCGAAAACAGGTGATTCAATCGGGCACAGTGAGCTTTCGGGTTTCGAGATTGGAAGAGCATGTACGAAAATCCACGAGTTAAAAATACGTCCGGTAAAAATGACGTGTAAATCCACATATTTATAAGAAAATTTGTAATTAATACACTTCGGCTTGGCACGTGCCACCTCACCCGACAACTCGGCATTAATGCCATGTCAGCATGCTCGAGAGGTCCGAAAACCCGAAACAAAGGTGCTTAGAACAATTCGGGTTTCGGGTTTCGGGAAACACAAGACATAGAGCATGAGATGTTTAGATGCTTCAACGTTCCGAAAACCCGACATGAAGAACTAAATCGGACTTCGGGTATCGGGAGACAGGCGACACAAAACATGCTTTGGATAAGGCATGTTCCGATGCGCCGAAGGTCCGAAAACCCGAATTGACTCTACTTGAAGCGGGCTTCGGGTTTCGAAAACACAAGACATAAAACATTTAAAACTCATGTCGACTGTCCCAAAAACCCGATTTTCTCTTAAAGAAACCCAAAACCCGATTTTCTCTTAAAGAAGCAATTTTGCAAAACCAGAAATTAGAGAGCATTTGAAAGGTGCATGTTTGCAGTTCATCAAGCTCACAGGAGAAGAATTATAGCTGCAGGGAAGACTAGCTCAACAAATGTTGCATGGCTCAAGAATACAGGCTTTCAAATTTTAGATTAGCTGAGAGGTTATCAAATAGACTCCATGCCCAATGGATTGCTACAAGCAGCTAGCCGTTCTTCATCTAGCAGGCAGATGACCCCGCTGAGTCGCCAAAATTGTTATCCAAAATTCACCCCTCAAGGTAATTTTGATAACATGCATCAGATCATTCAATCCCGAGAAAGTATATTGATTCAAGGCAAAAATCATGTTTCTGGGGTCCCCTCGGCTTCTTTCTAACTCTCCTGTCCAAGAAGAAAACCCAGCAAGTTCTAAAAATGTGAAAAAATTGCAAAAGCCAAGCTTGGTGCCGAAGCAAGGAAAAAATTACCTAAGTCTTGTTTTAGGCAGTCCGGGACAGTTGGGACAAAAGTACGCGGATCGGCCGGTTTGGCGCAAGTCAGTCCATTTCAGGCGGTTCGGAGAGATTTGTCCCGATACCCGAGATAGTTGGGACAAAAGTAAGCGGAGGAGGACGCGAATCGGCCGATTTGGCCGAATAAGAGACTTTATGCTCGGGACATTTAGGCCAAAGGTATGCGAGGGATGCGGAGGACACGAAAATCCGAAAGAGCCATGAGCCAATGGAATCTCTCCACGTGTCTTCACCGTAAAGAGGGACAAGGAAGCCCGAATCGGGCGGTTCGGAGATTTTTGTCCCAGGTAGTTTGGGACAACCAGGCAAAAGGTACATGAGGGATGCGTGGGACGTGAAAAGCCAAAGAGCCGCCAACGAATCAGAACGTGCCACGTGTCAAAAGGAAAAAAATTGCTAAGTGGTCGGTAAAAGTTTCAAAGGGGAAAATGGAACAGAGGGCCCAAGCCAGGTGACACAGGACACGTGTCCTAAGGGGAAGGGGAGTTCAGAGCTCGGGAGAGCTTTGGAAACTTAGCAAAGTTTTGGCCAAAAACTAAAAGGTAAAGGTTTTCCCCGCACCCCTGTCGATGAACCAAACGATGCCACGTGTCCCAAGTGGCGGGCGCGGGGGGGAAATGAAATTTTTTTCAAAGTGTAAGAAAAGTCAAAATTTTCAAGGAAAACCCACGAAAGGGAAGGAGAGAGAATTGTGCAGCCAATCAGCACCTGACACGTGTCATCCAAGTGGCAGGGCGTGGAAAAAATTAAAATATTTTCCCGCCGATCCGTTTCGGCCTGTTTTTGCCCTAAATCTTCAGATCGCCATATCTTTCGATCCGAACTCGGATTTTCACGTTCTTTATATCAATGGAAAGCTGGTGAAATTTTCTACATGATTCCTAGGTCAATATTACATTTTGGTTCAGTTTAGAGAGATAAAATCAAGGAACGTCTCTAAGCATGTGGTAATGGCCAGAACTGACATTTCAACAACCAGCTTAAATGCAAAAGACAGTTCGCCACTTTTGCTAGGGTTCTCACCTACCGCCATGATGAGATGAACTAAATGTGACCTAGAAGTGGTTGGGGTAGATCTAGATTTCCTCTCTCTTCCCTCTCTTATTCTTCCTATAAATTGTAAGGAGGGGCTTCTTTCTAAAGGTCGAACATTCTTGTTTTGCCCCTCCCTTCTTCTCTTTGGTAGGCGAATTTGTGGAGTTCAAACCTCCCATTTAAAAATGTAATGCAATCGTGCCTCTTGGCATTTTTTAGTGTATTGTATCGATCTTTGTAGCAAGTAATGCATGTCTGTGGATGATTCTCAACCCTCTCTATGTTCATTTGCATCCTCCTGATCTTTCACTACAAATTTTGCTATCTCGTGTGTGATCTTGCATCACATTTGAATGGTTTGTGTTTATTGGCAAGATAGGTGTTCTTCATTCCTCGGTGCATCACCTTTGTTAGCTTAGGTTTATTTTTATGCATCTTCTTACCTGTCTCTCCTGGCAAGTTAGATTAGGTTTTGAGTAAACCCTCTGCGTTTGTGTGCATCTCAATAGAGGAGGAATAGGAACCAGCCTTCTCTGGAGAATCCTTTCTCATTTTTACAAGTCCCACACTTGGAGAAAGGATTCCATGTTGTGCAATCACACTAGATGCTAGAGTGATCAACCTAGAAATCTGATCAACATCCAGGGGTGCTGTGATTTTGCACTAACAAGTTTTTGGTTTTGTATTTTATGAGCAAGGCCACCATACTATTATTCCATGTACCACCCGTAAACATAATGACCGTCGTGCTATCGGCTTTCCTCAACCACCTACCAAACAATCCCACATTGAACTCATTAAGGACACAAGATCTTCTCCACCTTCTTCACTTTGATCCACCTTCATCACCACCCTCACCGATGGAGTCGATGGATCTGAATCTATCACTCCCATCTTTTTTTTTTTCATAAACACCATTTCCTTGGGGCCTCTAACTTGTCAATGTGAGGGTGAGGCCCCTTTTACTCTTCCCTTCCTATATCCCAAAATGATCGATGACAATACACCTTCAATTAACGTTGTTCAATGTTAGGATGATGAATATATACTCACCTACCTTGGTGTAGAAGACTCATATATTCATCGATCATTACCTTCTGAAATGCAAACCATGTTGAATGAATCGACTATCAAGATCAACATTCATACTCAGGATGATCCACACATCCTAAAGATTGGACAATCTTTGGATGTTTGATGAACATAAAGCCATCACTTCTTTTCTTAGAGATCATAACCATTATTTCACTTGGTCTTACATAGACATGCCCAATATTTACCCCACCATAGTGGTCCACAATATCGTAATTGTTCTTGATGTGAAACCCATTAAACAAAAGTTGAGGAAAATGCACCCTCACATTGCCCTTCTCGTCAAAGAGGAACTTCAACGCCTTATTTTTGTTTCCTTTATCTTACCCATTGATTATCCTCATTGGATTTCTAACATTTTCCCTATCACTAAGGCAATAGGGGGACTCCGTATTTGCACGACTTCCATGACCTCAACCTAGCATGCCCAAAAGATGACTTTCCTTTACCTAGTATTGACTAGCTGGTTGACCTTACCGCTGGCCATGAGATGCTATCACTCATGGATGGCTTCTCAGGTTATAACAAAATCTTTCTTTCCCTAGAGGATCAACACAAGACCTCATTCATCACCCCTTGGGGGACCTTTTTCTATTGAGTCATGCCTTTCGGCCTTAAAAATGTTGGTGCCACATATCAGTGGGCTATGACTTACATCTTCCATGACATCATGCATTGCATATTGGAGGATTAACTGGATGATCTCTTGGCCAAATCTAAATGCTACTCTGAGCACCTAACCGTCCTCAAAACCATATTTGACCATCTCATTAAATATTGCGTCCGATAAATCCATCCCAAAAAACTTTACTTAGCCTTAGTTTTCGTTGCCACCAAACTCCGTCATTATCTACTCAACCACAAAACCTATTTTGTGACCAACACCAACCCCTTACACTTCATGTACACCAAAACTTATCAAAATCAGCGTGTCGCATGATGGCTTATGATTTTAGCTGATCTTGACCTCGAATTCATTCATCAAAATTCCATCAAGGGCCAAGCTATCACCAACCAATTGGCTGACACACCTATTTCTAGGGATCAACCCTCTAGTTTTGACTCACCATCCTCTACCCTAAATAATTCATCTTCCATGTTCCTCACATTACATAACACCTCACTTTGTTTCCTTTTTATACCTAAAATTGGAAATTAAACCACATACATAACAAGTTGTTTCATATTTTAAACATTATCACAACATACATTTATTACGCCTACCATTTCTCTATCATCATTATGAATATATTATACCACATCTCACATATGACCCATAGAATCATTCATTGCATGAAATAATGAATCACCATTTCACCTATTTTCAACTCAACCATGCCTAAACCAACCTAACTCAATCCATGCCTAACTCAACCTGATTCAACCATGCCTATGACCTGACTCGATCCATGCCTATAACCTGACTCGATCCATGCCTATACCAACCTGACTCCATCATGCCTAACTCACCTAATTTCCCTCCATATCAAAATAATAAATCAACAAATAAAAAAATACCATGTATCTCATCACCACATCAACAAATAAAAAAAAATACCATGTATCTCATCAACACATCAACAAATCAAAAATACCATGTATCTCATCATATAAATAAATCAATGTGTATCTCAAATATACATGGCTATCTCATCATGTCCATCATCTCAAAATCATTAGCATGCAAGCTGATATACAATACAAAATGTCATCGGCATGCAAGCCGGTCTCATATATACAATAAAATAATGAATCAATACAAAATCTCTTTGGCACGTAGGCCGGTATATGCTCGAAATATACAAAATCACTCATACATCCTCACTGTCTTTGGCACCTGTGGTGATATGTGATCAACAATACAACTATCTCTTGGCACACAGGCTGGTATATAATCACAAAATCACTATCATACATCAAAAATCAAGTGACCACATATCAGGCATCTCGACGGATGTCCTCCATCTTTGTATCACATATACCCTCAGCCTCTTAGGTCCCTGCTATGCCTCAATTAGAGTTGGTCTCGTGTGCTAGTAGCCTTTTCTTGATCAGGTCTTGGAGCTCACTAACCTCCTGTGCTCTCCACACTATGAGTGTAGGATCTTGTCCTCTCACTAGATTCCTACCATCGGGTGGTCCTAATAGTATCTTGACTCACCTAGGGCATCCCGTAACCTAGATATAGGCATGGTCTATGGTGGTCCCATAGGTCGTGGCCCCTGTACCTTCCCTATGGGAACCTACCTTGTGCTGCATATGAACTGGGACCTAGTCCGTTGCCTATATCTCGGGCTCTGTAAGACCCCAATATGTGCCTAGGCTATGACCAATCGCCTGTAAACTCCGCCACTCCGAGCATGTAAGGATGCCACCTGATCATCCCCTCCTCTCCATCTGCATCTCCTCCACTAGCCATCTGGGCCTACAAACTAACCACCTATATGCGTAACTCTACCGCCTCTACCTCACGAGCCCTCCGATATGTCTCTGTAATATACCCAACTAGGTAATGAGAGTAGCTACCTACCCTTGTAGGGTGTCTCTCTACACTATAATGGTAGCTAGATCCAGTTGCCCCATTTTGGGTGGTATGGCTTGTAACCGAGCTGCTCACCACTATTTGTACTTGTTTTTACACTGGCATCATCTATCCACCACCCACCGTTGCTTCTCCTACCCCGTGAGTACTATAGGCTATTGTAGATATAAGAGCCTCTCCACATCATCTCTCTGATACTATGGGAAGGGTGGAGGTATGTCCTATACTAGCCTGAACTACCGTTAGACTCTATCTACCAAGATCATCTCATCCTCCCGGCATGGCGACCATGTATCCATCTCTCTAGCTTGAGCTCAGCTAGGTCCTCATGTATATGCCTATATGAAGGGAATCCCACATATGGCCTCCATATAATGTCCACTCCAAAACCCCTCTAGTAACTATTAGAAATGGGCCACATCATGTGTCGGCCTCTCAAATCTCCATTCTCCTATCACCGATACCCATCTCCTGGACCCCACCCACAAAAATCACACTAGGAATGCATCTGCTTGGGGCATCCCTATAGGCCACACACAAACAATGTGCTCTTATACCCAACACTGCTGTAATTACATATAACAGAGGTTGAACTGCGCATAGCCACCCATATGCCCATAACTCCCTGTACAACTGCACCAAGAATTCTGGTTCCTAGGCAAAGTGGGTCTCATGTACCATCATGTCATGGAGTACCCCAATTAGTGATTGGGGAAAGTGTCCACCCTTTGCTTTTGGCGGTGCATAGCAGCACACCTTGCCTTCATCAACAAACCACTAGCCTTGTCTCCTCCAGACGTGCTAGGTACATCTCTCTATAGCTCAAACTCGGTGCCATGGAATCTCGGATCAGCCACCCCTCTCCAAAAATGGACACAATCATCTTCTCTCGAGGCCTCGGAGGAGATAGAATAAACTTGGGCACCCACTATGGGTAATCAAAGAATTCGAACACGTCCTCCGGGGTGATAGTCATCTCACCGATCGACAGGTGGAACATGTTGGTGGCGGAGTCATGTCTATTGATGAGCACGACCATCAAACTAGGCTGCCAGAATACATGTCTATAGCAACAAACCCCACTCAAGCCCACTACCTCCACATGTTGCAGCTCCTCTGAGGGTACTTGCACCACGCACTATCACCGGAGAGGTGGAACCCCGTCCCACATATATAGATGTGCTCTCCCACGCATCTAATACAAGCATGACATTAATTTACATATATCAATCCATATTCAACCATTATCATTTCCCTATACCTTATTTTCACCCTAACCATCTCAACTACCTAGCCCACACCACTTTTGGACCTTTTTGCCCACTAATCCGACCGGTACCGGTTCATCCTAACCGACCTCGATCACCCTTTAACCGGCATCGGTCACCTGTTTGGTGACCGATACTAGTTCACCCTTACCAACCCCGGTTACCCCTTAACCAGCATCGGTCACCTATTTGGTGACTAATACCAATTCCACCTAATCGACTCTGGTCACACTTGACGACGCCGGTCACTGTCACGCGCAGAAAAAACCCGTGATTTCCCAAAACTCCCCTCTCTAAAAACCTCTCCCCGCCCCTTTTACCCCCTACAATGATCTAAACTACCCTTGGACCTCCACCCACCATCCCTATCCCATTTATTACCCTCCACATTCCTTCTTTTACCCAATATTTCCCCATTCCCAAATTCAATTTTTACCCACCCCTAGAAATAAATAACAAACAAAACATAAACCCACACTAAAATAATCCTCTCATCTATCAAATCAACAACATAGAGCAGAGTGCTTACCTCATCACACTGCCACCATCTCGGTGGCATGTCTCTGCTCTGTATCTAGTGGCCCACCCGATCCCTCTTCGACCTCTGCGCCATCACCAAATAGCTACCCGTAACCTACGCCCAATCGAATCCCTTGTAATGATCATGTGGACTCGTTGCTCACCAACCAATCACTAGTCAATCACACTGCCAACTCACTGTTCCATTTCATCTAGAAACTTTTCTCTCTTTTCTCTCTTCTTTTTCATTTTCCCACTTCGCAAAATAACAATTGAATCGCAAAAAAATGTGGATTTTTTTATAACAAACCCACCTAACCGACGTCGGTTACCCTTGACCGACATCGGTCACATGCCCTACCTAACCATCCTCGGTTTACCTCTACCAACATCGGTCACCATCACCTACCCATTGCCCTAAATTTTACCCTATTACCCCCTACCTCCCTTTTTGCCCCACCCAACCTTCACCCTGATCATTTACCTCACCCCACCTTTACCCTACCCATTTACCTCACCTTTACTGACAAAATCATTTACTATCTCCCTTAGTCCTCCTTTGGGGACTCATTATTCTACCCCTACCTTGGCGTTACTGTCCACGACCTAGATATTTGAACCCGGACCATCGCTAGTGACCTTTGACCTCATGTGTTCGCTATACCTTACGACACTTTATTACCTATGTTGTTGACCTAATGACCTTACCTAGCCTATTTCCATGACCATTTATCCTGACCCTACCTTTGGTGTACCAAAACATACCTAAACATTCCTACACCTAACCTATGTTGTGTTTCCTGACCATATCCTATACCTTGGATACTGGAATCACTTCAACCTTGTTTGGATAAACCTATCGACCTTAAACGATGTAGAGTTTTCTTGCGCTTGAACTCGTAGCGTGCTACGGTTTATACATGTGTGTGCATTTGATTTGCTACCTTTGATCCTAACCCATTACCTATATTACCCGAGTGGACCTTTAACCCTTTTTCCCTCATTACCCATCTTCCTTTTCAACACATTTACCTTTTATCAAACCACTCACCGATTTTGCCTTCTACCTCATCGGTTCCTAGTTTGAGGGGATAACCTTCACCCACACATGGGCCAACCACATCTTATTTTTATTAGCTTCGCTTACTAATACAAGCTACACAACAAAAGGGACAAAATGTAGACACTAAAATTAGGTCACACTCCCTTTGGTCCCTCAACAAATAAGCACCCTTCATCACATTCACTCTAGCCATGGGCCCCTTCACCCCACTAATATTAATTTAATTTAATTAATTCATTATCCTCACAGTATTTATTATTTAAATATATTAATTTAAATAATATCCAAACATACACTTCACCTAGACACCTCATCAAGCCAACTCACCCTAAGACCTATTCTTAGTAAGTTGTCATAACTAACTAAGACTTACCCAAACCCTAAAAATCAATGCCTACATTCCCTCTAACCACATTCCCACATGCTTACAAGAAGCTCCCAGTCTAATCCATGGGTTAACGGCATGAGATCTGAGGAAATCAAGAGGATCTCCCTAGTTTACTAAACCTAGGAAAACTTGCCTTCGACCGATGTCGGTTACCCCAAACCATCACCGGTTAAGCCGCAACCGCCATCGAGTTACCCTTTTAACCCCAAAACAACCTTATTCTCAAGGTTGGTAGAAGGTTGGAAAAATATTGGAAAATTTGGTGAACATTAGCACATTCTAGAGAGATAATGCATCTTCTGAGAGTGAATTCCAGTGACAACACGCATGCAAGGAAGGAGATCAAGCATCTTTTCCTACACAAAGCAATCCCAATAGTGATCTGATCTAACTAAGCAAAGAGGAATGCACATGTAGCCCATGAAAATCTTTTCTTTAGTTGTGATCACCTACAACCTTCAAACCTCTCATCGGCACCTCTCGTCCTCAATTACAAACATCCAGACCGAGAATCCAAGTAAGTAAACATTATAATTCTCTGGTTCATTCCATTTCATTATTATATTATCATTTTTTGTTTACCTAGCCACCCATTGAACTCCTTTAACATTTCCCCTCCATATACCCATTATAACCATGCCAAATCCCTCCCAAATCACCCAATACCTCATCCCGACCAACCAAAATCCTTTGTGCAATCACAAAAGAGACCCACAACCCATTTTGTGGCATTCCCAGTTTTCCACAATATACGGCACCGCTTACACTTATCCATCATCGGTCAGATTTAACTGACATCGGTCTCTATATTAGCCCATACAACCCAAAACAGTGACCTATCCACCTAATTTCCTCTCACCCTCATTCACCTGTGATCTACCTGAGACCTTTGTTAGACCTGCGCAGACCCATAACCAGTTATTTGACCTTCGGATCCTATTCTAACCTAGCCTGTTAGATTAGATCTATTTCTTATTGTGTTTTAAGTGAGATACCTAAATCATTTCAAATTACATAGGTTTTACCTTATTTACCACATTGAATTGTTTAAATCGGTGGGTGATGACCATCTAGGAAGTATCACACTTCCCAGATCTAGCACACACTAGGCGCTTCACTCACATATTATTTAACTCCTTCTCGTGGTCTTGCTTTACATTACAGGTTGTTCCTCCTAGCCAAAAGGAATCTCTCACAATTAGCTACGGATTCAAAATCATACGCATGCGGCAACCCATCAACTAGCATCTCAATAGGTATTCCTCCTACGCTCGTTACCCTATCTGCTTTTGTCAATACTTCAAAAAATGATCTAGAGAACGTTGAAACACCTACTCAACCCATTATCATTAGTCTTGGTGATGAGGAGTTCACAAGACTCTTTGACCACAACTCCACTACCTTAAAACATTATCTCTCCCATTCCTCTACCCGGATTCATCAGAAAACATTTATACAACATGCTTGTGTCCATCCCCCTACCCTTTCCCCATTTCTGCGTCATCTAGTGCTAACTTAGCCTTAACTTTTTCCACCTTACCTCCCATAGTATGCCAACTTGACCCCACATCATCAATATCTCGTGACACCTACAACATCGGTCACACTTTTGAAGTCATTTTCTCCCATGGTTTCAACCATTCCTTCATCAACCACCTTCAAGATAGCCCCGTATGTACTGCTTCCTCGTATATACCTATTGCATTGCATCGCAGCCATCCATTGTGTCGAAACCCATACCCCATTAAAAACATCATCCTTTCCATCTCGTAGTCTTTACCTCCAATCACTACAAGGATTTCTACATCCAACCTACCTACTTACACATATCACCAACAAGCACCTATCTTGTCTATCACTTATTTGCGATATTTTCCGCCTACATCTATTCCCCCTACACAGTTATCATACTCAACACCACCATATACTGGAATGTTGTCCACATCATACATTCATCATCAACCTCCTTATACTACGTGAGGTGTCCAGTCATCATAACCTACCAAAGAACATTATTAAAATGATGATGGAAAAGATGCAAACATTGGAATCATCAGTTTTTGGCTCTCACAACTCTTTAACATATGATGAAATTTGTAATGAGCCCATTCATATGTCTATTCCCATTTTTCCATATCCTACACACTGGGAAATTCCCAAAATCAACTCGTTCAACAACTAAGATGACCAAGAAAAACATTCGGTCTTTCAAATATGGGTTCTATTTAATCGCTCATGACGACGCTCTACTCTTGCGGACATTCCCTATGTCCTTGACATGACCCACATTGGATTGGTATAGTGGTTTACCTTGAAATTCCATTTACTTATTTAACCAAGTGGTTCAAGCCTTCTAGGAAAAGTTTTCAATCAATATCATTAATAAGATCCCCATGACCAACTTGTACACAACACGAAAATACAATGATGATTCTATCATAGATTTTGTCGCTCATTGGTGGAGCTTCATCAACAAAATTACATATCGCTACCTTTAACCGAGCTTATAGAGTTTTTCACTGCGGCTTATACTAGGCACATCTCATGAACTCTCCAAGTCCAAACATTTTGAACCTTTGATGAAGCGTTCACCATGGCTAGAAAGCTTTAAATTTATGCCATAGAAGAGAAAGAAAATTCAAATGTGTAACAAAAATGCTGCATTCAAAACCGTAAAACAACTATTTCAAAGAAAAATGATTTGTGAATGTGGTAGTTTTAAAATATGGCCCATCTCACCCATCCAATCAATCAAAACCTTCTTCCAACCTTTCTCCTATTCAATATTTCTAGTTTAGGTAAGAGTAACAAAACTACACTCCAATCGGGAGCCTTATTCTTTAGTATTAGAAAAATTATTAAATCTGGAATAATTTCTCTACCACCCATCAAACAACATAATAGTTTTTACCCTACTCTTCCTATGCCTGCATGGTACAAGGAATAGGACTATTGCAATTATCATGACATAAAAGGCCATAATGATGGTAATTGTATCATCTTCAAGAACATTGTCCAGAAATGTTATATAATGGAGATCTTGTCTTGGAAAACCAAAAGGCACTGCAAATAAAAACTAGCATATCTTTAAGAAGCCATTCCCTAATCATACCCGTCATCGCCAACCAAAGTGGTGAACCTTCAACTAATGACAGTAATGTCCATGAGGTCCATGTTGTGTTTGACCCCATACCGACTCTTCCTCAATTTCCTCCTGTCCCTTCCATTGAGGATATTCTTGTACGAGCTCCTTTACCCATGGAGGATCCTATTTCATCTAATCCTTCACCCATAGAGGATTCCCCTTCATCTCCCCATCACCCATGGAGGAGACCACAATACATGCTGATACCGTTTCACCACCCACCTCGAACCTAATGAACAACGTGTGGTGTTAACTCTCCTACCCATGGGAGAGTCATCCTTACCTTCCTCACCATCAAAAGAGGAACCTACCTCATCCCACCTACCATCTCCCCTACCCATAGGGATCCTTTAGAAGTGCCACTTTGCATGTTGGTGACAATTCCCCATTAGCCTTCTATTATCCACTCGATATGCTCTTGTCTCTCTTACCTATAGATTCCAAATCTAACCAATTCCTATCTTGTAGACATATTTGAAAGGGATTTCTACTAAACCAACTTTATCTCCTCTTACAACAAAGCTTCCATTTTCACACTGGTGACCACTTGGATTTTTTTATAATTCCATGTTTTGGGTACGTCTCCTACTACCCTTTTTAACCCAAATGTAAATATTTCCTATTGATACCTCCACAATTTATCTAAAGTCATTTTAGATGACCAAATCAACCATGACCATGCCTATTGAAACAACCTCTTCTTCATCACCCTCACCTACATCCAGGACCTTTACCAAAAACCAAACCTATTCCTATGCCTAAAACCTACCTCAGTATCTATACCTTCACCTACGTCTATAGCCATCACCACATTGGGTGTCATGCTAACATCAAGCCTAGTCCACCTCTTGTCAAATTGGACTTAGCCACATCTTTAAAAATCCACACAAAACTATTCCTACACCTAAAAGGAAGACCCAAACTTCTAGGCCACATACACCGAGTTTTCCTACTAGCCCTCTCTCACCTTCACCACTATTCTCCATCCTAGGACCTCACCCATCGACCTTGACCAAAAACCCTAAAATTCAAGGAAAAGTAAAAGCACAGACCCCAACTCTTCATCATGACCTTTTATCATATCTAAATTACCTACACACACAACACATTCATTCACCGTTACCCATATCTTTCTTACTGCCTATACCTCCATCACCTATAATAAATCCATCAGTACCGATGATATTTCCTTCTCTTCAACCCATACCTTCCACCTTGCCTCTACCAGTAACCTTCACCGTGCCTCCTTTATCACCTTGGCTAACTCATCCTCTTCCACCATCCACTTTCCCTTCTACATCATGTACTCCTCCTTCACCTTTACCCCAGAAGGAGTAACCAAAATTGAAAACCCACTACCCTCCAAAGAGGTAGTTAAGCCTACAACACCTTCTATCGCTAGTTCATCTACTATGCCTTTACCTAAGAAGGTACAACCCAAGCCTAAAATAGTACCACCTACCAAACTGGTGGTCAAACCTATCCCACCTCTAATTCCACCTCCTGTAGCACCTCACACATCACAATCACCCACACTTCAATCAAAACCCACACTCACTTCACATTGTGATCCATTGGTAGGGTCTTATGCCAACATTCTAGCTAACCTTTTAGAGACCTCTGTCATCACATTTCCACCACTTAGACCTTATGACCCACTCAAACCCAAACCAAAAGGGTTTGATGATACTAAAATTTGCGCCTACCATCGTGTGCCAGGGCATGATGTAGAAAATTGTAAGGCTCTAAAAACCATTCTTCTCCAACTTTTTCCTCTTGAACAAAATTTTGATGACGATGATCTTTTAGATGAGGACCCAGTTCCACCCCCACCTATCACCACACATCCTTTCCCACTACTATTCAGTGACCTACATCACCACCTCCATAACCCATTTATCCACCTCCAAAATTTGTGATCAATATGGTCCACATAAGAGAGAGAGCTAGCCAAAACCCCACCAAAATGCTAGTGCACCCTACTCATTTAACAAGTTCTTATCCCACACTAGTTTTTAATCCATAATGACATTATAATTTTCATGACACACCTTCTCCATCCACCTATTTTCCTTAGATTAACATGATCCAAGTTTCCACTCGTGCACCAAAAAGACAAAGGAAAGGAGAAAGTAACCAGCCCATCCACCAATTTTGTGCACAATATACCATCTGCACCCGCACCAAGAATTACCATTTAGGGACCCACATACCCTATTTCTGATGAGGTCACCCATCATACAATGATAAAACAATTACACCAATCCCCTTTAAAATGTCTTTTGTACAACCTTGTCCAAACTTTTGAATCCCATGGATAAGCCCTCATGGAGGTTCTACAATCCATCGAGGTTTTACCTAACAACCCAACATCTTGGCCTCCATTATCACCCCTCACCATGTGGTCTCTCTCACCAATTCATCCCCTTCCTCTACACCTACCACTACTCACCAAGTAGCCACCCTCAATTTTTTAATGACAATGAGATTGTACCTCTCCAATCAGATGATCCTAATCCTTCCCTTTTCATTTCTATCTACATTGATAATATACGTGTTTAAAACATTATGATTGATGGTGGTGCTAACATCAACATCATCTCCTCCCATGCGTACAAAAAATGTACATCCCTTCAAATTACATGCATAATAACCTAGTTATGTTGTGTTCATTCAATGATGCCATCACTTCCACCCTTGGCACCATCATTCTCCACATTCATGTGGGCCCCTATACCATTCAAAATTATTTTATGTCTTAGAGGGAGAATTCCAGTACAACTTGTTGTTTGGCTAACCTTAGATCTACGTCATGGGTTGTGTTCCTTCAACCTTACATCACTATGTAAAATTTGAACATGAAGGACATAACTATACCATTCCAGCTGACCCTTCACCATTCAAAACCTATAACATGTTATATCGACCTAATGATGTCCTTATACCAGTTAAGGAATCTACCACCACTGCCACTTCTCCTTCACCCACAGCCCCATCCACCAATGCTATTGTTACCTCTCCCACACCTAACTCCTCTATTCCCACTTCCACATAGCCTTTACATATCCAACCCATCCACTAACCCATCTACTTCTCAACCAACCAATGCTTCTTCTTCCCAATCACCTAGTGATTCATCTATTCCCACTACCCATATATCCACTACCGATCCCTTAGAAGGTGTTTTTCAATGCCTCACTCTGGGGGAGTACCACCTGTACAACATCGACACATTCCTTACTCCTCAAGAGTATGGTAACCTTTTCCAACATCCTCACTATGATCACCGCATAGAAAGGTTTTCCTTATGGTCCTCCCCACCTTCGTACTACCAATTTAACATATGGGGACTTGATACTTCTACTTATTTTCCCGAGCCACCTTCCCAAACGTGACCATTTTCATCTGACCTCCAATCTCTCACCAACCACCACTTTACCCACACTTTCCTCCACCATTGTGCATGGAAAGGATTTGGCTTTGGGTTTATGAACAGGGTCACCATACTTTCATCCCATGTACCACTCATAAACACAAAGACCACATTGGTATTGGATTTTCTAAACCATCTTCCAAGAAATCTCATGTCGAACTCATTGAGGATGAAAACCTTCCTTCACCCCATCTACCAATGTCACCACCTTCACCTACGAGTCTATGGATCCAAATCCATTCCTCCTAACTTTTTTTTTTCATGAACACCATTTCCTAGGACCTTTGACTTATCAACAGATGGTGAGGCTCCCTCTTCTCTTCCCTTCATGTATCCTAACATGATCGATGATGATACACCTTCTATTAACATCATTCAATGTTAGGATGATGAGTCTATTATCACCTACCTTGGTGCAGAAGATTCTTATATTCACCAGTCATTTCCTTCTGAGACATAAACCATGTTAAATGAATCGACCATCAAATCAATATTAACACTTAGGATGACCCGCACATTCTAAAGATAGGCCAATCTTTAGATGTTGTCAAAAAGAAGAAGCTTTTACTTCATTTCCTCTGAGATCATAGCAATGCTTTTGCTTGGTCCTACGCTGATATGCCCGTATTGACCCAAACATTGTGGTCCACAATATCATCACTATTCCTGAAGCCAAACCCATAAAACAAGTTGTGGAAAATGCATCCTCGCATTTCCTTCTTGTTAAAGAAGAACTTCAACACCTTCTCTTGGTTTCCTTCATCCTACCCATTGATTATCCCCAATGGATCTCTAACATTGTTCCTATCACAAAAGTGATAGGGGGACTCCACATTTGCATGGATTTCTATGACCTTAACTTAGCTTGCCCCAAAGATGACTTTCCTCTACCTAGTATTGACCAACTAGTTGATCTTACCACCGCCATGAGATGCTATCACTCATGGATGGTTTCTCAGGTTATAACCAAATATTACTTACCCCGAAAGATCAACACAAAACTACCTTCATCACTCCTTGGGGACCTTTTTTCTATCGATTCATGCCCTTTGGCCTTAAAAATGTTGGTGCTACATATCAGTGGGCTATGACTTATATCTTTCATGACATCATGCATCACATATTGAAGATTACATTGATGATCTTCTTGCCAAATCCAAAATCGGGCCAGAACACCTTACAGTCCTTAAGGTCATCTTTGACCATCTCATCAAGTATTGTGTTCACCTTCAACCTAAGAAGTGTGTCTTCATTGTTCTCTCTAGAAATCCTTGGTTTTATCATTTCTTTGTGGCATAAAAGTTGATCCTCACTAAAATCAAGGCTATTCTCAAATGCCTCCACCTACTAACCTTCATCAACTTTCATAGTTTTCAAGGAAAGTTGTAATCTATTTTCATTTTTTATTTCACAACTTTTCGACCACTTCCACCCATTTCATCATCTCCTCAAAAAGGATGTCTCCTTTAAATGGGATGATGAATTCCACAAATCCTTTGAGGCCTTAAAATAATACCTCCTCCAACCACTTGTGCTCATTCCTCCTAAGGATGACCAACCATTTTACCTTTACATTTCTACCACTGATCATTCCTTGGGTGTCATGCTCACTCATCATGACGATGAGAAACACAGAGAAAGTATTTATTATATAAGTCATACACTTTTAGACTATGAAACTAGATACACCCATGCTAAAAAACTCTACTTAGCCTTAGTTTTTGTCACCACTAAACTTTGACATTACCTACTCAACCACAAAACCTTTTTCATCACCAATACTGACCCCTTACATTACATGTATGCCAAGCCCTACCAACATCAATGAGCTACATGTTGGCTCATGCTTCTTGCAGACCTAGACCTTGAATTCATCCATAAAAATATGTCAAAGGAAAAACATCATCGACCAACTTGCAGATGCACCTCTCTCCATAAATCAATCCTCTAACTTTGATTTCTCATATGAATCCATCACTACTCTCTCTTTGATGATACCATTTACCAGATGACCTTATTCTTCATGGTTCCAAATGTCAGTGTGGGGGTGTAGGCAAGTTATCCTCATTCCTCTTGATGGTGAACCTATGCCATTATCTTTCAAACTAGATTTTGATTGTACTAATAATATCACCAAATATGAAGCACTCATATTAGGTCTTCAAACCACCATCACCTTAGATGTTAAATCAATTAATATCTTTGGCAATTCTCAATTGGTTATAAATCAAGTCAATGGTATATACCAATGTCATAATGAAATAATTCAAAAGTATAAACATCATGTTGACATACTTTTGACTACCTTTGACTGTTATGAACTTCAAACCACCCCACGTTCTACTAAAAATTTGTGGATACCATGGCCTGTATTACTTCTCATATACCCGCTTTACCTTCTGACTCAAAATATTTGTCACAAGTACAAAGGTTGCAATCACCTTCTTATTTATTTCGAGACATCAACCTTGTCAAAACCATTGAACTTGACCCACGTGACCTTTGGTATAAGTAGTTTACGATTACCTTTCCTTTTTCAATTCTACCTCCATACCTTACTCAATGGACAATGTGCCTTTCTCAAAAGGTGTCTCTCTTATGTCATCATGGGAGGCTTCTTTATAAACATGGATTTGATGGTATCCTCTTACGATGCCTTACAAGTTCTGAAATTCCCTACACCATCAAGGAAGTTCATGATGGAATTTGTGGAGGTCACTTCAGTGGTTTAGCTGTCACTAAAAGTCATCCTTTTCTTGGGCTATTATTGTCCAACCTTAAACCATGATTGTTGTGATTATGTCAAATGTTGTGTGAAGTGCCAACAACATGCTAATCTTCATCACACACCTAGTCACACCTTACAGTCGCACGAGACCTTTTTGGCCTTTCTCTCAATGGGGTTTGGATCTTGTCAGAGAGATCAATCCTCATTCTTCCCAATCATCAATGGATTATTACCACTACCGAATACTACACTAAATGGGTAGAATCCATACCTCTTATTTCTACAAAATCCAGAAAATATGTGAATTCATCAACCATCACATCATTTTTCACTTTGGTGTTCCTCATCGTCTCATCACTGATAATGAAAATAATTCAAAAACAAAACCCTACGAAACTTTGTGACACCTTCGGCATTCAACTCATTTTTCTTCACCTTACTACCCTCAAAAAAAATGGCCAAGTAGAATCAACCAAAAAAACCTTAAAAAAAATTCTTATGAAAGTTTTTGATGATACTGAAAGGATTGGCATACACACATTCCTTTTTCCTTATGGGCTTATCACACTAGTATTCATACTTCAACTACTACCACACATTTCTCTCTAGTCTATGGTATAGAGGTTGTTTCTACCTCTGAAGTCCAGATTCCATCTCTTCGTATCTCACTCAAAGAGATGCTCAATGATGATGACTTTCACCAGACCATTTTGGCACAACTTGAGTTATTAGATGAGTGTCATCTTAATGCTCTCGATCACCTTCAAATCTACTAAAAATGTATCAAACGTGCCTATGAAAAATGTTTCCATGAATGAACCTTCTAGGTCAGTGACCTAGTCCTGAAGGAAAATCAACATGTGAAAAAGAGGAAAAAAGTAAATGGGGAAAATTTTCTCCTAATTGGCTTGGACCCTATATCGTTACTCATACCTATGGATCAGGTGCTTATCATTTGTCTTCACTCAAAGGTAAACCTAACCTGAGCCCCTTAATGCCTTGCATCTTCAACCATTCTATTGTTGAATCAAGTTCTATATCACCTTTTGTCTACTTAAACTGCTTGTCCCTTGAGCACCATTCACCTTCCATTTTACCTATTTTAAGGATCAATGACTAAACCAGAATCATGTGATTACCCGTTACCTTTCAACCTTGTCTTCAATATGAGTATCATGGCTCTACTCATGGCATGATTCTCATGGATACTTTTCATCTTTTTCAAGATGGAATCCCATGGTTCGTTCATCACTTAAACCCTCTCTTTCATAGTTAACCTTTGTGTGCTATAGTTTTGTCTTCAAAACAAGAGCATTTTTTCTCTATAGTCTTGTCCATGACTTAAAATTCCAAAGAAAAAAATTTCAAAAGTAAAATGGGATTCAAATCCTTGAGTCAAACTTCCAGAAAAAGATGACTCCCTCAAAAGGACATCTATTTTTTCTATCTCACTACTATAAATAGATGTTCTCCTCAAAGGATAGCTATACAAAGCTAGCCATATTATACTTAGTCTATCATCAAAAGAAGACTATTCTTACAAAAATAAAATAAAATAAAATATTCATAAGCTTCCCACATCGATCAACTTCACGAAGACCTCAAGGAGATAATATACTCATCCCACATAGACTTCCCACATCGATCAGTCTATCAAAAAAAAAAAAAAAAAAAGAAAATGATAACTTTTTCATCATGGACTTGCCTATTTTGATCTTGGGTCTCTTTCCAAATAGGAATGATGTCTCACACTAGGTTATGCTAAAACCAAACTATTTTCACCTCATTGCCTTTTCACCCTAATTTCCTACCCACTCAAGGGACGTGCCACAAATGTGACATTTCGTGATCATGTGACTTTCTTCACCCTTAGAATAAGTCAATCATGCAATGCCTTTAGGGTCTTACATTCATAAGCCATCTTTGGTATGATAGAATTTTTATGGTTCTTACCAATTAGGTGGCTCTTTTTCACCTCTTACCATTCACCTTCTTCATTACTTATTGATTTATCTATAGAGACTAGGCCATCGAAACCTTCATCTTAAAATTCCTCATTCACCAACATCATACCTAAATGACCTAAATCAACCATTCCTAAAATCCTAAATCCATGCCTAAAATCACCTAAACTCAACCATGCCTAAATCACCTAAACTCAACCATGCCTAAATGACCTAGACTCAATCATGCCTAAAACCTACCAACCATCCTCTACCTCATCATATTCTTCCCTAGCTTATGGGAGAACTACATCGGCCTAAGGCCCCTTTTTTTTCATTGGGGCTATGTAGGTAAGCACTTCGAGGGCATGGGGCCCTTGGAGGTTAGCTCAGCCACTCTTTACCCTAACCTTTTTCCCCCATTTTCCTATTCACATTCTACCTTAGTTAGTTTCCATTTTCTACAACACTTGGAAATTAATACAAACATACATACCTACCATTTCATCACATCATACATCAATCAGTTCACCATTCCATGATATCAAATATTTGGAAGTTTAAACCATAACATAAATATACATCATCATTTATTTTCCATACTACCAATAACATGGAAATTAAATCAAACCCAACAACATGACCAAATCATACCTAATTGACCTAATCAACCATGCCTAAACCTAACTCCACCATGCCTAACTCACCTAGACTCAGACCATGCCTAACTCCTAACTCCCATAACCCCACCATGCCTAACTCACCTAGACTCCACCATGCCTACACCTAACTCAACCATGCCTAAATGACCTAGAATCAATCATGCCTAACTCACCTAGACTCTATCATGCCTACATGACCTCACTCAATCATGCCTAATTCACTAGTTTCCATCAATACACAATAACAATGGAAATTAAAAACATAGATACATCATCCATACAATAAATATCATCATCTATATAAATGGAAAAAGTTTTGTATCAATACACATATACACAGATACAAATACATACAAGTATCTCAAATCACTCGATACAACCTCACTATCTTTGGCACACATAGGCCGGTATAAAAATAAAATCACAAAACTCTCATATATAACCTCACTATCTTTAGCACGTAGGCTGGTATATATATCAAAATCTCAAAAAAATAATCATACCAAGTGGCTAATCATCACCCCACCTCATATCCTCTAGAGCAGTCTCTCTCTCTCTCTCTCCTCCTACTGTCTTTCCACCCTACCAACATCTCTCCTCCCATAATAGGTCTCGGTCTGTACTCTCCACTGCCCCTCTGTAGCTCGGCCTATCCTACATGAACTAGTAGCCTCACCTTGACCCCTATCTCTCTAGGCTCACCAACCCCTGTGCTCTCTCTCTACTATGAGTGTGGGATCTCATCCTCTCACTCATTGCCTGTTGGGCTGTACTCATCATAAGAAGGGATATCTATCCCGAATCATCAGGTGATCATGATAGTAATGGGCCTCATTCAGGGCATCCTTAAACCTCACCATAGTCATCATCTGAGGTGGTGCCATAGGTCTCAATGTAACCTATGTGCCTGTCCTACTAATCCTGGCCTAGGTCCCTATACCTGTGATCCTTGTCCTCCTCCCTATACCATGGGACCCTGTCCCACCACTACTTCCTATAGTATGGGACCCTGTCCCTGAGCCTGTGGAGGTCCTATGCTGCAACCTGGGCCTATAAGGCCACAACCTAAGCCTATGCACATGCAGTGGTAAAATGGCCCTATAAACTATGCATGTGCTTTAAGGTGGATAACCTATACTCCATCCCCATCACCACCTTGTGTGGTGCATGCTATACCTGGCTAGTTAAGCTGTAAGGCTATCATCTACTTGGCTCAGGGTGGCCACCTATGCATGAGCTCTGTCAACTGACCCTACACACCTATGAGTTATGTCTGAAGAGTGGCCACCTACCCCTATAAGGCATCTCTTTATACTATCATGGTAGCAAGATCGGCTTTGCTTCCTAGTCTCGATGTGTTGCCACATTTTTTGTTCCACCCACCACTACCTATAACCATCGGTGACTCCAACATCATCAATCCACCTATCCACTACTGCTCCTCCTACCCTATCAGAACACTCGGACGTGGTGGAGACATGGGTCTCTCCATGTCATCTCTCCGGTATTATGGGAAAGGTGGAGGCACATCCATGGCAGCCCAAACTACCATCTAACCCTATCTATGGTATCATCTCGTGCTCATTGGCATACATATCCCCCCTGTATCCACCTCAATAGTTGAATCTCCTCTAACTCCTCATCCATGTCCTTGTATGAGGGATAGCCAATGTAGGGCCTCCACACAATATCAACCCTAAAAGTCCCTCAGAACTACTTATAATATAAAAACATCATGTGTGGCCCTAGCCACCCTATGCTTCCCACCAAATGGTACCCACCATTTGTATCCAACTCGACCAATCACCCCAAACCAATCATGTCATGGAAAACCCACTGAGGCACATGCACACTATATGCTCATATGCCCAATAATGTAGTAAAAAGGTACAACACAAACTAAACCGCCACAATCTCCCATAGGCCCATAGCTCCCTATATAGCTACACTAGGAATGTTGGTGCCTGTAAAAAAGTAAATATCCACCTCCATCATATCCTAGAGCACTCCCATCAGTGCTCATGGGAATCTCCCACCCTCAACATCTGGTAAGGTGAAACAACATACCACCTCCATCATCAATACAACTAGCCTCGTCTCCTGAGGATGGGTTGCATACATGTCTCCATAACTAAGGCTCATGCTATGATACCTCAATCTCACCCATCACCTCCCAAATACAACCACTATCGGCTCCACTGATGCCTCTAATAAATAGAATAAACTGGCTCCCCAATGATCGGTAGCCACAGGATCCTGTACACATCCTCTAAGGTGACAGTCATCTCACCCATTAGTAAATGAAACATGTTGGTCATTGAATCCCATCTATCAATGAGAAACCATCAAGCTAGGGGTCTCGAGCTATGCACCTATAATGTCGGATCCCAATCATTCTAACATCATCATATGTTCCCACTCCTCTACATAGTCACACTAGACCACATTTGTACCAATAAAGGTGGTACTCTGTCCCACATCCTCAACTGGTCCCTAGCCTACATCAACAAAAAACCACAACATTGTTAAGACTTGACTACCTCCAATTACCTATTAACCCCAAACCCTACCCAATCACATCAATCATGCTTACCCTCTTTACCTAATTCACCTACATGCCTACCAACCCTTATCATTATTACCCATTCCCTTAGTTCAATTCACCTACTTACCTATCCCATATCACCAAAATTATATTTTACCCTTATCCCTCTACATACACTCTTTACTTGCCCCTTCTTTACCCATTTTCCTTTCATACCTAGCCCTTCTTACCCCTATTCTTCCTTCACCCTAACAAGATCTAGTCACCTTGACCATCACCAATTTTCCTTGACCATCATCAGTTATTTAAATTGTTGGTCACCTTGAGACTCTCACCATGCCGCCAAATCCGACCGATGACTTTAGCCAAACCTAGACTAATGTCATTTTCTATCATGTAAACCCAAACCAAAACCCATCCCCCTAAAATCCCATTTCACACAAAACTCACTTAAAAATCACCTAAAACCTACCCCATCCCACCTAAATTTCCTTACATTTAGTTTTCAACCTCCCTAATTATGTTATTTCCCACCTCAATTTCACCCATTTTCACCCCCATTTCAAAATTACAACCCCCACCCAAATTTCTTCATTTTAAAGCATAATTTAATCAAATAACAAGTAAGAAGAATGCCTCCTACCTCATCTCAGTGTCATCTCTTGAGTGGTGCATTTCGTCTACTATGCCAGTGGTCCACCCAAACCCTCTCCCACCTCTACCATGCTGAAATCTACCTCAAATGTCTCCACCAATAAACACTCAATCAATTAATCTCTTCGACCCACCACCAATACACCCACTCCCGTGGCTCACTAAAATCATCTTAAACTTTGATAAATTGATTTCCATGAAGCACTATCTCTCTATCATTTTCACAAATGACAATAAGTTAAAATGAATCTGAAACACAAATTTTTCTTTTTTAACCCTAAATCGACATGACCAGTGTCAGTCATGTCATGCTCTACCAAACCGATGTCGGTTACCTTATAACCAACATTGGTCACCTGTCAATACCATTTCACCTACATTTTTCCCATTTTGACCTAAACTCATTATTGACCAAATACCTTTTGACCTTACCAACACCTATTACACCCTACCCATAAGCCTAAATTACCTATACATTTCCTTAATCATGTTTAAGGACTTGTTATTTACCTATACCTTGGCCTTACCCATGCCATGACCTATATACCCTACTAAACTACCTTTTGTGACCTTTGAACTTGTGTACTCATATACCTTGCGATGTTGTTACCTGTGTTGTTTAGCCTAATGACCTTACCTTGCCTATTTTCATGTTGTTTATCCCAACCAAACCTTTGGTGTACCAGATCATACCTAAACATTCTTGCACCTAACCTAAGTTGTGTTTCTAGACCATATCATATACCTTGGATACCTAAATCACTTCAACCTTGTTTGGATAAACCTATCGACCTTGGATGATGTAGAGTTTGCAACTCTTCTACTCCGGTACTGCGTGTCACAGCCTCTATATGTGTGTGTGTTAATTTCCATTACCTATTACCCGATTTGACCATCACCCATTACCCAAAGTTCCCATACCCTTACCCATAACCCACCTACCTTAACTTTCATCACTTACACATTTATCAAACCACTCACCGACTCCATCTCAACCCTCATCAATCCGGGTTTTTGAGGGGATCACCTCCACCCACCTTGGGGCATACTTAGGGGCAACACCACTCTCACTTATATTTGGGGCAACCACTTCCTATTTTTGTCAACGTCACTTATCAATACAAGCCATGTGACAAAAAGGGGAAAATGTAGACACCAAAATTGGGTCATACTTCCCTTAAAACCCCATTAATTAAATTAACCATATCCTACCCATTCATATCCCCTAGTGCACATGTTAATTGAATTAATTATCTTAATTAAATTAATTAATATCCTCACTTAACACCTCACCTTACCAACTCACCTAGCCACCTCACTCAATGACCCACTCAAACCTCATTAATGACCTAAGACCAAGTCTAAACCTATCCTAACTAACTAGGACTTAGTCTAAACCTAGACTTAACTCCTATTAACAAACCTAAAAGGACTCCTACTTATCTTTCCATGATCTATCACTTGAGACTCGGAAGAAGGTTGGAGATCACGCCAAAAATAACAACAATCTATATTTTTTGGCCAACCTAGATATTCCACCTTGACCAATGCTGGTTATATCTCAATCGATGTCGGTCACCTAACCATTGTCAGTTAGGTTAAATACATTTCCAAAAGCATTTTCCCAGGTTGGTCATTTGATTCAAGATCTCATACAAACAGATACTTGGAGCACTCAAATTTCTTTAGCACTCAGGAAAAAGAAGACACACGGGAGCACTACCAACATCGATCACCATTCATCATCCTCTTCACGATCATGGATTCACAAAAAGATAGGCACAAGGTTTGAACTATCCTGGCATAAATAAAACAAATCTTCTCTTTGGATCTCTACTATCACCATCTTCATCACCTACGTCCTCTAATCTATTTTCCAGTAAGTATTCAACATCTCCTCATTGAATCTCTAGTTTCTTTGTGTAGATTTGTTTATTCATCTCTCTAGTTTATTTCTCTCCACACCCATATACTTCCTCCCTTCCATCAACCCATCACCTGATCATACCTAGAATTTCCACCCATTTTCACCCTCTCTTGATCATCTTTGAGTCTTTAAACCATTTTAATCTCACCCTCACCATTTCTAACCTCTGTGCAATCATAGGAGTTTGGAAAACCAATCTAGCAACTTTCTGATAATTGCCCCTATCGACACTAGTTAGCCAACCGATGTCGGTCACTTTGCCCTAACCAACATTGGTCAATCCAGATGACACCGATTACTATTTTTGTTAATATAGCTCAGACTAACGAGATAATAACAACTTTTCAATAACCAAGAACCACCTCTAATCCTTACCAGACCTTAGCTAGAGCCTATACCAGACCTGTAACTCAACACCAGCCAATCAACTCTCTTGTTTTGACCTTAAACAACCTTTTGAATGACCTTTCTTATTTTTTATGAGATACCTAAATCATTTCAATTCCAATAGGATCTTTTACTTCATGTATGATTTAACTAACATTAATATTGTTATATAAAAATGAATTGATAGACCTATTTAAGAAGCATCACGCTTCCCGGATCTAGCTTCTACTAGGCAGTCCACTCATTGTTTTGTTTAACTCTATTTGGTGGTATTGTTTTGCATTTACAGGTAGTTCCTCCTAGCCAAAAGGGAGCTCTCGCAATCAACTTGGATCAGGAAATCAAAATGTGCACACAACCTTCAATCGACATTACAAACATGTATTCCTCCTTGGCCTACTACCCTTATCTATTTCATTAATTTGCTAAGAATCCGGTGAAATAATAAAAATCCATAAACCCTAATACCAATGTCATACCATATAATATATATATATATATATATATATATATATATATATATATATAAGTCACGATACATTATATATGTCAAAAGGCTTCATAAAGATCCGTATACATATCAAAACCGAAAAGAAACATATCATCACTATCTAGTAAAATGGATGTCATCTATAAAATCACTAACTTGGATAAAAATCACATCTCCTCCTTGGGCACTTGTACTACAAATAGCTCCAACATCACCACCGGCTCCTCCCTCACCGCCACGTCCTCTCTCTTATCTCTGCTGTGGGTAACCTGAGAATCCCTACACTTGCACTCAAGTGCCTTCCACCTTCATGGACAAATGATAAGCATATAATACAACATTTAGACAATCAATGATTAATATAGTACTATAGATCTTCCTGTAATGACTGATAATGAGCCATAACAATCATGCTAGATGTTGCGGTGTTTCCCTCTCGTCCACTAGCCTATGCCCTTGTTTTCAACTCCACACTAGATATAGAATACCCTATAATCCCTTATTCATTCTTTACTTGAATATCCTTGCTGGTGGTATTTCTCTATATCTATTATATCTTGTGCAATATATGCTCTCACCCTATCCCTCTCTATAGTAAAAAAATCTAACCCCCATCAAGTCATCTCTCTCTCTAAGTTGTCCCTCTCGCCCTCTACCATGTCCTTCTTGACCATTACCTCTGTAATAGATTATGCAAAATAATCATCACCATTCTCCTCTTCCTCCTCCTCCTCATCATCATCAGATACTTGGATCACCTCTTGTACTTATACTCCTCACCCCACTCGAGCATAAACCCATCTCACCCAATGTAGTACTTAGGTCCTATCAAAATCTCTCAATGTACGAGTGCACCATACTCTATACTTAGGAGTAACTCCCACATCATCAATTGGCACAATGGAACCATCATAATTAGGTTCCATAGCCCTCTACTCCTAAAAAAATGTCATAGGCCTCACCAAAACGCCCTCGGGGTATTTGTATTTACATCCTCCCGTCTATACTACATAGGCTCCTCGGGCACATCCTAAATCAACCCAAACTACCTCCTCACTTGATCCAAATGTAATAACACGTAATCCTTTTCTCTATAAGCATGGACCCATATATCCTTCTACGTTCCCACAAAATCATCCTCACAACTAGGCTAAACATGAAAATCTAAGTATGGCCTTCAAACAACATCACTTGTTTATAGCCACGAGAACAAATCTCTATAAAAGGTATCCATCTTCTTCTTCCTCCCCATACCTTGTCCTTATACCACCTCATAAAACCATCATTCCTCTCACCAATACCCCATGTCAGCCCTAATGGATGAGCAATAACAATATGCTTGTATTCCCAACATCGTAATAAAAACCAACATCGATCCCAAACTGCTTGGGGCATTCAAAGTCCACAACTCTCTAAATGTCTATACAAGAAAATCTGGGCCCACACTCAAACATTGTGTGGCTCTCCATCATCTCCTCCACTACCCTTGTCATCATCCAAGGGAGATAGCCACCTCACGAATCTGGTAAATAAAAACATGAGATGGCCATCATCATTATGATCATCTTGGAACAACCATACCTCCCAGGCTCATACAAAAATTGATATGCAAAGTCTCCTTATTCATATCTCACATTCTCTGCCTCATCACCATACATCCTTGTCATCACCTCCAATATATCCACCTCACTTTGATAGTATATATCCCCTCTAATTAGATAGGAAATCTCATAATACAATGCACATCCTCTAAAGCGAGAGTCATCTCTCTAGTGGGCAGCCAAAAGTGTATTTGGAAGGATTCCACAACTCTAATAATGATAACATAAAAACTTTGCATATTTGAATCCATTTATAATCCCTCATACCACCTAAAATCATAGCCTCAACGTGCTCCCAATCCTCATCTGACATATCGACCCTCACCTCATCCAAAATGAAATGTAATATAATCTCATATTGTAAGCTTCGCATTCACTTACGAACATAAACACATAAACAAATATTAATATCATTATCAAAAATATATAAAACATAAACATCAACATTATCACAAAACATTGAAAACATTTCCTAAAAATGATACTTTTTCGATCAAAAAATCAAACTATCACATCACGGTTGAATCACCAACAATTCTAATTAATTGCTAGTGATTACATGAATCATCGGTGATTCTTGCATTTCAAAAATAGGGAATCCATACACCCCCATACTATTTTTTTTTTTTCTAAAACTAGGAAAAAAATCAACAAAAAAACACACAAAACTAGTGAAAATGACTTACCTCTTTCATAATAGGTTTGTGACACCTTCTCGATGAAGCCATTGCGCTCAAATCTAATTTTTCACTCGAATTCACTTTCTAAAACGTACTTTGCTTGATTAAAAAAATCTTATCACATTGATCATGGCTATTTATAGCCCCAAATTGATCTCAACATAATCACCGATGATTTCCTTAATCATCGGTGATTTCTCTAAATTCGCTAGTAATTTTTTGAATTGCTTTTTTATTAAATCATCACTTTTTTCCACAAATGTGTCTCTTTCAAAGGACCCTAGTCCTTGAAACATTAAATATCGGACAAATGAAATCAATATTGGGATTTTTCATATGTCTATAGACACGTGCCCTTTAGCCCCCATCATTTGACTTCCCGGTCTATTTAACCTACCTTCGTCGATCATACGTCTATAGGTATTGAGCACTATGGTTTCCTATCATTTGATTCCTCGGTAGCATATTATATTTCAGTACCCCTTACACTAGGGAAATGTTTTGAATGAAACACATGATAAAACTTTCCATCAAAACTATGAAACTAGTGTTCCTTGCACTATGTTACAAGAAACCCCATTTTGAGTGGGGTTCACCCATATAAACAACTCATCATTGTTTTTGTCTAATGATTTTCCAGTAAACCGCTAGACAAAAAGGGGAAAATGTAAACACCAAAAATCTATACCCCTCATATTTATTCAATCAATTAATTAAATACATCAATTTTCCATATCCTAAGTCATATACTACACCCCTTATATTTGTCCAATTAATTAATTAAATACAAAACCAACCCATATCCTAAGTCTCATTATCTTTCTCATATTTATGTCATGTAACTCCTTTTCTTACAATTGTTAAATCTTACTCACCTACTCAAAATCTTCCTAAAATCCAAACATAAAAAAATCAAGTCAAATCTAGCCTATTTTATCACCCCCTCAACAAACTCAACACTTCCCAAAAATTTAACAAATTTTCTAAAAATACTTGTTTTAGAAGTTGTTTCAACGATTTTATTAAAAAAATAAAATAACCCAAAATCGCCGATGATACGGGTAATCGCCAATGATTATTTAAGCCAATTTTCCAACTTCTCAGAGGGATCCTCAACTTTAGAGCATGAGTTCTATTCTTCCATGTAATTTCATAACATCCTGCACATCCTTCCGTAGTACCATAGTATTTGAGTTATCAATAAACAACATTACCAATATTTATCAAGCATTTGCAATCCATTTTTGAGCCCCTACCGATCCACACTCCATCACCTAACCTATAGATTGTACTAGCTACTGCATTATCCTTCATTAAGGCCATAAGATTCTTTAAGCCTTACATCAATTTTCTAGGTATTTATGTCTGCTTATTCATCTATTTTATATCATTTCTAAGCTTCACATCAGCCTTACATGAACTCATGTATGGTGCTTATCGACGCTCATTCCCAAAATAGAATTTTTATTTCGCACAAGTCTCCATTGAAATGTGTGCTACGTTTTCTATCCTCCAAAAATATCCCACATCTATGAAAATGGCTAAGTCCCGAATCAACTTGTCCTGGCACACGTTTCCTTTCCTATCCTTTTGTGCCTTGAAGTACACCTTGTTCCTGCATGAATCCTACATGTGTCTTCTCCTTAGGAAAATATTATCTGCTCAACATTACCCCACACTAAATTACATTTTTGTCCTAGAAATGGGGATTCTTTCTGATGTTCCCAAAGAATAAATAATAAGAATGGAAAGAATGTAAAGAATCATTATACAAAAGAATAGACCTTTACTCTGCAACACCTTCTTCTTCAACTGGGAGGATCAATTTTGGATATTCTATTTTAATCTCAGCCTCCAATGTCTGTCATTCATCCAATGCATGGTCCTTTTCTTCTTTGGAATGTCTATGGCAATGGCTTCCAATTCATCTGAGTAATCTTTTCCTTCTCATTCTATAGTACTTGGAAAACATTGGCCATAACAGATCATCATTCCCTCCAGAAGATCCATCTTTTACGCTATGTGCTTCCCAATCTCATCTATTCTCTCCTTATGTGGATCTTGGGATGTTGCAAGGGCTTTGTGCTTCTATTTCACAAGTGCCAATATTTCTGCGCATCCCAGTGTCTCATCTTTCATGGCCTTCAGAACATCATTATCTTCAACCAGAGTTCTGATCCTTATCACTACTTCTGGTGCCGCACAAATATTTAGAGCTTGGTCTACTTTCTTCAGTTCATTCTTCAAAGTTGGGAGCAACACCTCATAATTTGAAAATTTCCTAACTACGGAGGCCCCCTGCTATTTTTTTCTTCTTGTTCAAGATCCTTTGGCACTGACATTCAAATTGGTCCATATTCTAGCACCAAATCAACCAATGTGCACACATAATGCATAGCTAAAGGAAAATTATTAGGTACCTTAGAATCAAGATGAGGTCTTACTTTCAAAATGTAGTCACCAATTTCTTCTGCCATGCTAATGAAGGCCTCATTATTTTTCTTTTCTAGGTCCTTTTCTCCTTTTAAATGCATTATTTCTGTAGTTTTTTCCTTGTTATCTTCAAGTAGCACTCTAATGGTGGTAGTCTTATCAATGTTCCTCCATGCCACCTCTACAAATATGTTAACTAAATGATTTATCACCTGCTCATTAGACATTAGAGTAGGCTTTAATATCATGTGTCTACTTTGGGGTGCCTTCTTCACTCTCCTTAATACACATGATTCCTCGCATACATCAAAATCTAGCTCATCTATATGGGTCTGCATGGACCAAGATAATTATTTCCTTGTACACATGGTGGCCATGTCTAGATCCATCATCTTCCATCCATACAATTCCTTAAGGCGTACTGTTCTCGAAATTGGGCACGAGATGATTTTTCTTGTGTCCTTAGCATAGCCCATACTTGGCACAACATATTCTTCACTTGTTCTCTTTGTTCTTGGCCCCTTAGGAACCTGAGCACCAAGGTTTGGAGTTGGCCCTTCTTCTTCTGAGTAGTAGTAACATACACATTGGGTTACTCTTGCCTGCTCTCTTCCACTTCCTTCATCCCTTCCTATTCATCTTTCATTTCTTCATCTTTGGGTTCCTCCATATCTTCTAGTTATACTAGGGTTCTAGCATGCTCTCCTCATACTCTTCCACCTCCTTATCTAGATTCAAATTTCTACTTCTCTTCTTCTTAATTACCTCTTTTTGAGGGGGGGGGTCTAGGTGATATTCTTATAGGCCGTGGTGTTCCCACACCTTGGCTCTTGGTTCTTCTAAATAAATTTTTAAACTGAAATCTTCGGGATTGTATCCATGTCCAAGTCCTCTTCTCCTTCTTGTGCATGTGGTGGAGTATCTGTGTACTCACTTTCCACATTGTACGTGGGTTGGCTTTCTCTCTATGATCGAATCCTACACTATCTTTGTATTCCTCTTCCTCCTCATCTATTTATATGGTCGTAGAAGGCTTTAGAGCTGGCACATTATCCATTGTGTGTTTACCCTTAGGAAACCCTGGGAGCATGAAATCATTCTCCACATACTTATTATTCTCCAAAATAGGATTGAGTTGAAGATATATGAGCACGGTTCAAACTATCCCCAATATTCAAACTTACGATTTCATACTTATGATATCTGAAATGAGCCTCTCAATGTAAGAAGACTAATGTGGATATACATATGTTTTCCTAAAAGTGTGGTAGTCACAATCTACCTTGTCTGTGTTGAAGTTCAACTTATGCGCATAAGAAAATATGTGAACTGAATCCTAGAAGTAGTGTAATGTGAAGGCATATGAAAGTTTACACCTTAGAATCCATGTCCTATCCTTCATGGAAAACCATGCGATACATAATTTTTGATACACCGCGAACTGTACTTTCCTTGCCTACTACCGAAGGTAGTTCTTGTAGAATGTACCATTCCTCCTAAAACTCTGCATGAAGTCAATCATACCACGTTTCTATCCTTTTCTTGAATAGGCCACTCATTGATCCTTCACATAAGTATTTCTCAAACCTATCTCGCAGGGAATTCTTCTCGGGGTTATTCCCAAAACCATTTCTTGACCCATCGGGCACTCCAATTTCTACAAATCCAAGAGATAAGAGGATGGCACCCAAACTTATCTTTTCACCTGCGCATGCTTCCTCAACAATGGTTTCTATAATATAGCCTACTAAGTTTTATATTTCTCCTTGGGACATTTTCTTTGCAACATAAATCCACATTGTATTTACCTATGACTATCTCCTTTGATCATTCAGCTTGGTGAGCAGATGCGTGGCTACCTGCACCATAAGGTACTTCCTTAATCTGTAGATGTCCATTCTGCATGGACCCTTGGTATACCCAAACTCCTTTCTTGTGGCTATAACCACTACTTTATCATTCAAATCACTAACAATGTTTGTCCTTGTGCCCTTCAATCCTATTAATGTCGCAATTAGGGCTGTTGTGATCCTAACCCTCTGTTTGAAAAAATAGAATAAGTCCTCATGGAATCTACTCATAAGCCATTGGTATAAAGGTTCATATTTTCCAAAATATGGGAGCTCATATAGTTGATAAACTCCTACCTTCTTAAGAAACTTTTCCCTAGCATCGTCATACACTGGCATATCTTCCATTGTGTGCTTGTTAGTCTTCTCATTCAAAAAGTGTCGACTCTCCCTTTTTATCAATGGTATGGTGTTTGTAGTCACTTACTTTACATATGTGGATGTGGGAATCCCAATCTTGTCTGACTATTACTCCTTCCAGGTACTTGCATCTCTAAAAATTACTTTCGAGAGCAATTTCAACCTCAACTTCCACCTTTTTCTTTCCTTTTGTGCCTCTTTGCAAGTGCTTTCTTTGGTGTCATTGTAAAATCCCACCTTTTGTCTTTTGTGTCAATTAAGTGTAAACCCTATCTCAAAATTGTGTGCCCTAGCTCAAAACCGCATGCCCTAGCTCCGTATCAACACTTCTTCTTTGCTCAAACACTTCAACAATGGGGACATAAGCCTTTTCCATGCACAAATCTTCTCTCCATATCTGGTTTTACAACTCTTTGCACCTCAATATGATTTACTTGGCTTAGTTTCACTCTTAGCTCACTCAAATACTTGTGATTGCATATGTAAAAATGAACCCGCATCACATCCTTATATAAATTTTCAAAAATTTAGTGTATTTATTTCTCCTTCACCTACCAACAATCGTCTCATTAATTGACCATTTTCAAAATTTCAAAAAAATTCGTGTGGTACAATTTTGCACCCCAATTATAACCTTCGAGTGCACCTTCCTACCCTTTGGCTACATACTTCTTTACGTGCACTTCCATGTGCCATGTACCTCACCATTGCACCCTATCATAGTAGTTTTCATGGTCATTACTTACCTCATGTTATACTATCCCTTCATTCATTTCCATCTATGATCTTCTTTGGAAGTAATCTCATTTCAAAAATCATTTCCATACTTCAATAAAACCTATAACCATTTATTCTCATGTGTACTGTTGTATATATCTCCCCTAGGTAAATATAGACAAACAGAAGAATATGGAAATCAAAGAAACTCAAAGCCCGATATTTATTGCATCACCAATAGTCAAGGCGTAGGTTGGAGGCACACAACACAGAGTGTTGACATGAAAAAATTCACGCCCAAGGCGCAGGTTGGAGGCGCACAACACAGAGTGTCGACATGACAAAATTCGCGCCCAAGGTACAGGTTGGAGGCACACAACATAGAGTGTCAACATGACAAAATTCACGCCCAAGGCATAGGTTGGAGGCACACAACACAGAGTGTTGACATGACAAAATTCACACCCAAGGTGCAGGTTGGAGGTGCACAACATAGAGTGTCGACATGACAAAATTCGCACCCAAGGCACAGGTTGGAGGTGCACAAAAGCAGTGTCAACATGAAAAATTCACGCCCAAGGCATAAGTTGGAGGCGCACAACAAGAGTGTCGACATGAAAAATTGTGCCCAAGGTGCGCTTGGAGGTGCACAACATGGGTTCGTCGACATGAAAAATTCATGCCCAAGGCGTAGGTTAGAGGCGCGCAACACAGAGTGTCGACATGACAAAATTCACGCCCATGGTGCATGCAAGATTATGTTGACATAAGGATGGATGTGCCAAGGTGCATCTTTAGGAGGCACATCTTCAGGAGGCACAACATTTTGAGCGTTGACACCCCGACAGAAAGCAAACCCTAACGCAGATATTCAAATGGCCATAACTTTTCACAGGGAGCTCGGATTCACGCAAGGTTGGAATTTTCAGATTAATTGGGTGAGAACAAGTTCTTTAAAAATGCAAAATACAATTTGCCATATTTTTGGTTTGCTAGGGTTCTCACCTACCACCATAATGAGATGAATTAAATGCAACCTAGAGGTGGTTGGGGTAGATTTGGAATTCCTCTCTCTTTTCTCTCTCATTCTTCCTATAAATTATAAGGAGGGGCTTCTTTCTAAAGGTTGGACATTCTTGTTTTGCCCCTCCCTTCTTCTCTTTGGCAGGTGAATTTGTGGAGTTCAAACCTCCCATCTAAAATTGTAATGCAACTTTGCCTCTTGGCATTTTGTAGTGTATTGTATCAATCTTTGGAGAAGATAATGCATGTCATGGATGATTCTCAACCCTCTCTATGTTTATTTGCATCCTCTTGATCTTTTGCTGCAAATTTTGTTATCTGTGCATGATCTTGCATTTCATTTTAATGGTTTGCATTTATTGGGAAGACAAATGTTTCTTCATTCCTCGGTGCATCACATTTATTAGTTTAGGTTTATTTTTATGCATCTTCTTACTCTATCTCCTTGGAAAGTTAGTTTAGGTTTTTGAGTAAACCCTCTACATTTTTATGTGAGCATCTGAACAGAGGAATAGGAACCGGCCTTCATCCGGAGAGCTTTCCCGATTCACAAGGTCCCACACTTAGGAAAAGCTCCATGTTATGCAATCACACTGGGAGTCTCAACCCATCGAGTTGCAGACATTTAGGGGTGTTGTGATTCACCATCAACAATACCCATTTGTGAATAACAAATAACAACCACCCCACACCAATGGTATATGTAGAACTTTGCACATAAAAATACTTTAGATTGTAATTATCTTTCAAAGACGTAAACATGCTTATTACAAAATCACCAAATTAAATTGAAAAATCAAAGTGACGATGAAGGAAATACATTAAAGAAAATACGAAAAGGGAAACTTATACTAAATGGAAACACTTCCTTATTACAAACACCAAGAATACTTGTTTATATTATGCTTCAACCTACTCCCATTAAAGTAACCAGTGTAACCGTATTCCATCAAGCATCTCTAAATGGTAAGTTCTGATTCAAGTATATGAGTGATAACATTTGGTTGGACCAATGCACCTTGAGCTTTCTGAATGGAACAAAAACTTAGAATCATAAAGTAGTACCATCTCGTCCAACCTCAAGCTTCTTATCCCACGATGTGTCAGTCATGCCATGCCTTTTGCCTAGCCTTTTCCCTCTTCTGAATCCAATGTGCTATGACATGCCTCTCATCTAGCTGTATTAACTTTTCAATTATTTATTCTAATGAATTCTCATTAGCTAGACCTCAAGCACGTGTAATACGTGAAGAAGGTAACATGAATTCCATAGGAAGAAAATTTTATGCGCCAAACACTAACTAAAAGGGTGTTGCCTTATTCAACCTCTTGTAGGTTGTTCTATACACCCAAAGCATAGTAGAAACTTTATCACCCCAATATTTCCTTCCAAAATCACAAATTTTTGTCAAGGTCTAGCTCAATATCTTGTTAAAGGCCTCAGCAATACCATTTTCTTGAGGATGATAGGGTGTAGTATTGTGGTGTGTGACCATAAATTCATCCAATAATATCCTAATTGTCTCATTCAAAAAGTGTGTACCCTTATCACTTTTCAAGCTCAAAGGACATCCATACCTAGTAAGAACATTTTCCCATAAGAACCTGATTGTTGTAGTTGTTTTACAATCCTTTGTATGTGTTTCTTCTACCATCCTTATAATATAATCTATGCAAGTGATGATATAACGTAATCTAGTTCTACGTGCAATTGGTGAAATAAGACCTACAAAGTCTATAACCCATTTCTTGAATGGCTCTACACTATAAATAGGCCTCAAAGGCATTTCATCTCTTTTCCTAGGTTTTCCAAGGTGCTGATAGTGATCACACACCTTACAATACTCTTTACAATCCTTGTATAGGGTCTCCCACCATAATCCAATGAGTATAATCTTGCATGTGGTGGCATCACCTACATAGTGCCCACCTACAATACCACCATGAGCCTCTTCCATGATATATGTGTGTTCATGTTCCAAGTGACACACGGTGCAATATGTCATCTCGCCTAATTTGTATAAATCTCCACTGATCAACATAAAGGGTGTTGATCGAATTGTAATTGTCTCTTATCCAATGCTTTCATTCCTTATGGTGTCATAGCCATGTGTAAAAAGATAAAAATATCCTCAATTATGAAGGCGTGTGATGTAACCTATACAACTATGCATCTAGCATTGTATTTTCAATTGTCTACTCATCCTCCCTTAACTGAATCCTTGATAAGTGGTCTAGGCTAGAATTACTTTTACCTGGTTTCACCACAACTTGTGAAATCAAATTCCTAGAATAAGAGCACCCATTGACATATGCACCCCTATAAAACGGGCTTATTTACCAAGTATTTTAATGCCATGTGATCAGTATAGAATACAAAAGGTGTTGCTAGCAAGTACTGTCTAAATTTATGCAGCACATAGATCATCAACAAGGCCTCATGCTCTGTTGTTGTATAATTTTTCTCTCAGAGTCAAATTTCTACTAGAAAAATAGATAGGATGATCTATAATACCTTCTCCATGTTGAGATAACACTGTGCACCAATGGTTGTGCTAGAGGCATCCACATGTACATGAAATAGTTGGTTCTATGAAGGAAAATGCAGAATAAGTGTTGTTGTAAGTCTCTCCTTCAATGCCTCAAATGCGTGTTTCTCTGGTTCTCCCCAATAGAACATCACTTTCCTTTTTCTAACTCTTCCATGGGTGTGGCAATCTTTGTATATCCTTTGATAAAATTTCTATAATACCCTATGTGGCCCAAGAATTGATGCACCTCACTCTAACTCATAGGATCTTCCTGACCTACAATAACTCCAACCTTAGCTTGATCTACTAACAAACCTTCCTTGAAAATGATGTGCCCTAAAAAGTTCCAAAGGCATATAAAACATACAGTTCTATATGTTTAAAGATATTCTTAACTATCTACATATTTCATACATTAAGTGTAAATTATCACAATGATCCTTAACAAGTCCATACATAATCCAAACATCTAAGTAAATGTGCAGGAAGTTGTGAATAAAATATTGGAATGATTGAACAACTATGTGCAAAAATACATCAAGCACGTTTTTCAAACCAAACGACATCACATATATGAAAAAATTACCCATTCGGTGGTGAAAGCCATCTTCTCTTGATCCTCCTATGAAATTATAACTTGATGATACCTAGAGAATCATACGTAAAAGAATAAACTTCACTCCTACAATGCCTTCTAATATTTCCTCTCTGAAAGGTGCAGGAAAAGGATCAATCACACATACAACATTCGGTTTCTTGTAATCCACACAAATCCTAATTCGACCATCTTTATTTATACAAATCACCATGGAGATAACCCACTCTGATTCATCTAGGGGCTTGATGATGCCAGATTTCAACATTTTTTCAATTTCCTCCTTAACTTTGATGTGTAGGTTAGGGTTCTTCTTATAAGTTCTCTTCCTAACCAAAGTACACCTTCCTTTAGCTTAATCTTCATCTCTCCTAATGAATCATGCAATCCTTTTAACTCATGGTAGCCCTGAGGAAATAAGTCCTATAAATCACCTAGTAACTCAATTATCTTTTCCAATTAAGAATCACCCAATAATCCCCAATTATTGCCTCCTTAGGTTCAACATCCGTGCCAATGTTTACTATCTTGGTCTTTATAGCATTATGATAGCGCATGCTTTTTTATCCATGTTGTCTAAGAGTTGGTGTGAACCTATTGAATGATCGATATCTAGATTTTCTACTTCTTCATCATCCTCTATGTTGACCATATTTCCTTTTTTTTTCTCATAAAAAGCGCGCTTAAGTAATGTGGCATCTATCTCTTATACTTCATCAAAATTTTCTCCTGAGTCTACCTCACCAAATAAATATTGAATGAGTTCTTCATTATTTGCATTTTCTCCCATAGTTAAGCACTTTATAACCCTTAATGCCTCTTCCACCATAGGTTTAGTAGAGAAGTAGTCAATAGTTTGGGTCATTCCTACAATCAAGTCTTGACAATTTGTAGTCTCCCTATGTAGTTCTACATAAACATACTAGGATCATGCGTAGCCTTGTAAAGTGAAATAAATTTTTTGCACCCAAAGTGAAGGTGGAAAAGCTTCCTACCCCTCTTTTCGAGTCTCTCACACCGCTAAACTTGAGTGCTTGAACAAGTTGATTACTATGATACATGCAGATTGTAGTAGGATCATTGCTCTTGAAGAACCGAGTGGTCGGAGCGATTCTCACTTCATTCCATTCCATAATATTATCCATGTGAACCATCCACCAAAGCACTACTATCCCACGGATAAGGTATATACTAACATATTCCTTATTTCTACTTGATTTATCCATTGGTCTTCCATGGCGTGTAGGAATACCATAACATCTCCTTCTCCAGTGTACTAAGGTATAAGGTAGTTACCTATCCTCTTAATACATCGAGGTTTTCTTCTCCACAAAAATTTACTTTTTACTTCACACCTAACCATTTCATAGGTTCCATGTGCCCAATTATCACAAGCAATAATTTTATTATCACTTTGATAAAATGTGCATATTCCCACCGAAGGATTCCATTCTTTGATGGATCAAGTACTTTTAGGTCCCGAATGGCGCGTACATAAATTATTTTCAGGTCTTCCTCACCAAAGGTTTAACATAAGGCACATATTTCCCATCTGTCAAAGGGATAATCACTCTTTCTTCCGTATTCTCAAAAATTATATACCGCTTGTTGAACCATAGATCAATATTATTTGCATAACACCAAGGGCACCCAACTAGAGCTAGGAATTTTCTCGATTCTACAAGTACTAAGACCTCAAAGTCCCTAGTGAACTTAGACCCTTTTATAATAATGGATGCATTATTTAAAACTCCTATGGGAGTGGCCTTAGTTTAATTGGCCATGAATAATACATTAGAGGATTGCTATAATGGAGGTTTTCCCATTTGTACCCATGCATCTAAAGTAAGCACATTAACTTTCATGCCTGTATCAATCAATATATTACTTAAGAGCCACCCATCTACAACATCATTTAGAGTGATATCCTTGTCGTAATTCAAACTATGAGGGGGAATATTAACATCTTACACGTGGAGTTTTTCCCTTTATCCAATTCCCCTAATAATGGAATGAATTTCTCTTGGAGCAACATCTTGCATACCTCTTTTAAGTCATCAATATCTGATTGGACTGTCTCTAAAGCCTTATTTTGTTCTAACTTCCAAGACTGTTCCTTCAAACACTTTGTATTTCACCTTGAAGATTTCTCAAGACTTCCTCCATGGTTTCTTGATAAATTTCCTTCGATGTGTAGGATCTAAGTACCTTGTATGTAAAACTTCCTCCTTGGTGATGGTAGGCTTGTACTATAATGCCTCTCTGGAGCACTCAACTTTAGCGCATGTAGTAATCTTCACAGTAATACCTCAGGATCATGTGCTAGCTTTGACATCCACTAATTTTCCATAGTGTGTTGTATTCTAACCATCCTGCACCCTTGTTCTCCTATTTATGCTACTTTCTAAGATGCTCATATAAGTATGGGAATTCCTCATAGCTATGATTCTTCCCACAAAATAACAAGTAATATTTTGAGGACATTCATGCCTATAGTGGTTAGGAGATCCACATGTAAAACACGTTCTATGAGGGAACTCACCTCATCCACCACCATGGCCTCACCCCCAAATCCACCATGGTATCCTCGACCTCTGCCATGACCTCCTTCAAAGCACCCTTCATTTTGATCATAATGCACTTGAGTGTGATCATGATCATGGTTCTCACTTTTACCTTTAGAGTTATCTGATACTCCAATCTATTGCACACCAATATCTATGGCATCATGGATCTGACCAATCAACCTGCAGTATTTTGTATCGTGAGTCATGGACTAGAAAATTTTACAATAACAAGATACATTATTCCTTATCATGCATTGTAATAATGGGTAGTGGCTTGCATCATGGTCCAAATGACATATCTCATAGTCTAGCAGTAATGAATGCACTGATCTATGAGGAAAACTATATTTGGTGTGCCCTTCCACTTCACAATCTGTACACCAAATCCCAGTGTGTATCTCATGTGCTGAATTTGTCAATAGTTTCTCCAACTTCTTTGCCATAGCTGTAATTTGTGCCTCCAAGAATGGGCTCACTCTAGTGTCTATACTTCCGACTTCCTTAGTGTGAAAAGTAGCTTCAAGTGCTTTGCGTAGGTCTCGTATGAGCCTTATGTGACAATTCCCTCCTAAAAGGTGTGATCAAGCCCCTAACAAACCACTTTGCATGCTGGCTTGCATGAATATCATAAGAAAGTTTAGACAACAATGTTTTGAAATGGGAATCATATTTATGAATGCTCTCAATAGTTCCATGCTTAATATCCTTGAGCTCTTATACTCTTCCTCGCTCAAACTTAGGGATCTGAAACTCCTTAAGGAAATCATACTTTAATGCTACAAAATCTACGTAAGTTTGACCAAGTTCAAACTTCCTATCTTAACTGTGTGCATGTCCCTATAATGTAATCAAACATTACTTTCATTTCACTCGGAAGCCATAAATCCTTTTGCGTGCCACCGTATCTCACACATGTGCACTTTTTTAGTGTCATCTTCTATGCCCCTATACTCTAGAAGATGAAGAGACATCTCCATGTAAATTTTATGGGGTTAGAAATGAGTCCAAAATTCTACGCCCTTGAGTTTTCTTTTGACGATGTGCCTGAAAATGTATCTCCAAACAAAAAATAATATGTTTTCCCTACCATAGATGTACTTGCTATTTTTCTTACTCCTTCTCTTCTATTTCCCCAACTAGCTTGCGACTACTAGTTATACGTGATACTCGAAATCCAAGCGTAAGGAATAGGTTTCGAGTAAATTCGGATGCATGCCTATGACACATGTCGTATATTCTAGCATGCTCCCATGTGAGTTTGAGGAGGGTGCCCTATTATGCTTTCCCAAATGGGGAGTTCCAGATGCTCTGGCTCCATGCCTCCTGCGTGAGCTTCAAATCCTTCATGAGCCATCTCTATCCTCAATGCCATCCACTATGTAATATCACACTACATCTCTATCTCCCTCTCGCATGCCTCATTATAATTAATCCACCTTTCTTCTCTCTACCTCTCTGTAGCTAGGTGTGCGATCTTTCACCAAACTTATTCTTGAGCCCACGTGTTGTGGGGTTTATCTAGCCATCGGTTTTTCTTGAAGTTCGGGGTTAACATAAATATTTTGATCACTTGTGGAATTCCTTGCAAATAAGTTCCCCTTGGATAACGTAAAAAATGAGACTTAGCTACCTCTGGGAAAGAATAAGTGGAAATTGAGTACTCCAAAATATAACTATTCAAAACACCACAAAAACAAGTATCCAAAGCGCGCATCCAAATTAAATCAAGATATCATAAAGGGCCTGAAATTCTTCCCGTGTCGAGACAAGTGTATGATACCTTTTTAGACCACAATAATTATTCACACTCCCCTACCTCCCTTTTCAAATAGCCAACTTAAACATATTCACCTAACCATGACCCTTTTACCCCACATTAATATTAGTTTAATTATTTTTAATTAAAGTAATACCCATGCTCACAATATTTATTATTTAATTACCTTAATTAAAACTAATTTCTGCCTCACCTAGATACCTCATCAAAAACCTATTCTTATCATGTTTCCTTTTACTAGGAATCAATATTCACTCACCATAACTAACTAAGAATTAGTCCTACCTACCTTAATTAACTAAGACTTATTTCAACCCTAAAATCACATGCCTATTCTTCCTCTAACCATATTCCCAGTTATCTAAGTGCAAAATCCTATTTTGATCCACGAGAATAAATAGAACTGGTCAAGAGATTGCCAAGATATGTCATTTTTAGTAAACCTAGGATTTCTCACCTTAATCGACGCGCTTAACCTAAACCGATGCTTTGCCCTAAACCATGATTGGTTACCATATATCCATTTTGGGAACCTTTTTTAGGAGGTTGTCCACATTGTAGGGTTTTGGAAGGAAGGAGACCTGCATGCAAGCAAGAACCAAAGCCCTTTTGCAAGCCGGTGATAGCTAGCACCAAGACAGATCCAAAGGTATTTGCATCCAAAGTAGCATTCCGGGAAGCACTTCGCAACACTAAGCACCATTCCATAGGTCAACCATCACCATCATCCATCCATTGAATCTGTAAACACTAGTAAGTGTATCTCTAACCTACATCATTTCATGCATATTCGATTACAAAGTTGCTTCATCTTTGTTTATCAGCATCTATTTGCATTTTTCATCCCACCCTTGTTACCTTCCTATGAATCCAACCATTCCATCACCCAAAATCATTTAATCACATATACATGATTCTTGAATACCTCTGAGTACCCCCAACACCATTGCAAACCTAGCCATTTTCCCTCACACCCACTGTCTTACCTCAAAAGTTATCAAAACCCAGTTTATTGAATTTCTACCATCCCACCTTAACCGTCGTCGGTCATACCTAACTAACATCGGTATTGGTATTTGGAAATCCTACCAACAATAGAAACTTAAAAACCTACATCCAAGAAACCCAAGCTACCCAAAATCTGACCCACTGACCTGTCCCAACACCTTGACTACATACCCTACCTGGAGATCTAATCATAACCTAGTATATTATATTAGGTTTGCTTATTGTATTTGGATGAGATACCCAAATCATATCAACTACAGTAGGAAATCATTTATTTACATCATTTATTACATTAAGTTGTATTAAATAGTGGGTTGACTACCACCAAGGAAGTACCACACTTCCTGGATCTAGCACACGCTAGGCAGCCCACTAGCATATATTGTTTAACTCTCTTTTGTGGTCTTGTTTTGTATTTCAGGTAGTTCCTCCTAGCCAAAAGGAAGCTCACACAATCAACATATGATTAAGTAGTCAGAACATGTACATAACCTCCAACCGACCATCACAACATATATTCCTCCTTGGCCCATACCCTTATTTATTTCATCAAATCCATAAAGAAAATGCGATGAAACATTTTGGCACGCCCGATGGGACCCATCAGGAGATCTTTTACATTTTATTCATTCCTAGGTGAAATTTTGTGTGTTTTTTCCCTTTTGAAAAGCTTCCACATTAATTTTCTTCTCTGGAATATTCCCCCTCTTTCTATTATCTAAAATCAATCATGTTTTTGGTGCTTTATAAAAATAATACGTCTTTCTTTCATTAGTATTGCATTAGTGAAAGAGCATCCCTCTTCCTGTTCATCACTTGCTACATCGAATATCACATTTCGATTTGGGTTTAAAACACTTGCATGGAATTTTGATTTGTTGCATTATATCTCACATTAAAATTGAGGGAAACCTATACGCTAGAAGTCATGACCAGCTGATGGTTGACATAACTGAATCATAGAAAGCACATTCTCTCTTCTCTCTCTTTGCCAAACTACACAAATTGAAATTTACACATCTTCTTAAACAACATCCCACCCGAAAGAATTTTTCAACGATCACATGATCAGAGGATTGAAAGTGGGCACCCAGCTAGTTATCTCTATCCATTCATCACATTAGAGAAAGGCTCGTCCCCACCAAAACATAACCTAAAACCTACCCTTTAGAATTTCCTTCTTCGCAGCAAGCCTTCCAAACCAAAAAATCTATTTTGAATTCATGATTCAGTCCTTAAATAGCATAAGATAAACACACTAAATTCACTTGTAGGATTACGTGTTTTTCTTAGCTTTGTTCTTGACTTGCATTTTGAGGTGTGAGGTTGTATTCTCCATTTTTCTTTCCTTTCACACTCCATAATCATAGTTGGTGTATTCCAACTATTTTTGAGTGTGTCAACACTCATTTTTACCATAACCAGACTTCTAGGTTAGTGTATCATTCAAATTTAATTCAAAAAAATAAAATTTTCTTCATTTTACAAATTTCACAAGAATGTCGACATCGGTTTACATTTGACTCGATCGGTTTACTTGATCGGTGTTAGTTCCTATGCTTTTGGTCAGTCTACCTAAAGAGCACTCATCACATCTTCTTCTTTGTTCAAAATATCTGGATGTCACCATATCCTCTGCATTATGATATTATTGACTAAATATAGCTTCCCAGTTTACTTTCCCCAATTTACTGTCTCACTTGATCAAATTACTTTCCCACAATAACCGACATTAGTTAATGTGAACGTCATCGGTTGGTCTAATCAAGGCGTTTGGTCCATCTATTTTGATTTTTAATAAAAACACCTACCAATTCACCTCTCATAATCAATTATTTTCCATCCCTATTGTTTTCTAGTGTCATTTACAGAATACAGTCTTACTAGGTCAACACTTATTCACATGGTGTTGACTCACAACCAAACTAATGCCCTTGTATTTCATGTCAGCCATCAACCACTCCCACCTAGTCCATCACTGCCATCCATCTTGTCACCTATGGATCTGACTCAACTTATCCCCATTTCTACCAGTGATGAGGAGTTCAAAATAATCCTTGATCGGAACCTGTGACCCTACACTATTATCTTGCTCAATCATCCACCCGTGACTCCTCAGGGACGCTTAATATACGACATGCACATATCTATCCCTCCTTCTCTTGCCCCAACCTCCATGTAAGCAAGCACCATCTTGGTGCTACCTTCATCAACTTTACCACCTATGGTGTCTCAGCTAGGTCCCACATCTACCATAACTATGCAACGCGTCATGTCATCTATCGCACCTACAACATCAATGGTTCCTCTAACATCCATCTTAAGTATAGGCCCATATGTATCCTCTATCTCACATATACCCATTACATCAAAACCACCCTCGGTGCCGGTAACCTACACCCCTTCCCATAACCTCATCCTTTCTATCCTGTAGTCCTTACCCCCAATCACCACTAGATTTATTACGACTACCCCACCCACTTACACATACTACCAACAACCCCGACCTCATCTATCACTTATTTTGGCTATGTGCCACCTACTTCTATTCCTCTTACGTAGTTCTCATACTCATCACCACCATACATGGGCATACCACCCACCTCATACATTCAACACCAATCCCTTTTTTTTTCAGGGGGAACTCATTCATCACAACCTACCAACAAACTCATTAAAATGAGGATGGAAAAGATGCAGACCTTAGAAGCATCTATTGCTCCCATAATTCTTTAACTTATGATGAAATATCTAACGAGACTATCCATACATCTATTCCCATTTCCCCTACACTTTGCATTGGGAAATTCCTAAATTCAATCGTTTCAATGGTAAAGAAGACCTGCAACAACACTTGTGGTTGTTCAAACATGGGTGCTACCTAATCACCTGAATGACGCTTTGCTTGTATGAACCTTCCCAATGTCCTTGACAAGACCAGCATTAAATTGGTATAGTGGAGTACCTTGACATTCCATTTATTCCTTTAATCAAGTAGCCCAAGATTTCTTAGACCATTTTTCAATAAATGTTATCAAGAAAGTTACCATGACTGATCTCTATTTAACCCAATAGTATGAAGATGAATCTATCACAGATTTCATTACCCAATGGTGGAGTCTTATCAACTAATTGACATTCTAGCTACCTCAGACTAAACTTATTGAGTTGTTCACTAGAGCTTGTGCTAGACACATCTCACAACCTCTACAGTAAAAACTTTCTAAACCTTCGACAAAGCATTCACCATGGCACGAAAGATGGAAATTCATGCTATTGAAGAATATAAAATCCAATTACGAAACAAGAAAATCCCATTCAAATCAAATGACTCTTCTTCATCTTCAAAACCTCAAAGTAATTATTCAAAACCCAAAGGATCTGCCAATGTGGTAGTCCTCAAGGAAGAACCATCTCCTCCTTATAATCAAGCCCAACCTTCTTCAAAACTTTCCCCTATCTAGACCTTTCAGCTCCGGTGGGAACAACAAAAAGTACACTTCAATTGAGAGCCCTATTCTTCACTCTTGGAAAATATTCTTAAAGTTTGAACCATCACACTTCCTCCCATAAAACCCCATACATGTTTTGATCCTAACTGTCTTATTCCTACATGGTATAAATAACATGACTACTATAATTACCATCGTGTCAAAGGCCATAGTGACAACAAACTACATAATTTTAAGAACATTGTCCAAGAGATGATAGATAATGGAGACCTTATCATGGACAACCCAAATGCACCAAAAATCAAAATTTGCACATCTTTAAAAATTTGTTCCTTAATCATAAACCGTCATCTAATCAAAATAATGAACCTTCATCCAGTGATAACAATGTCCATGAAGTCCACGTGGTTTTGATATCATACCAACCATTCCTCAAATCCCACCTATTTCTTCTATTGAGGAAATTATGGCACGAGCTCCTTTACCCACAGGAGAGATAGCTCTTCCACTCCTTTTCCCCCGAGAGGAGTACCCCTCATCCCTACCTACTCTCACAGAGGAACCCACACTTTCTATTGATGCCATTTCACCATCTACCTCACAACCTACCGAATAGTCAACACTTTTAATTCTCCCATCCATAGGAGAATCATCATCACCTTCTCCTCCACTAAGGGATAAGTCTACCTTACCCCATTTACCATCTCTCCTACCCACGGAAATTCTTCAAACATACCACTACCTATTGGGGTCAGTTCTCCCCTAGCATCTCAGGACCCCATTGACATGATCTCATCTTTGTTACCTATAGAGTCTGAGGCTAGCCAATTCCCTATCTCACAAACATATTTTACAGGGATTTCCACCAAACCAACTCCATATTCTTCTTCATAAGTCCCATTTTCAAAGTTGGAAAATCGCTTGGATTATGTTGATGATTCCATGCTCGGGACTTCTTCCGCTCCCCTTCTCGACTCAAATGCAAATGTTTTTTTAATATACTTCGACGATCTACCACTCATCCAAAATTCACCCTCAAGGTAATTTTGATAACATGCATCAAATTATTCAAACCTCGAGCAAGTAGATTGATTCAAGGCTCAAAATCATGTTTTTCTCTGGGTCCCCTCGGCTTTTTATCTAACTCTCCCATCCAAGAAGAAATCCCAACAAGTTGAGAAAATGGAAAAAATGCAAAAATAAGGTTGCGGATGCTTTAAAGCATTTCGGGTCTAAAGGGTTCGTGTCGATCCGAGGTTTGTCGTACATTCAAGCTTGGGGCCGAAAAAACAAAGAAAATCAGCTAAGTTAGACATTTTTGTCCCGTTATGGCGGTCCACGGGACAGTTGGGACATCAAGACGCACGGATGTGAAAATCAAAAACGGCCGAAAGTAAGAAAAATCGCTAAGTCTTGTTTCAGCCACAAAGAAAAATTTGGGACAAGGGGACAAAAGTATGCGTGGGACGTGAATCGGCCGATTTGCCGAAAGACAGTCCATTTCGGGAAGTTCGGAGATATTTTTCTAGGACAGCTGGGACAAAAGTACGTGAGGGACGCGTGTGGATTTGAAAATGTGAAAAGGCCGCAAAAAGACAAGCCCGAATAGGCCGATGCGGGAGAGAATGTGTCCTTTTCACAAAAGTACATGTGGGACGTGAGGGATGCGAAAAGGTGAAAAGGCCGCAAAAGAGAGACAAGGAAGCCCGAATCGGCCGATGTGGGATAATTCATCCGGGACAGCTAGGAAAAAAGTACGCGCGGGACGCGAGGGACGTGGTGGCCGGCGCGGCAAAGAAGAAGAAGCCACAGTCAACGCTTGACCCGTGAACTCCAAACAGCCATAACTTTTGATTCCGAGCTCCGATTTTCACAAAATTGGACTTTCTGGAATGAGCACAACATAAAACATATTTGGCTCTAGTCGGAATGCTCATTCTGTCAAAACTGACAGGAAAATTGCCTACTGGACCCAAAATAGCTGCCCGCACTCAGAAGGCCATAACTTTTGCATTTCTCAACGAAATTACACAAAATTGGTACCGTTGGAATCATAGTTCCAAGACAAACACACAGAAATCAATAAATTACAGATTTGATGAGATATTGGTGGGGATTTTTCACAAAACGTGGACGGGTTTATAACAGTGTTTTATTTGGTGGTTGGGAGTGCAATTAAGAGGCATGGTCATCATTCTTTCTCTCGCGCAGCACTGGGACAGTATGGGAGCCTTTTGCAAGTAATTTATAATCATTTTACACCATTTAATGCCTATTACAAGTGGTTGAAGGACAGATTTCGGGATTTCCATTTTTCCTTCTCTCTCTCTTCTCATTTTTTCTATAAATTGGAGTGTTGGGATCATTGTAAAAGAGGTAGTTTTTGTAGTAAAGCTCTGCCAAAATTGTTTTGTGAAGACAATGTGTTTCAGGCCCTTGTTGTGGACTCCTTGCATGGTGATCCAGGCCCTTACCTTGAATCCTTGAACTGCATATCGGAAGCAATAAAATATAAGTTTGTGGATGTATCTTCCCCTGCTTTGTGTTTTCTTGCATTCTTCTTGCCATTAACCTCTTCTTTACAAGAATATTGTGTCTATTATTATGCTCCTAGGGATCCATTATCATTGTGTATGTTTGAAATGTTTTTGTGAATGCATTTTGCTAGATTGTGGAGAATATGTCATCACCCCTTCTAGCGTGCACTTTGCTTGTATATTTCACGCATTTGGAGACTACTCTCACACCCTCCTTTTCTAGTGTATCACCGATTTAGTGTAGGCTTTCATTTTATGCATTCTCTCTCCCTGGTCCCTTGAAATTTAGATTAGAATAGCTAGTTTCCCTGCATTAGAGTAGATTGTGGCGTTCGAGTAGTTTAGAGCAAGAATATTTTTTGGAGGTCTATCTCAAGTAGCAAGTCCCACAACTTGGAGATAGTACCCATGTTATCCAATCACACCGTGAGTTCAAGTATATGCACTTGTATAAATAGAGGGTGCTGTGATTTGGTGATAACACTACTACCTACGCTATTCTTAGGAACCATTTTGTCATTAACCATGCCTATGGAAATGAATTCTTCTTCATCATCTATACCTACATTCAAACCTTTACTTGTGACCAAAACCATTTCAAAACCTAAAAGCCTACCCACACCTATGTCTTCATCTCGTATCTAGACCCATCAATACCTTTGGTGTCATGCAAACATCAATCCTTACTCACCCACCAAGAAATTATACTTACCAACATCATCTCAAACCCGCACCAACATTATCCCTCTACCTAAAAGAAAACCCAACCTTTTAGGCCACATACACTGTCTCACCTCCTATATATTTTTCACCTTCCCCTTTTCATCTATCGTAGCACCCATCCATCTACCCCGATCAAACAATCTCCTACCCAAGTCCATTCAAAATATAAACAACATACCACTACATTACAAGCCCTCATTACACCTCATTCACCTAAAAATAAAAACCCTCACCCTCACCCATGCAATTTTTACCACCTATACCTCCACCAGTTACTATCCCCTCAACTCTACCTATACAACTTCAACCCATGCCGTCTACCCAATATATACCAACCACCTTTACCACAACTTTCGGTTTCCCCATGGGTAACCCATCCTCTTCCACCATCTACTTTCCCTTATGTGTCCCATACTCCCATGTCACCTTTACCCAAGAAGGTGTAACCCAAAGATAAGAATCCACTACCCTCCAATAAGGTAGTCAAACCAACAAAACCTTCCATCGCCAGCTCTTCTACCCCACCTTTACCCAAGCAGATGCTAGCAAAACATAAGACCATACCACTTATCAAACTAGTGGACCAACCCATTCCCCCTCCTATAAATCCTCTTCCCTCATGATCATCCACACCTCTACCCAAACCCACACTCACTTCCCATTGTGATCCATTAGCGGGGTCCTACGCCAACATTTTAACTAATCTCTTAGAGACTTATGTCATCACATTACCGCCGCTTCAACCTTACAATCCTCTCAAACCCAAACCAAAAGGGTTTGATGAAACCAATATTTGTGCCTATCATCATGTGTCAGGACATGATGTAGAAAATTGTAAGGATCTAAAGACCGTTCTTCTCCAAATTTTTCCTCTTGAAATTTTTTTGATGATGATGACCTTCTTGATGAGGACCATTTTCCACCTTCACCTATTACTACACATTATCATCCTTTACCCATTTAATGATCAATATCTCCACCCCCACAACCATTTTATCCACCTCCAAAATTTGAGATCAACATGGTCCGTATTAGAGAGTTGGCCAAATCACCACCCAAATGTCAGTGCGCCCTACTCATTTCACAAGGCTCTTATCCACCATTAGGGTTTTTCCCTCATGCCATTACACCTTTCATGGCATAATTTCTCCATCTACCTCCTCGTATTAACATGGTTCACGTTGCCACCCATGCTTAGAAAGAAAAAGGAAAATAAAAATAAACTAATCCATCAACCAACCTTGTGCTTGATATACCATCTTCACCCACACCCAAAGTCACCATCCATAGACCTGCATACCCTATCTATAATGGGATCACCCATCGCACAATGATAAAACAACTACATCATTCACCTCTAAAGATGTCTTTGTATGATATCTTCCAAACTTGTGAATCTTATAGACAAGCCCTTATCGAGGTTTTACAATCCATTGAATTTGTACCCAATGACCCCACACCAGTGGCCTCCATTATTACCCCTCACCATGTGGCCTCACTAACCAAATCATCTCCTTCTTCTACCCATTCCCACTCCTCAAGTTACCACCCTTAGCTTCTCTAATGAGGAGATTGTACCTCTCTAGTTAGATGACCTTGATCCCACCCTATTCATTTATGTCTATATCGATAACATATGCATATGATACATCATCATCGATGGTGGTGCTAGCATTAGCATGATCTCCTCCCAAACATATAATCAAATGCGTATCCCTTCTAATTATGCATAAAAACCCCATTATGTTGTGCTCCTTCAATGAAGTCATTACCTCCACCCTTGGCACCATTATCCTTCACGTTCACGTAGGCCCTCGCATTATCCCGGAACTATTATATGTCTTAGAGGGGGAGTTCCAATATAACCTATTTCTCGTGCAGACCTTGGATTCATGTCATGGGTTGTGTCCTTCAACTTTACACTGATGTGTAAAATTCAAACATGATGGACATAACTATACCATCCCCACCAACCCGTCACCATTAAAAATTGTAACATGTTGTACTCGGACCAATGATGTACTTGTACCAGTCAAGGCATCTACCACTACCCCCACTTCTCCTTCACCCACGACCCCATCCACCAATGTTGTTGCCACCTCTCCCACATCTAACTCTTCTATTCCTACTATCACCTCAACCTCTGCAGCTGAGCCCTTCTTTCTAACCAATCGATACCCCTCCACCCCAATCATCTAGTGAGTCATCTATCCCTCGCTACCCACATATTGACTATTGATCCCTTAGAAGGTATTTTTCAATTCCTCACTCTGGGGGAGTACCACCTATACAATATTGACACATTCCTCACTCCACAAGAGTATGGGAACCTACGCCAACACCCTAGTTATGACTACCAAATAGGTGAGGTTTTTCCTTATGGTCCTCCCCACCTTCGCACTAATCTAATGTATAGGGGACTTGATACCACCTATTCATTTATTCACCCAAACATGACCCTTTTCATCTAACCTCCAATCTCTTACTAACCTCCATTTTTCCCACACTTTCCTCCACCACTACACATATAAAGGATTTGGCCATAATTTTTACAAACAAGGTTGTCATACCATCATTCCATGTATTACCCATAAACACAAAGATCACATTGGCATTGGCTTTGTTGCACCATCTTCCAAGAAGGCCCACATCGACCTCATTGATGAAGAAAAACCTTCTCCACCCCATTCACCAATGTCACCACCTTCACCCATGCAGAGTCCATAGATCCAAAATCTATTCCTCCTAAAAAAAAATTGTGAAAAAAAATTCCCTGGGAGCTTTGACTTATATACACAATATCAAGGATCTTTCTCCTTTTCCCTTCCCCTAACATGATCAATGATGATACACCTTCTATTAACATCGTTTAATGTTAAGATGATGAGTCCATTCTCACCTACCTTAGTGCGGAAGATTCTTATATTCATCGATCGTTACCTTCGAGACACAAACAAAGTTGAATGAATCAACCATAGAAATCAACATTAACACTCAATACGACCCACACATCTTAAAGATAGGACAATCTTTAGATTCTAATGAACTAGAATATTTTACTTCTTTCCTCTGAGACCATAGCAACACTTTTTCTTGGTCCTATGTTGATATGCCTGTATTGACCCAAACATTGTGGTCCACAATATCATAACTATTCCTGATGCCAAACCCATAAAACAAAAGCTATGAAAATGCATCCTCGCATTGCTCTTCTTGTCAAAGAAGAAATTCAACACCTTCTCTCGGTTTCCTTCATCCTACCCATTGATTATCCCCAATGGATTTCTAATATCGTTCTTGTCACAAAATCAATAGAGGGAGTCTGCATTTACATGGATTTCCATGACCTTAACTTATCTTTCCCTAAAGTTGACTTTCCTCTACCGGTATTGACCAATTGGTTGATCTAACTACATTCCATGAGATGCTATCACTCATGGACAGTTTCTCAGTTATAGTCAAATATTACTCATTCTAAAGATATCCACAAAACTACCTTCATCACTCATTGGGGGACCTTATGCTATCGAGTCATGCCTTTTGGCCTTAAAAATGTTGGTGCTACATATCAGTGAGCCATGACTTATATCTTTCATGACATAATGTATCTTATATTGGAAGATTATGTAAATGACCTTCTTTCCAAATCCAAACATCGGGATGAACATCGACATTCCTCAAGGTCATCTTTGATCACCTCATCAAGTATTGTGTTTGCTTTCAACCTAAGAAGTGTTTCTTCACAAAGGTAATTTTAGGAAAGCTCCTTCGTTTCATTGTTTCTTTGCGTGGCATAAAATTTGATCCTACTAAAGTAAAGACCATTCTCTAAATTCCTCTACCTACTAATCTCCATCAACTTTGAAATTTTCAAGGTAAGTTGAAATCTATTTTTAATTTTTTTCACAACTTTCTAACCATTATCACCATTTCATCATCTCCTCAAAAGGACGTCTCCTTCGAATGGGATGATGAATTACACAAAGAATTTGATGCTTTAAAACAATACCTTCTTTAACCACCGGTCCTCATTCCCCCTAAAGATGACCAACCCTTTTACCTATACATTCCAGCCTCTGATAATTCCTTAGGTTCCATGCTTGCTCATTGCGATGAGAAACCTAGAGAGTAAATGGTTTATTACATAAGTCATACCCTTTTGCACCATGAAACTAGATACACGCATGTTGAAAAACTCTGTTTAGCCTTAGTTTTTTTCACCACCAAGCTTCTTCATTACCTGCTCAACCACAAAACATTTTTCATCACTAATAATGATCCTCTACATTACATGTACACCAAATCCTACCAACATCAACGTGTTGCACGTTGGCTCATGCTTCTTTCTGACCTTGACCATGAATTCATCCATCAAAAGTATATCAAAGGCTAATCCATCATCGAATTAACTAACTAGACACACATATTTCTAGAAATCAACCCTCTAACTTTGATTTCCTCGATGAATCCATTACTACGTTATCCTTGGATGATACCAATTACCAAATGACCCTATTCTTTGATGGTTCCAAATTTTAGTGTGGGGTGGTGCAGGTGTTATCCTCATTCTTCTTGGTAGTGAATCCATGCCTTTATCTTTCAAACTCAATTTATATTGTACAAAAAATATCACCAAATACAAAGAACTCGTGTTGGGCCTCTAGACTACTTATGCCTTAGATGTTAATTCAATCAATATCTTTGGTGATTCCCAGCTGGTTATAAATCAAGTCAATGGTATATACTAGTTTTGTAATGAAATACTACAAAAGTACAAAAGTCATGTCCACATACTTTTGACTACCTTTTACTATTATGAACTTCAAACCACCCCAAGTTCTACCAATAAGTTTGTGGATACCAAGGCTTACTTGGATTCCTAGATACCCACTTCACCTGCTGACTCTAAAATATTTATCACAATACAAAGGTTATAATAACCCTCTTATTTACCTTGTGAGGCCCACTATAAGTAGTTTACAGAACTACCTTTCCCTTTCCATTCTACCTCCCGATCTCAATCGTGATGAACAACGTGACTTTCTTAAAAGTGTCTCTCACTATGTCATCGTGGATGGTATCCTTTATAAGTGTAGCTTTGTGACGAATTCTCTTATGATGCCTTAAAAGTTTTGAAATTCCCTACACCATCAAGGAAGTTCACGAAAAAAATTGTGGAGGCCACTTTAGTGGTTTAGCTATCACTAAAAACATTCTTCACCTTGGATACTACTGCCAACCCTAAACCATGAGTGTTGTGACTATGTCAAACATTGTGTGAAATTCCGAAACATTCTCATCTTCATCACACACCTAATCATGCCTTACAGTCACACGAGACCTTTGGCCTATCTCTCAATGGGGTTTAGATCTTGTCATAGAGATCACTCCTCATTATTCACAACACCATCAATGGATTATAACCACTAATGAATATTACACTAAATGGGTAGAAGCCATTTCCCTCATTTCTACAAATCTGAAAATATGTGAATTCATCAACCATCACATCATTTATCACTTTGGTGTTCCTCACTACCTCATCACTAATAAGAGAAAGCAATTTAAAGAAAACCTATGCAAGTTGTGCGATGCTTTTGGCATTCAACTAAATTTCATGTCACCTTATTACCCACAAACTAATGTCCAACTAGAATCAACCAATAAAACCTTGAATAAAATTCTTATGAAAGTAGTTGATGATATTTTGGGAAGGATTGGAATATGCACATTCCTTTCACCTTGTGGGATTATTGCACTAGTATTCACACTTCAACAACTACCACACCTTTTTCTCTAGTCTAGGGTACCAAGATTTTCTTGCCTCTCAAATTCCAGATTCCATCTCTCCTCATCTGACTACAATACATACTCAATGATGATGACTTTCGCCATGACCGTTTAGCACAACTTGAGTTGTTAGATGAATGTTGTCTCAATGCTCTTAACCATCTCCAAATCTACCAAAAATTATCAAGCATGCCTATGACAAACATGTCCACAAATGAACCTTTCTAGGTCCGTGACCTTGTCTTGCATGAAAATCAACATGTAACAAAAGAAGAGAAAATTAAATGGGGAAAATTTCCTCCTAATTATCTTAGACCCTATATTGTTACTCATAAATATGGATCAGGTTCTTATCGTTTGTCTTCACTCAAGGTAAACCTAAACCTAAACCCTCGATGCCTTGCATCTTAGACCATTTTATTGTTGAAATCAAGTCCTCGTGCATCACCTTCTCGTCTATTGACCGCTCATCCCTTGAGCATTTTACACCTTCCATGTTACCTATTTTGAGGATCAATGACTAAATAAGAATAATGTGATTACCCGTCACCTATCATCCTTATCTTCAATATTATTATCACAGCTCTCCTCATAGCATGGTTCTCATTGATACTTTTTATGTTTTTCATATATGGAATCCCATGGTCATTCATCGCTACAACCATCTCATAGTTAGCCTCTCGTGTAATATGGTTTTGTCTTCTAAAAAACAACCTAATCTTCCTCTATAGTCTTTTCCATGACTTAAATGTCTAAAAATAAAATGGGATTCAACTCCTTAAGTCAAACATCCAAAGAAATAGATGACTCCCTCAAAAAGGACATCTCTTCTCTCTATCTCTTTGTTATAAATAGATTGCTCCTTGAAGGACAGCTATATAAACTCATTGCAAAAATATAATAAAACATTTAGAAGCTTCCCGCATTGTTCACTTCATGAAGAACTCAAGGATATAATATACTCATCCCATATATACTTCTCACGTCGATAAGTGTATAAAAAAGTGAGAAAAATGATAAATTATTTGTCATGGACTTTCCTATTTTTGATCATGGGTTTCTTGCCGTAAACATGCCATTGTACACTAAGTTATGCAAAACCACCCACTTTCACCTCATTGTGTTTTCACCCTAATTTTCTCTCTCTCGCTCAAGGGGCTTGCCGCAACTATAACATTTCATGATCATGTGACTTTCTTCACCCTTAGAATGGTCCATTATACAATGCCTTTAGGGTCTTAATTTCATAATCCCACCTTTGGTATGGTAGACTTGTTATGGTTCTTACCAATTAGGCGGCTGTTTTGGGTCACCTCTTACCCTTTACCTTCTTCATTACTTGTTGATTCTCCTATATAGGATTTGACCATCGAAACCTACATTTAAATGAATCAACCATGCCTATCACCCAAGACTCAATGATTCCTATGACCTACACTCAATCATACATAAAACCTACTAACCCATTTGTCTACCTCATCACATTCTTCCCTAACTTATAGGATAACTACATCGACTCGAGGTCCCTTTTCATCGTGGCTATGTAGGCAAGACTCCAAGGGTAGGGGCCCTTGGAGGTTAGCTCGAACACCCTTTACCCTAACCAATTTCCCCTTCACTTTCCTATTCACATTCTACCTTAGATAGTTTCCATTTTATATCAACAATTGGAAATTAAAACCAAACAAGTAAAAATTAACAAACATTTTTACCACTTCATCAAATCATTCATTTATCATTTTTATATTTCCACTAGAACAAATATTCAGAAATTTATACCGTAACATGCATAAACATCATCATTTGTCTCCCATGTTACCAATAACTTGGAACATAAATCAAAACCATAAACCATGACTCAATAATGCCATGACTCTAACTCCATCATGCCTATACCTAACTCCATCATGCTAATTGACACTCATCATGCCTAAACCAACTTTGACTCCACCATGCCTAAGTGACCTCACTCAATCATGCCTATGACCTTGACTCAATCATGCCTAATCCACCTAGTTTCCATCACATAAACAATAACACTGGAAATTACACACATAAGCACAACATCATACCATAAATATCACCATCTCTATAAAAATCATCAAAATATGTGTGTCCATACATATGTGCACAAAAGCAAAATCAATACATGTGCCTCTCATATATAGTCTCAACATATTCGACACGTAGGACAGTGTAATAATCAAAATATCAAAAAATCTCATGTACATCCTCGTTATCTTTGGCATGTAGGCTGGTATAAATAAAAAATTTACAAAAATCTATATCTGAATAAATATGGTGACTAATCGTCACCCCACCAGATTTCCATGCCGGTCTCATCTATCTCCTCCTCCTCTCCTCTAGCTCGATGCCCTACCACCATCTCTCCACCCTGTATGGGTCTAGCAGTCACCTTTTCCCGGCCTAAAATCGCATCATCGACCTCCATGAGATAATCACCTCTCCCTGACCTTGTCTATGGGCTCGCCGGCCCCCTGTACTCTCTACACTATATGTGCAAGATTGATTCCTCTCACTCAAGGCCTGCTGTGCTCTGTAATCTACATAAGAGGGGAAATCTATCCCTGCAGAGTGATATGGTCTTGACAATATTGCACGTTGCTCGGTGCATCCCTTAACCTAGCCATTGGTATTGTTTGCGGTGGCACCATCAGTCTCAGATCCTATACCTATACCATGGGACCCTATCCCTGAGCCTATGCTTTGGTGCCTTTACTAGTGCTTGTGTTACACCATGGGCCTATAGGGCCATAATCTGGTTTGTAAAGCTACTACCTATGCCTCGTAATGTGGCCATATGTGCCTTGGACCCTATCAACTACCCCTGTAAACTTGTAATCTGGGCCTATAAAGTTCCAACTCGCCCGCAAAGTATCCTCTCAACTCGTAAGGGTAGCCAAGTCTAGTTTCCTTAACCTAGGTGGTGTTTCTCATAGTTGGACTTCCCACCACTACCTATAACTATCTGTAACCCCAGCGTCATCAATCCACCAGTCCACTTCTTGCTTCTCCTTCCCAATCAACATTTTCGGTTGTGGTAGAGGCATAGGCCTCTCCATGTCATCCCTCATGTACTGAGGGAATGGTGGTGGCATGTCCAGGAGCAGCCCAAATCATTGCTCAACCATCAATAGGTATCATCTCATGCTCACCAGCATGACACCCCTATATCCACCTGAGTAGTTGTAACTCTTCCAGCTACACCATCATCTTCTTGTATGAAGGGAAGTCAACATATAACCTCCAAATGATGTCAATACTAGATAATCCCTCCAATGTCCACCTATAATATGCCACATTATGAGTAGCCCTGATATCCTTGTGCTCTCTAACAACATACACCCAATTCTTGTAACCAACTCGAACCAATCCTGCATCGAATGCATCCAGTCAAGGCATACCAATTGGATGCACACATATAATGTGCTCATATGCTCAGTAGTAGAGAAGAAAGGTGCAACAAAAATGAACCTCCACAACCTCCCGTAGTAGCCCATAACTCCTCGTATAATTGCAGCAAGTATGTTGGTGCACGAGAAAAAATGGTCCTATCCTCCATCATATCATGGAAAAGCCCAATTAGCTCCCATGGGAATCTCCCACCCTTCGCATCTAGCAAAGGTCAAAAACACACTACCTCCATAATAAAGACCACTAACCTCATCTCCTCGGGATGGGCAGCGTACATATCTCCATAGCTCGGGCTCATGCTATGGAACCTCATATCTTCTATCCTTTCTCCAAACACCTTCAACATCGGATCCTCTGATGCCTATGAAGAAATAGAATAAACCTACGTCCCCACTATCGGTAACCACAATATCTCGTAACGCCCTTTAGGGTGACTATGATCTCACCCATCGGTAGATTAAATGTTTTGGTCACTCAAATCCCATCTCACAATGAGTCTCACCATTAAACTCAGCTCCCAAACTATGTTCCTATATCGTCTAACCCCAATAAGGCCGACATATGTAAGGTGACGCCATGCCTCTACCATCACACTCCCTTGTACCACTAAGTAATAATGTGAGGTACTTTATATCTCATTTGCAACTGGTCCCTATCCTGCACTCAAAAAATCATACCATTTTTAAACCTTCACCATACCCACCACATCTCTTACCCAACAAACCTATTCCCAAACCCTTATTGCTTATTGTACCCCAACCCTACTGATTACCCCTTTTACACCCATCCACTTGTACCATTTATACCTATTACCCTACTCATTCTCAATAAACTTTCCTTTCCACCTAATTGCCTATCTTTTTCTCCCACCCTACCTTGTTTCTTGATCTATTTTCCCCAAAATCTGACCAACATTAGTCACTTCGACCGACATTGGTCCATCATCACCAAAGTGTCGGTCACCTGCTAATCAACAAATGTCGACCAATGCCAACCGATGTTGGCCAAATATGGACCGACATCGGTCACTTTCGTGGTGCCCAAATCCAAAAAACCCCCCAATTTCTCCTAAAATTCTCAAATCTAACCTATAACCCTATCCTACCTTACCCAAACCTAACTTAAACCACTCCCCACCCTTATTTACCCTATCTAGGACCTCTCCTCCTTGATTACAACATTTTAACCACAAATTCAAAATCAAACCCCCACCTGAGATGATTTTACTCAACACCAATTTTACCAACCTTTTTTAACAACAAATGACAAATTAGGATTGAATCCTACCTCATCGCGGTGCCATCCGCATGGTGGTGCATCTTTCCTTTTCCATTCCCCAATCAAAAAAAATCTACTCCTCTACTCCAACCAATCAAATTGATCCCCCTGAGCTATTAGACCCATCTCCCTAGCTCCTCTCACCAACTTGTACTCTCCACCTCAGCTGGGTACAATGCCATATCCTTCTCTCTTAAAAAGTACAAAAGGGTCAAACGGCTCTATCATTTTCTCCAAAGTCACAACACAACAATGATTCCATAAAATATGGAATTTTTATTTTATAAACCCAACTTGACTTGACCGACACCGGCCAAATTTGTGCCCTAGACAACCGACATCAGTCACCCTATAACCAAAATTGTTTAACCCTTATAACTATTTGGCCTTGTTAAGCTCCCCTTTTACCTACAACCATTAGTGCCCACACCCCTTTTGTTAGCCCGAACACCTATGGAACCATACCTACAAGCCCACACTTCCCTTACATTTCCTTAGTTGCATCTTAGGATTTTTATTTTACCTATATCTTGAACTTACGTATGCCACAACCTATTTACTTAACCTTGGCCTACTTGGTGTGACCATTGACCTTATGTACTCGCTTATACCTTGCATATTACTATCACTTATGTTGTTTTAGCCTAACAACCATACCTTTCCTATTTCCGTACCATTTATACTTGAAAAAAACCTTTGTGTCCTTAACATACCTAAACATTCCTTCACCGACCTACGTTGTGTTCTAGACCATATCCTATACCTTGGATACCCTAACCCTTCACCCTTGATTGGATAAATGTATTGACCATGGACGATGTAGAGTTTGCAAGATCTTCAACTTGGTAACATATTGCAATCTCTACGTGTGTGTGCGTTTGATTACCATTACCCGTGACCCGATTTTGACCCCATCCTATTACCTATTACCCGACTTGACCATCACCCTTTCCCATAGTCCTCATAATCTTTCCCTCCTATCTTCACCCACTACACATTTATTAAACCACTCACCAATTCTGTCTTACACCTCATCAGTGCCTAGTTCTAGGGGATCACCTTCACCCACACATGGGACAATCACTTCCTATTTTTATCAGTGTCACTTACCAATACAAGCTACGTAACAAAAGGGGCAAAATCTAGACACCAAAATTGGGTCACACTCCCCTTGGTCCCTTTTCAAATAGCCAACTTAAACATATTCACCTAACCATGACCCTTTTACCCCACATTAATATTAATTTAATTATTTATAATTAAATTAATACCCATGCTCACAATATTCATTATTTAATTACCTTAATTAAAACTAATTTCCACCTCACCTAGACACCTCACCCCACCACCTCACCTAGACACCTCATCACAAACCTATTCTTAGCATGTTTCCCTTTTACTAGGACTCAATATTCACTCACCATAACTAACTAAGACTTAGTCCTACCTACCTTAATTAACTAAGACTTAGTTTAACCCTAAAATCACATGCCTATTATTCCCAGCTTATCTAAGTGTAAATTCCCATTTTGATCTCGTGAGAATAGACATAATCAAGTTAGGAGATTACCAAGTCTATCATTTTTGTAAACCTAGGATTTCCCACCTTAACCGACACCCTGGTCAACCCTAAATCGATGCCGATTACACTAAACCGTGATCGGTTACCCTATATCCTTTTTGGAACCTTGTTTGGGAGGTTGGCCACATTATCGAAGTTTTGGAATGAAGGATACCTACATAAAATCAAGAGCTAGAGCCCTTCGTACATCTAGACAACCATAGCCAACAAAGAAGATAGATCCAAAGGTATTTACATCCACAGTAGCATTCTAGGAAGCACTTCTATGATACTGAGCACCATTCCATAGGTCAACCATCATCATCATCTAGCCATCGAATCTGGAAACACTAGTAAGTGTATCTCTAACCTACATCATTTCATGTATATTCAGATTACAAAGTTGCTTAATCTTTGTTTATCAACATCTATTTGCATTTTTCATCCCACCCTTGTTACCTTCCTATGAATCTAACCATTCCATCACCCACAATCATTTAATCACATATACCTGATTCCTGAATACCTCTGAGTACCCCTAGCACCATTACAAACCTAGCCATTTTCCCTCACACCCATTGTCTTACCTCAAAAGTTCTCAAAACCTAGTTTATTGAATTTCTACCATCTCGCCTTAACCATCGTTGGTTCCCTCTTAACCATCATCAATCATACCTCACCGACGCCGATCTCTATATTTGGTAATCCTGCCAATAACAGAAACTTAAAAACCTACATCCAAGAAACCCAAGCTACCCAAAATCTAACCTTGACCTGTCCCAACATCTTGACTACCTACCCTACCTCCGTATATAATTATAATCTATCCTGTTATATTAGGTTTTCTTATTGTATTGGGATGAGATAACCAAATCATATCAAATACATTAGGACATCATTTATTTACGTCATTTCTTACATTAAGTTATATTAAATAATGGGTTGACTACCACCAAGGAAGTACCAAATTTCTGGATCTAGCACACACTAGGTAGGCCATCGCATATATTGTTTAACTCTTTTTCTAGTCTTTTCTTGTATTTTAGGTAGTTCCTCATAGCTAAAAGGAAGCTCACACAATCAGCATTGGATTAAGAAGTCAAAAATCATGCATAACCTCTAAGCAACCATCACAATAGGTATTACTCCTTGGCCCATACCCTTATCTGCTTCGTCAAATCCATAAATAAATTAGTGAAACAACCTCTTATTACTTTTAGATGCATAAGAAATGAGCCAATGACATAGATCTAATAGAAAGATAGCAAAGAATCTCTCATACAAATAGTCATACAAATTATTCTCCACCCACGCGCGTGTGTCAAACTCTAATCCAATGTTGAACCTCTCGAGCGTACTCTTCTTCTAGATCCTTTATCCACTCCTCAACACTTGCTAAGGTCAACCAAGTACTTCTTCATACCGAAAAGTCTTGAAAAAAATTGAAAAATAGGTCCCGACAATGAAACCAATGATACACCCTAGAATCTAGTATATAACACCCTTAAAAACTGAGGCACGTTGGCACATCACCCAACCTGAGTTGAGTGCTCACCCAAAGAGCACAAAGGTACCAGGCCCCTCTTTATAGTTTCTTGTGTAGGATGTTTGTGTGATTAAGATACATCATGTTCAAAACCGTAAATAAGCATTAACATTCCACAAAGCATAACCAAGTATAGATCTTAGAGAATCAAGAATTAAACAATAAACTATAATAAGATTAACCATATAATTACTCATTACAGTCATGTTTAAAATCATTATCCATCCAATATACTCCACTATATTAAACACCGTAATACATAGAAGCTTTTTACATTACAAAGAATCGCCATAAGTTATGTACCTATCGATATAGTAACATAAATCTATGATAATTCACTATTCATCCTCTCTCTCTAATTACATGGTTCACTACATATTTATAGGGGTGGGAATTTTCCTTCACCACTTGCAAACTTCCCAAAATAGATCACATAGTGATAATAGCCATGTTCCTTTATAATAACATACACACATAGAAGTGTGCTAATAATAGACATCTTATAGTTAATCGGAAGAAGTAATTCTACCTATTATCTGGAACTCATGTATGGTGCTTATCATACGCTCATTCCCAAAATAGCATTTTTGTGTCGCACAAGTCTCCATCCCAATGTGTGCTCCGTACACTATCCTCCAAAAATATCTCACATATATGAAAATGGCTAAGTCTCAAATATGCTTGTCCCGTGTGCATTTCCTTTCCTATGGTTTCGTGCCTTCAAGTATGCCTTGTTCCCGTACATGAATCCTACGCGTGTCTTCTCCTTAGGAAAATATTGTCTACTCAACACACTCCCATCTCCTCCTTGGGAACTTGTACCACCAAAATATCCACCATTACCACTGGATCATCCCTCACCGCCACGTCCTCTCTCGATCTCTCGCGGTGGGTGACCCACACTCTTTACACCGGCACTAGGGCCTTTCACCTTTGTAGAAAAATTATCAACATATAATACAAAATTCAAATAATCACTAATCACTATGTCAATATAGTACTAGAGATCTTCCCGTAATGATTGATAATGAGCCATATAAATCATCCCAAATGTTACACGTGTCGCACCTTTACCCACTAGCCTATGCCCTTATTATCATCTCCACACTAGATATAGAATACCTTGTAATCCCTAAGGCCTTCTTTAGTGAATTTATCTATTAGTGGTGTTGGCCCAAGAATATAGGCTAAGTAAAAGAAGGTGCATGGGCATTTGGGGCCTATTTGAAGAAGGGCACATAGGTTGAAGGCACGCATGGAAGGGTTCTATCAGGTTTTAGTAGAACAAATAACATGTGTGCATAAGAAAAGATGAGATTTTGGGACTTAGCCATATTCGAGTTCCGGATAGCACATGAGGAAAGCGTGACCCATCTAACATGTGGAGTGGATACGGTGTCATCCTGGAAGTCAGGATCAAGAATGGAATAATCCATACATGTGATGGAAGGATCTAGAAAGACATCATTATAAATAGTGGAGAGATCGGATCAAAGGAGGAATTCTCCATGGGAGGACCAATTGGACACTTGGAAACTAATCTATTACCTCAGAAGGAATGGCGGTGAAGGAAAAAATGCTATATATAGAGATGCTTGGGTAGTAGAAGGTAGTGTTAGTGGTGGTGGTGGAAGAGAGGTGAAGCTCTGCAAAAATATTATGGAGGATTCTATGGGTTGGGATTAGAGGAAATATAGGAGTGATGGCATATTTAGAGGGATGGGTCTATGTTTATCCTTGTAATATGAAGGACATAGTTTAGTTTTTGATGCATGACCTTGCTCTACATTATTATATTGGTTTGTTATGGCCTCAATGAATGTAATGTGGTTATTGAACTCATGAATATGAATATAAGGTCTCGTTCTAATATATATATATGTTGTTCTTAGGCATCAACCCTAGTACATTTCCTTGGTATTATGGATCATATCTATATTTTGTTTAATGTTTCCCTTTTATCTTCTAAATGAATGCATTGGTATAAAAACTCATCCTAAGTTCTCATAATGAATGCATGGTTCTTTTCCATTCTTTTTCACTTAAGTATCTTTCATAGATGATGTATTATTACACAACTCACATAAAGGATGGGATCGACGCCTGTGCATGCCTTAGGTGAGCGCCAATGCACACTAAGTGATAGGTCGATGCACATGGGATTTTACTGTTGCTCTAAGGGCATAAAAATGACTACATATTGGTGCCATTACCGGGACCTCTTTTCGAAGTCGTTGTGAGAAATGACATACATCTTGGTCCTTGTGATTTTTGATGATAGAACGTATGACCTTGGAAAGTGTTGAAGCATGGTTCAAGAGCACAGAGGATGATTTTTCTCAAAGATTCAACACTAGACCTTAGTTTGATGCATGTAAATGGGTAGAAGAGAACCTATACCATCAGTTATACAAGACATTCTTCTATTGTTTTCGAATATAACTATATGAATGGCTTTCAGCATATGCATCTAGATCGAGTTGGTACTACAGATCACACATATGGACCCAAGATTATTACTAGAGGCTACATGATGTATATCTGACTTGGACGTATGTTTTTGATCACCGGTGGAAAGGAGTATTGACCAGTTATACTTTAGAACATGCCATTTCTACGTATTCTTGCCCATAAGTTACTGATTTTGAGTTTTTGAGGGAGTCGAAAGGATCATTTTTACGTGTTATTCCTTTGGCTATAAAGATCTTGGTCATTATCTTAAGTTTAGAGGCATTTCCTATGGATGGCTAAGCTTCTCTAAGCATTGGGTGAGGAAACTAGGGTGGAGGAAGATGGCAGACATTATGGATGAAAAGGAAAGGGAGGAGAGATGAATCAAGTATAACAAAGCTTGTGAAAGGGAGATGACGAGACAACATGTGTGATGGATCGATGGAGGTATACATTTTGGGAAGGAGTAGAGGTTCACACAGAGGTCTTAGAACCCGAGCATTCTGTGTTACCCCATCTTTGAAAGTGCATGAGAGAAGCCCTTCACTTCCGATGAGAGTTCATCACATGGAGAAAGGAAAGTCATCGACGCATATCTAAACCCAAATGGGGACTAACCCCTGGTACTTAGTTTTATATATCAAGGGAGAAGTATAGTTAACCCAGTTGGTATCGGTGGGAGTAACTGATCTACACCTAGGAGATATAATTTCTCATTCAGAACATTCATGGTCTGTGTAAACCATTATGGTATTTGGAGGAATTTTTGGACAAGGTGAAAATACAAAATGTTAGGGTATCATGTCTAGGAGTGGCATGGGACACATAACTGGCAGTGGGACAATATCACAAACCATTGGCACGTAGTTCAATGGTTTGTTGGGAACACTAGGCGTAGCCAATTTAGGCCATTTTCCGGCTATAGTAGGTGGATCTAGTAGTGTAGGAGCTTGAGGACCTGGTGGATCCAAAGGATTTGGTGGGTCAAGAGGAATAAGACCTAGTGGATCCATTGGATCTAGTGGCAAAGGGAAACAAATAAGGAAACCAAGGCTTTGGATCAGGAGGAAAAGGGCCGTAACCACCTCCACAAGTATTCTTTGAGATGTCTTTGCATTTTCTAGACTACATGGGTATTGAGGATGTTACAGATCATATCCAAAAGTGTGAATTACTATACAAAGGGATCACTATCATGGAGTAGAAGGTAATCTAGTTTGTATTGACATTACAAGGGTGCACACATAGTTGGTATCAGAAATATGACCCCCATCAAATGGTTTTAGACTATAATGCATTGAAGAACACCTTCCTAGCATAATTCCATATCCATTAATTTGAGTAGAAGAGCATTACCTCCCTGAAGGAAATCTAATAAGGAATGGAAGAGAGTGTGTGGGAGTATGATGCATGGTTCAAGAGTCTCTTGTCAAAACTAACAAATGACATTCACCCTTCTCAACATGCTCAATGGTTTGTTAGAGGATTGATAACACCGTTTAGAAGGGCACCGTCACACAATACTTTCACGCACCCATGTAAGGCCTTGGAAGTTACCTTGCGTGCTCAGGTTGTTAGGAGTGTTGATACTGGTGTTAGACCTTTCTCGGAGGCTCAAAATTCTACAATGGCCAAGTAGTTAAAGAATTTGTCTCAAAACTCAAAGCACATGAGGTTCATAGTGGACTATGGTGTACAAACCGTGAAGTGGAATGGCATGAAAAGGATAGTTTCCTTGGTAGTCGGTATGCACCATGGTAGTAAATTGTGAGATTTGTCATGAAGATCATGATGTAAATAGGTTTCCTCTACTACAGCCAAAATCCATAATAATGTTTCTTGCTATTACAAGATCTCAGTACTTGTATGAGCCATGATACCAAGGATTGTAGATTAATTGATCGATTCATGATTCTATTGATCTTGGTGTGCACTAGCATAGTCTTGTAAGCAGTTCCAAGGATGACGATTTTTGCTATGTAGGGTGTTTAAATGGAGTATTGTATGAAAGATGTTTTCAAGGAGGATTTCATGGTCATAGTAATCATGGTGGAGGATGAAGTGAATTCCCACGAGGAACCTGTTATAACTGTGGATCTATAGAGCATTACAAGTGTGAGTGTCCTAATTTGTTGCAATGCTTATGGTGTGGGAAGAAACATAAGTACGAACAAAGTCTAGAGATTTATGAGCATATGAACTAGCAACACGGAAGGAAAAAAGGTGTTGGTATGGTAAGCATCAAGAAGGCCAATTCACAAAGTGGATGCCAAGGGTGGTGTGTGTGTCGGGACTATAACCTATATTGGTGATGACGTGAATGCAGAGGTTGTGCTCGTCCAAGGAAATGCCAAGAAAAAGGACACTGGTTTCAAGAGAGGAAGTGGTACATGGAAAGTATCAAAACCCTACTCATCAGAAGGAAGTGTATCAAGAGACTATGGATATGATTCATAGTTTAAAAGGGGAGATTCAATGTCTAAAGGAGTATTCAAAGCAGTTAGAGTAAAGGAAGAATGCCAAGGCTCCGAAGGAGGACCTGTATGAGGTCAAGGAAGTATGTAGGATGTTAAGGAAAGAGAATATTATTCCCTTGCTAGGATAATGGCTGAGGGAGAAGGTACCACATGCCAGATAAGAGTGTGAAAGGAAGGTTTTTCATGTAAACCTTCCTCCTCATAGCCTTGACTATGATAAGGAGATTACATTAAATGTAGTTGTTGATGGGTGTCTTCTAAGCAATATCCTCATCGACACGGGAGCGAAGGTGAATGTTCTTACCTTGGATGCATGGAATCAAATGGGAATACCCACATTACAACTATCTTTGAATGTGTTATATATGGAAAACACAAAAAAGGAAATTCCCATTTGAGTCTTGAAGGATGCGGTTATCACAATTCAGGGGGCCAAGTTCACTCAAGATTTTGAAGTCTTGCACTCATTGAGGTGGATAATTTCCCAAAGCATTACTTGGGCATCCTTGGTATTATAATAACAATTCCGACATGTGGTTTAACAAGGGGTATATATGCTTTAAGAAAAAGGAAGAAAGGGTGATTATCCCTTTAACAGATGGGAAGTCAATACCCTATACTGTGCACTTAGGAGAGAAATTCCTCAACATTCTATGTGCACTTCATCAAAGGTCCGAGATAATTCATCCCACAGTTGAATTATTCAGTTTGAAGGTGTTTAATCCTTGAGTGATACCACTAGCATGGCATGATATAATTGGGTGCATGGGACTTATGAGTTGATTGGGTGACAGCTTAAGAGAATTTGTAACAAGGGTAATAAAGGTGCATTCAATCAAGCGCCTAGGAGGGAAGAAGTTGCCAATTTACTCTAGAGTAACATACCATGAAATTTTGTTATGAGAAATGGAGGCTTAGTGGAAGAATAAGGACAAGAGAAGGGGAATGCTCAGTTATAAACTACTTATAACTACAACGTACTAGTGGGCTACTCATCGGGAGAGAACCTCCTAGAATGGTGCAAGGTAAGGGTCACATTTTCTAGTAAGGTTCTCTAGGAGCAACACACCCATTGTGATCCAAGAATACCATGGTAAAGAGACCACCTCATTTCATGTCCAAGCATGTGAAAAGGCCTAGATGGGAAGCATAAAAGTGTTACTACCTTCATTATGGGTGCATAAGTTGTATTCCACCTTACAAGGTTATGCATGTGCATGGTATATTTATTCAGAGATGCGTCGTCAAACAGGTAATTGGTAGGAGTTGGTGGCTGATCTCATTCAAGATTTTGAGTATAGGAGTACAAATCCATCGGTGGATAAGGTGTTACAAGTAATCAAGTGCCTTACAATGGGAGATAGTGCTATGGCAGAAAATGGGCTACTAGAGTTACCGGTGAGCCTTATTTGGAGACGCACCTCCATGAAAAATAATCGAGAAAGTATAGTTTGAGCGCGCATGTATGGAAAAATAAAAAGGAAAATGGTCTATGTAGTAGATGGTGAAGAAATGGAAATTTTGAATGTTAACCATTCTGAAGGTATGCACAAAGTCATAGATAGCACTGATGAGAAAGTACACACCTACCATGAGTCATTGAAAACAAAGAAGTTTAATATTGGGATAGAGACATAACCTAAGGAAGTTATCATTTGGGACTATTGGTCGGAAAAGGAGGTTTCAAATGTCATTGATCTCTTATGCAAGTTCCAGAATTTGTTCCCTCATGGGTACCATAAACTCAAAGGTGTCCACTATTTTTAGAGGAGATGAAGATCAAGTTTAAGGAAGGTGCATGCCAAATCTAGAAGAGGCCTTATCGGATGAATCCAAATTTATGCGTGCATTTAGTCAAGGAAGAAATAGACAAGATGATAGCATCTAGGTATCATTGAGGCTATGGAGGAATTAGAATTGATAAGCCCAATGGTCATTAGTATCAAGAAGGATGGAAGAATAAGGATCTGTGTGGAATATAGGGACCTAAATGTAGTATGTGTCATTGATCCTTTCCCATTTACTAAAGATGGGTGGATCTCAAGGTATCGCAAGTCGGGATTACAAAGGAAGACCAAAGAAAGACAACTTTCACCATTGAATGGGGAAGTTTTTCCTACATGGTTATGCCTTTTGGATTGAAGAATGTGCCTGTTGTGTTCTTGCAAATCATGGTACAAGAATTTCAGGACTTCATCCATAAATTTCTTCAAGTTTACTTGATGACTAGACTATGTATGGGTTGGTTAAAGACCATTGTGACAACTGGAGGCTGATGTTTGAGAGATGTCAGCAATTGAGGATATCCCTCAACATTAGGAAATGTATCTTTGCTACCCCATTTGGAACAATGTTAGGACATATTATGTGTAAGGAAGGCTTACTACTGGAACCCACCAAAGTTGTAATTATTGTGGAATTAGGGGAGCCTACTAGTCAAAGTGCAATACGTGGATCCTTGGGCATATGAGGTACTATAGGAAATTCATCAAGGTGTATACCAAGATCACCGCTCCCTTGGAGGAATTGCTACAACACAAGAGCTCCTTTCATTGGGGAGAGGCATAGCAGAGGGCATTTGACACTTTGGAGGAAAGGCTTGTCACCGTGCCCATACTATGCTTTCCTTCTTGGGATAAGCCTTTCCTTGTACATGTTGATGCCTTAGGAAAAACTATGGGAGTAGTAATATCACAACGTGGTGAGGGGATTGTTGATCATTTCTTCTATTTTTCTAGTAGAAAGTTAACACTAGCAAAACAAAATTACATAGCTACTGAGCACGAGGCACTATCAATGATCTACGTGTTGTATAAGTTTAGATAATACCTGTTGGCAACACCATTTATATTCTACATAGACTACATGGTATTGAAGTACTTAGTCAACAAGCTCGTTTTGCAAGGGCACATATGTCATTGGGTCCTGTTATTTCAAGAATTTGAGTTTTTGGTTGTAGTAAAACTAGGGAAGAGTAATTCTAGACCTGATCACTTATCTAGGATTGACTCAGGGGAGGACATGCAAAGCATTGAGGATACAATGTTAGATGTGCAACTATTTAGTTTGTGGCGTGTGCCCTCGTAATGGAAGACATCACAAGTGTTTCTCAAAACAAGTGTGGCATCGGAAGGGATGAAGGATTTAGAGAGGAAGTAGTTAGCAATATGCGTCATACCCTACATTTTGATTAGTGGAGACTTATATAAGTTAGGATGTGATGAGGTTCTATGCCAAATCATATTGGAACATGAGCACATGGCCATTTTGGAGGAAGCACATGGTGGGATTACAGGAGGACAAAATGCAAGAAATACTACCGCGTAATCATAGGGCTTTGGTGGAAACCATCTACCAGATTGTATTGATTTTTACAAGGCCTTTGACCATTTCCGGTGCCTTGAAAACCTAGAAAGAGAGATGAAATGCCCTGCACGACCAATACCCGATTCTCAACCATTTGAAAAATGGGCAATAAACTTTGTAGGGACAATTTTTCCAGCCACATGAAGGACTAGTTCATGGTATATCATTACTTGCACTAATTACTTGACATGGTGGGAAAATAAAACACCTATGAAGGATTGAATTACAACAATAATAGCTAGATTTTAATGGGAGAACATAATCAGAAGGTATAGTTGTCCTTTAAGATTAACAAGTGATAGGGGTACACAACTTCTCAATGAAATGGTTAGGATTCTACTAGCAAAATTTATGGTGGCCCATCACAAAACTACCCCCTATCATCCACAATAAAATTGACTCAGGAAGCATTTAACAAAATGCTAAGTCACACTTTGACCAAGATCTATGAAATTGGATGAAAAGATTAGGATGACAAGCTATTAGCCATTCTATGGGCATACATGACAACCTACAAGAGGTTTAATAAGGCCACTTCCTTTCAATTAGTAGTCAGTATGGAAGCTATTTTACCAGTTGAATTCATGTTACCATCACTGCGTATAACGTGTTGGTGCCATTTTTGAGCTTGTACCATTTTGCCCTAAAATTTTCATCATTCTGCGTGCTCTGAAACATTTTTCTCTCAAATTGGTGGTCTATAAATTTTCCCTCCAATCGAATGCCTTGAAATGCTCACAAACTTTTTGTTTTGCCCCAATTTGAAAGAAATCTGCATGTGTTCCTTGTTTTGTACCCTAATTTTTCCAAAATTTGCGGGCTCTATCGTTTTTCCTTTTACCCAATCGTGGAAGTTTAAAATTGATCGATTTTCACTTGTATGCCATTGAAAATCCAATTCCATGATAAAAAAATGCTTTGAAAACATGTTTCAGTTGGTTCAATTTTGAGAAATTTGTCATCCTTAGTGAAAAAATCGAATTCTAAGGCATCCCTGGCATTTTTTGTGTTTTGATCGGTCAGACGGGCATCATTTTCCCATCAATTTCTTCTTCAGCATTCATCAGCAACGTGGCTTGTTCTAATTGGCTAAGGGATGGCGGAAAAATTGTTTTAACTTATCACTTTTTGCTTTTTTGGCAAAAGGGTGAATTTGGTCCCATGGCTCCGCTTTACTCTAATTGGTTCTAATGTTTCTTATGTGGCGTGTTTTTATTGGAGGAGCAATAGTGAGTTGTTTTGAGAACTTTTTCTTTTTTATATACTTTGGCTAGAAGTTTCAAATTTCCCCATGGCCCCGCCAAGTGCTAATCTGCCTGAATTCAAGCGGCGGAGAAAATTTCTAAATTTTGCCTAAAAATGATGACATGTCCTCTTTTGATTGGATGAGAAGTAGTAGGTCTTTTTGTGCCTTAAGGCATTTTGGAAAAAGAGTTAAAGTGTAAATAAAATGCCTAGGGCCCGCAACGAATCAAAATAGAACACGTGGTAGCTTCAGAGCCAGGGACAGAATCAGAGGTGTGGGTCCGCGGGGATAATTTGGAAAATTTTCCTTTTTCCAAAAAAGGTGGAAATGTGTAGAATCGGTCCACAATTCCAATGGGGCCCACTTTGGGACACGTGTCAAGCCCGTTTTCATGAGGCGAGGTGCGGGGAAAAATATCAAAATTTTCCAATTTTTTTCCAAAAAGTTTAAAAGGTAAAATGAAGCTCCTAGGTTCGCATCCAATGGAATGGTGCCATGTGGCCACTCAAAATAAAAAGGTCAAAAGGGTAAAAATGTGAAACCCGTGCCCATGCCAAATCAAATCTCACCACATGGCCGTTTCTTTTTAAAAATAAAAAGTGGAAAAAGGTGCCTCCAAATCCCATCTCCAATGGTTTTTCTCCACGTGGAGGGCATAGATTAAAAGTTGAATGTCAAATCAATGGTAGTTGTGCATCATTTTTGCTCTACCGCCATTTTTCCCTAGAACGCCCAGAAGTTTGGAGATGCATTTTTTGCATCAATTTTCATTGAATTTTGAAAATTTGTGTCGTTTGTGCCTACAAGGACCAATGCAATCGGTTTTGAGGATCAATTTGAAGATTAGAGATGTTTTTGAAATGAATTTTTTCCCTAACCTATCCAAAAATGTGAAATATTAGATCCAAAAGTTACAGAGTCAAATTTTGGAGGGATAAGGATGAAATAATGAAAAGAAGGGGGTCTGCATGCTTTGAAGATGAAAAACATGCCTCCACAATGGATAATGATGTGAATTTTGCAATGATTCATCTCTTTTTGAGACAACTGAAACTTTTTGGATGTGTTCTATTAAATGTCCCTGTCTGCGAATCATGAGAAATTTTTGTAACAAATTTGATCCTTTGGCATATTATTTTCTTGGGAAAGAAGGATCGAAGGAGATTGAATGCTATATATTGCATGAATTTTTCATGCAAAGGGTTGGAAGAGTTTTAAAAAGCCCTGAAAACTAAAAATTTCACGGGAAAATCTGGGAAGAAGCCCATTCTCTAAGTGACCACTTGAGAAACTCATGTAACTCTCTCTATATCAGATTTCAAATCATGTTAAGTTGGTTACACATGTATAGCCATTAACAAGCTCTGAGATTGTTTTTCAAAACATTCCCCTGCTGATAAATCTGATCATTTTTGAGTTATTCTGTGTTGTCTTTGGGAAAATGATAATGCTTACATTCCATAATGCATTTCAAATTTTGTTTCTTGTTTCTTGTTGTAGTTATTTTGTTTAAAATATCTCTTGATCATACATGGTCTCATTTCTTGTGATAGTTTAGTGGCATTTTCAATCTTACATTCAAAAGAGCTTTCATTTGATAAATAGATAAACAAATTTAAAATCACTTTACCTTCCTTGTTTTCGAGAGATTGTTTGTAAACCTTTGGGTGCACCTTAGGTCATGATTAAATAGTGATTGTTAAATGCTTAATTGGTTCATTCTAACTCAAGATTTTGTGATAGATGATCAAGGACTGTGTGGAAAAGTATAGAATCGGGGCTCCATTGATACACATATCCCGGTTGAAGGGATGATTAACCATTTTGATACTTTCTCCATATTTTTCTAAAATCCTCAAAGAGTCCGGTCGATCTTGGTTTTCTTGTCTAAACTCCCACCCAAAAATCATTCAAAACAACTAATCCTACCTTGTTTTACCCCCTGTTTTTCCCGTATACCCACGGAAGATCAAAACTAGTTGCTAAATTATGCATAATAGATCGGGATTTCAAAATGTCTTCAAGAACCCTTGTCTTGCATTAAAAGTATCTCCATAATATGGAAGTGAAAACTTGTGACATCAGATTTGGAGTGTTGATCATATTTTCCCAGTGCCCTTTTCATACTATTTACACAAATTGAGGGATATCTTCATCTCCTTCATCATTTTAGGGTTATACAATAGGTTCTCTTACCTTGGTTGAAAGGCACAACCTAAAATAGATAGGACAAGATCAAGTCCTATTTGAGTGCTATCCATCTCTCCACAAATCTGAGTTCCAAGCTAGATCATATCCCAGCTACAAAATGACACACACCATGATCCATCTATCTTCAAGCTTCATGCCATATCTTTGATGTTGCTCAAACCGAGAAGGAGAAAAAAATTTGGGTGCCAACACCAAATGGCGCCACTGTTTGGGAAATTATTAGCTCAATCTGATCCATGTTCATACATATTTAAAATATTTGAATACATATCAAACCCTGGTAATGTCTCTTGTAATTTATTTCTACAAATATATTATTAAAGCATCATTCTATACTCATATTTGTAAGGTGTATTCAAAGGTTTCAAACTCTGTCTGCGATTTTATCAGTTTCCAATAGTAGTTGCACTTCATTTGCATTTTTGGTTGATAGATTCAAGAAAAGGAAGGTCTGATCTATAAATTTTGGCAAGATTTTTAGTGCTGATAGGTATTTGATAGAGTATTTTAGTGCATTTACACAACTAGGGTGAAATTCCTTAGTGGCGACTCCATGATGTTTTGATCTTGATAAATACCAGTGTCTTAGCTTTCTGTCATTTGTTTTTTTGGTGTTGCTAATCTCTACAAAAATAGAAGGAAGAAGATCTCTCTTCATTAGAGACTCTGCTAAGAAGTTGTTTTCATATTCAAGGAACTCAGAGTTAGAAAGGAGAAGAGTTTGGAAGGTTGTTGGAGAGAAGAATTCATGGAAGTTCCCTTCATTAAACTTGAGATTGATCTGGCTATCATTAAGGACTGTAGTTCTTCTTCAGAGTTTATCAAGAAGCTGATCCTATAGGGGATATCCATTTTGAAGATTACATTTCTATTCCCCAAAGACCTCTCACTCCTCATCATTTTGTTTCTCCTCCAAGATCACCACCTCAGAATAATATGGCTCAGCCTCCACCTAGACCTCCATTTGTTGTTAACACATTTGGTCCTATTAATTTTAGAGGAATGAATGGTTATCCAAATGCTATCCCTCAAGATGTCAGAAATAGATTGCCAAAATTCCAAGGTAACAATGCAATAACTGGTGATCAACACCTAAATTTTTTTAACATGATGGAGGACTTTGAGATTGAGCATGAAGATGTGTATGTTAAATTGTTCATTCATACACTAGAAGAGGATGCAAGGGATTGGTACAAGGCTCTACCTGATAATTCTATTGATTCTTGGACTGAAATGAAGAATGCATTTAGGTTGCAATATGGTGATAAGACTGATCCTAGATTTCTCTTTTCTGAATTTGAGAATATCAAGAAGAACCCCAATGAATCAGTTCATGACTTTAATACAAGATTTAACAAGACATTGAGGAGGCTTCCTGTTAATTTGAGGCCCTATGATGAGTCTTGTTTAATAAAATATGTAGATGCATTTGATAAGAAAGCAGCCTACTACTTGAGAGACAAAAACCATACTAATTTGAGGTAGGCCTTCACCATGGCACTGTATATTGAGAACAATATCAAAGAAATTGGGAAACCTCTCAAGAGAGATGGTGTAAATTTGATAAACCTTGAAAAACCTCAAGCTAGCAAGGGTGCTGATTTGGAGGAGGTTTTGAAAAATTTGGTAGGGGCTGTCAAAGAAATCTCATACAAGTTAGCCCGGGAAGAGAAGGGAATTGGGAAGACTTCACAAGGTCAGCAAAAAGCACAAAACCATGACAGATTTTCCAATCATCCTAGGGGTGATGAAATATATAATGATACAGGAAATGACCCATGGGTTCTGTAAATAGACATCCTCAAGCACGTGAAGGAAGAGTGTTACCTGATCCCCTAACTGCTAGGGTTGTTGTTGTTGAGGAAGTTGTTGATATTGATTGGTGTGATAAGTGTTTTCTACCCCATCCTCCATGTGAAATGGACCAACAAGATGGTGAAGCTAATAATGATGATGGTACTGATGATGATATTTGCATGGTGGGCTATTCTTCAAGCTCACAAGAAGGAGCAACATCAACTAAGGTAATAAGTGCAAGGACAACTGCAACCTTTTGGGATTGCATCAAATGGGTACAAGTATTTCTTCCCCCTCATACTCTTGAGGTAGATGTAGTGCAAGATTTTTAAATTCCTAACAATGACTTTGAATACTTAAGATCTTTGATGATTAAGAAGTATGATGGTGGTATCCCTTCGGAGGAAGATAGACAATTGTTAATGAATGTTGTTGTGGCTCAAGAGAAAGAGTATAACACTAGGAGAAATTTTTTAAGGGAGTTGGGCCTCAAGCCAAACCTAAAACACCCTTGCTTACAATTATTCCCAAAGAATATCCTAGAAGAGAAACACCTGCTAAAATCTCTATTGTCCCAAGAAAAAATTACACTCCTCATGCCCAAACTGTGAAGAATCCCATGCCATATAATGAATCTACTTGTCTCCATTCCAATGTTTCCTTGCCAAAAAGTGTTCCATATGACATAGCCTAGGTATTGATCATAATCAAAGTGAGTGTTCCAATCATTGAGTTGTTTATGATTCCCGACCACAAGAAGAGATCATTTTAGTACTTAGGATTGAAAGAGGAGAAGAGTACCCCAAGTAGAAATGTAAACGTTGTTGAAACTCCTCCTCGGATCATTGCAGACCTTGAAACACTACCGAAATTAGAGGATATTGGATAAACACCTGAGGTATACTTGGGACATCCTTGGTTAATTCCCAATTGAATGTTGATCCATTCTTTACAACTTTGATCATAAAGGATATACTACTTCATAATTATATGTTTGATTCGTGCATCATGCAATGTCATGCCTCTATAAGTCATGAATGATTTGGGTATCAAAGTGAAAACAACCTATGGAAAGTGTACTATCATGGAATCAAGAGAAGTGCCAGTAGTTGGTTGTGTGAAGGGTTTGGTGGTATAACTTACAGCCTAACTGGGTAATAATTTGAAACTTGATGTTGTGATTGTTGATTGCCCTACCAAATCGGGTATGATTTTGTGAAGAAAGTGGGCTGCAAGTGTTGGTGGGACTGTTAAAATGGACATGTCTTTTGACACTATTCCTATTAAAGTCAGGTTTGTCAAGCTCTATAGAGAAAAGAAGATGTTACACCTTATTGAAGATCCCAACAATGCTTCCTATGAGGTGTTGTTTGCTGATGTTGATGCTGATAACTTTGTTGGGTTTGCTGATGGCAAAGAGAACAAGATGGATTAGTCAAAGTTCCTTGAACAGGTAGGTTCTCCTTGGAGCTTGATATTTTATGGAGCTTGCTCCAAATTTGGAAATGGTGCCGGTATAATTTTGATTTCTCCTAGCTTAGAAGAGTTTGGTTTTTCCTTCAAGCTTAAATTTGAATGTACTAACAACATTGCTGAGTATGAAGCCTTGTTGTTGGATCTAAGAATTTCATGGAAGTATGGTGTCAAGGACATCATTGAAAAAGGAGATTCAGAGATAGTTGTCAAACAAATAAGAAACTTGTATGCTACAAAAAATTAGCGGATGAAATAGTAAAAACATGCAGTTTCAGATTTAATTGAGATGTTTGATTCCTTCAACATTGTGCATCATGACAGGAGTTTCAATGTTGCTGCTGACAAGTTGGCATTGTTGGGGTCAAGATTTGGAAATTACACTATTTCACCCTATTGTGAGTATAATATTAAAGTGTTAACTAGGCCAGCTGTCCCTAACAACATCAAGCATTGGCAAGTGTTTATAGATGATTTTCAAGTGCAAAGGTTCTTACAAAATCAAGGTGAGTTTGAAGATCGTAATATTTATTGGGAGCCAATGGTGTGTGTGACTGAAGGAAAAGAGACTTTGTTTGGAAAGGATATTATCCAATTGAAAACTAACACCACTCCTAGAGGTCTTGTTGCACTTGAGTCAAATTTTGACAATGCTGATTGCATCATCAATAGAAACATGTCTGCCTCAAGGGATGTGGAAGAGCATAACTTGGGTACTAATGAAAAACCAAGAAAAGTTTGGTTGGGCAGCAATATAAAAAAGAAGAAAAATAGTCCTATGTTACACTATTGAAGAAATATCAGACCTGCCCGCTTGGTCTTGTTTAGAGTTGAAAGCATACAGAGAGGAATTTTTTGAGCATGATATTCCTCTTGAAACAAATTCCAAGCCCTTCGAGAAAAAGTAGAGGCCAATTAATCCACTCCTCTCAATGAAGATGCAAGATGAATTGAATTGTAACACCTGTGACAACCGATATATTCCTCTTTTGCATTCAAGTGTTGACATGTGATTTTCGGGATAAAGATGTGCTCTTTTACCTGCAAATATCATGCTTGATTGGGGTAAATATTTTCTATTCCTAAAAATCATTAAACTGAAATTATATGGTTGTTAAGAATCCATTTTCACTTAGGAAAGATAAGCCACAATCTGATTTTAAGATTTGCAGACTTATTTCTTCTTTTGACTCATTCAAGAGCTTAATGGTAAAATTGACATTCGGTAGAGCTTAAGGAATATAGAAAATCAATTTTTCATGATACTAATTCTTGATCTTTATGCAACTTGCTTTTGTTCAATTGTATTTTTGTGCGCGGGTCATTGGTGATTGATCTTGGCAGGACATTAAGTACCATAGAAAAATTCAATTATCTATGGAGAATTTTGGAGTCCTAAAAATTTAAGGACTATCCTAACGGTAACCTAAGCTAGGTGAGAACAGGCTAAGTTCTAGCTATGTTTACTTATGTGTATACTATTCTGACCTAAGTCTCTTATTCTATTATGGGATCCGCATCCTAACCTAAGTGTTATGCTAATAAAATAAGGGAAGAGTTACTAAGGGGGATACAAAGCTATTTTAGCTACTACCTATTACAAAAGGGTTGTGATTTGAACCTAACCTAAAGTGGGATTCTAATGACTAATGTTCTAAGACCTATGTTAGTAAATGTTAGATTAACCTAAGTTCTATTTGAATCTAACCTAAACTAAAGGGGACCTAAAGGGGTGGCATGGCTTGAGGGTGACGGTTCCAAAGGAATTTAAGGAAGGAGATAAGGTTTTAAATGTTAAGGTCTTTGCCCGTTTGGCGAGGGGGCGATGGACTTGGAGGAGGCCTACGTGGAAACTCCACTAATAGATGGAATTGTATTTTTGTGTTAAATTGGCATTCGACAAATTTAAGTGGGGGCGAAAGGAAAAATAAGCAGGAATTTTGGATTAACTAGCATTTATGGCATTTAGGAGCCTTGGTCTTCACGTGCAAACCATCTTGGAAACATAGGAGGTGGGTTTGTAGGAGGTCATTCAGTTTTTCTTGCATGGTAGATTTTTCTCTGCATGGAGCAAATTGGTTCTTTGAACCAGTAGTTCTACCTTCAGCTCAAAGCCAAATTTGGTTTTTATGATATATTTTTGATCAAGGGAAAGTATATGAAGCTTGGAAGGAAAATATGTTTTGTTGTTGATTTTTCATGGAGGAGAAAAAGAGCTGGAAGTCTCCTTCGAGTTGGTGGAAGTGCTATCAGGCATGATAGGCTCTAACTATTAAAATTCTTTATTTTCTTCAATGATTCATTAAAACAACTCTGCTCTCATGAGATTCTTGTTTTCTTGCCTATCTGGTTATTTTTTCTTGCTGGGTTTTACAAATCCTTGTGTGTTTGATTTTAATCCTTGGCAAAATTGAAATGTTGGGAAACTGTCCCTCTGTGTGAGTTTTAGGACAACATGCAAGTAAAAATGATATGGGAAACTAGATCTGTATCTCTAGTTTTTACTATCTTAATCTGTATTCGAAGTCTTTAGCTTTGAACTGACTATCATGGAAATACATGCATATGAACTCGGGAAACTTTAGTTCTATTTTATATTCTTCTGGGTTGTATTCTTTGGATGCAGACTCAAGTTGGAAGTTTGTGTTTTGACTACATTTGTGTTGGAACTTCGTTTGAATGGAACCACTATTTTGGAAACTTATGTATTATTGAACTATTTCTTGGAGTTCGTATTTTATCACTATTCTCGCATCATTGATTTGGGAAGTTCTGAATGCATGAATGTGAACTTGGGTTTCAACTTTGTACTTTCATTTAACACGGGCATGTTATGGATTTGCATTTGGGTTGATTCTTTTGAACCTGTCCTGGTATTTCATATTGGGTTAATTTTTAGTAAAGATTGAATTATAGATATTTATTGGAGCGAGTAATCACCTGGGAATGGTGTGGGAACTTGTTTAAGTTGTTTTAATCTCTCTGTTGAGCTTTGGAAATTGGAAATGACTTAAGTAATGTTGAACTTCTATCATGTTTTGACTGTATCGACTTCGTGAGATAGTATGAGCGTGGGAGTTGGGGAAAGTGATCTCTTCCCGTTGTTTGGAAGAAACCCATGTTTTGGGTTGACTGTATAAAGTTTTACTAAGGAACCATTGTTGTAATTTCATGCTTGTGAAGTTCTGTTTTGCTATTTTATTCTTGTTGCTTGGGGATTTAAGACCAAGACAGCTTTTGTACTGGACGTTTTGGGTTCTAGCTCTCCCACTCTTCTGTCTCTTTTAATTAAATCTAGGTCTTTTGAAAGATTGTGATATTACCTTGGACATTGAAATAATAGGAAGGATTCCTTCTTTGTTCAGTTGTATTAAGTTGATTCTTTGAATCACGAACCGTTTACCCTTTTTGGTATTTATTGTGAAGTCTTTGAGAGTCTTCAGTTTTGGGTTCGTGGGTAATTCTGAAACTTATCATTTATTGTTTGGAATGTCACTCTCGACCGACTCAATGATAAATTCTTGGGCTTCTTTCATGAATGAAATTTTATATTTTTACTCTTTGAGATCTTTTTATATCGTTCTAGGTCTGCGATGATGGTGTCATCCTGAATCGGTCTAATTTGGAACTTCTTGTTCAGTTGAACAAAATGATCTATCATTGGTTCTTTCCTTATTATGATTACTTAATTTTTTACCCTTGGATAGGCTCGGTGTTAGAACTTTTCTTTACTCGAATCCAATTCGAAATTGTGATTTCTCTTGACTGTTGGTCTACCATGTTTTAATCATTCATGGAAGTAGTGTTAAGAGCTAGTATCCGTAAAGGTTTTGCTATTAAGTTCATTGATACTTATAGTTTGACTGTTGTTGACTAGTCTTGTTTGGTTTATATGGAAAAGTGTAGGTCTGTCTCTTGTACTCTTTATCTTTTGTGAAGATTATGAGTAGATAATAACTCCTCCTTGGAGCTTCTTGTTTGTGAACATTGTTGTTTGATTTGATTGAAGCTTCTAACATGAATAATTGGAATTAGAAGTGTAGATGGCCTAGTCTGATTTTCTGTACCTTCATGTTTGGTTATGGAATTTTGTGTGAGGTATATTCTAAGGATGAATGTGAAATATTGTTATCCCGAAAAGGAATAGGTGAATCATCCTTGAAGGAACCATGTTGTTTACATTTATTTTGTCTCTTAGAATAGGTAAATGTGGTATTCTATTAGGATAGAGTCAAGAAATAATGGGATGGCATGATTGATTGTTGTTTACAAGCCATTGATAGAACTTAAGATCTTAGGAAAATATTGTTTATTATATTCTCGCTCTTCTTTAAAAGTTGATCTAAGTTTATTAATGTACTTCCTTTCTTTTCTTATCGAGTTATGCTGATTTTATGATGACTTAATTATCTCATTAAAATAGTGTTTCTTTAATGAAACAATTAGTGGAATGCACTTCATTTTAATGATTAGTTCTTATCATGCTCATTTCATCGAATCGACCTGTCTTAGCTATATTTTTGCAAATGGACTTAAGTGGTAAAAGAAGGCAAAAACGTATATGATGCATTGGTGATATATATGTAATTCTTAGTAAAGAATTCGATTCATTCTTTCATTGAAATTGTGAAAGAAAGTTGTATACTTTATTGTGTAAGGTCATTGTTATGTAGTTGCCTAAAGAGCATAGTCATGTAAATTTTATAAGTTGTAATGATGAATTTTGAGTTGAGTTTTATTTGCATGGTTTGTGAATATTATATAGTACTATTTTAAGGAAGATGAAAATTCCATCTTGTTGTTATTCTTTATAGTATGTTATGCTTACTTTGTTATCTTGTTTAAATATGGATAATGGGAATTAGTTCAATTTCCCCTCTGATGAAGCAACTTGTTGAGTTGCATAATATGTTGTGTTTTCTAAAACAATTTAACATAATAAGGTGATGCATAATGAACATGCATTAAGAAATATGGACATTGGGAATGATATATCCTGATACTTAAACATGTAGAGAAAGATTATTTCTCTCTCTCTCAATTGAATATAAACCTAAAAGGTTTGGATATTTGATTACTATTTATTAGAATTCATTTAGAATGAAGTCTACTTTAATTAGTTACATGTGGTTGAAAAACCTTCCGAAAGTTAATGAACACTTAAAAGAAACTTATGATAAGGTTGTCTTGATTTAGTTAATTACCCGTTTAATCGAGAAATCAAACATTAAAGGCAATGATAAGTTTAACGAAGTTCTTCATGGACTAAATGAAACAAATTTTGGAAGGAACTTATTGAGTGTTGGATTAGGGTTTAGAAGGGTTGCTGTAATTAGGAAATAATCCAAACTAACAATGTATTAACAATATACTTGGGGTATGTACATCTCGATGAGGTAGTTTCTATATGATGTTGACACACGCCAACTGCGGGATGTACTTTTGATAAGGCTTAGGTCTTCTCAAGAATACAAAGTTGTAGTTGACATGTGGCATCACCCTTCCGCATTGATCATCCAGATCTACACACATTAGGAACTCGGAATTGAACTTAGTCTCTTTCTAGGTAAGGATAGGAGCATATTTAGGACAGAATTAGCTTCCAATGGCTCAGTACATTGGCACATCTGGTTGACTTAGGTCAACCGAGTATGCTTATTTACCCTAAGCCATTGTGAGCGTCTTCCTATAATAAGTTATGTTTCTATCTAGAGCTAGGGTTATACCTAGAACAAGTGGACTGACGGTAGTCAGTAAAGACCAATCATGATAATAGAAGAGTGAGGTGAAGGATGTATTCCAATATGACAAGTATGTCGTCTAGGAATAGTAACATACACATTATGTTATAAATCTTTAGCCAAAGTATCGCAATCGCTAAGTCAATTGCGTTGTCCTATGTCACCAAGTTTAAAACAACGTTATATCGATGAATATTGGTAACGAGATATCCGATATGTTCTTTAAACAGAGATCACTCAACTAGTTTAGGGTAGAAAGACCAAGTATACGAAGTATATGACATGTATTCAATACATAAGATAACATAAATAGATCGGTAGCTTACCGAGTTATGAAATGAATAGATCGGTGGATCACCAAGTCATTACAATCGGATATGGTTATCTATTTGAATTTGATTGGCATGGAATGTTTGTTCTAAATAATGTTTTATTTAGAACATTGAACATTATATATTAAAACAAAAATCCCTTGTCTCTAATATCTTAAAATGGGAATGTTACATCTTGTTATCAAAGCTGAAAGTTATAGCTCTTGGACCTATTGTGTCCATAATCTGATGAAACTTACATTTTCTTATAAGAAAAATGGTGAGAACAAGAGGAAACATTACAAATAACCTTTTCCCGAGGAAGGAGATACAACTACCCGAGAAACCTAATGAGATCCTTGCTACCCTGTTGGACACAAGAGATCATTTGCACATGTGCTTGAACAACAAGTAATGGGTAATGAGGAGGAAGAAGAATCGATAACAATAATTAGCCACCTCTAGGGGACACTTTGCGCCAATGTGAGTGTTCATGATAACAATGTTAACATACCCGCTCAACCTAAGAACAAAAAGGATAGGCTAAAGAAACATAACTCACAAATGACATAAAAAGGATAAGTCCACCCAAGTTTGATGTCACCACATTAGGAGATGGAGCTGAGAACTAGCTCGGTGAAATGGAGAAATACTTCACAATAAGAAATTTCTCGGAAGAAACAAAGGTGATATGGGGAGCATATCAGCTTTCTCATGAAGCATCTTCGTGGTGGGACAACCGCAAGGATCAGATTAGAACATTGATGAATCTAATATCATATGGGACTAATTTAAAGGTTACTTTAGGAAATGATGGCTGCCACAACTCTACTATGATTAGAAAATGACTGAATTTCAGAACTTAGCTCAAGGAAAGCTAATTGTAACTGAGTATTGGGAGTGATTTACAAAACTCCTTAAGTATGTGCCTCAGTACCAAACTGATGAGAAGTTCAGGATACAAAAATTCATCATGGGATTAAATCTCTGTTATAGGGGAGAGGTGGATGTTCACAGCCCAACCACGATGGAAGGGGTTGTTGAAAAATCCATAAGGTAGGAACAAAAATTAAAGGTAATTTCTGCTCACAAGGAGGAAGTAAGGAAGAAGAATCCCAACTCCTCTTCATCATCTCTTGCACCCAAGAAAGGACCATGGAATAAATTCGGAATGAAAAGTAATTTTTCATCTGATACTAACAAGAAAGTAGTAACAAACAAGTTTGCTAGTAATGCACAAAACAACTTTGTCAAGAATAATAATAACGGACATAAGTCCTATGGGAGTCAAAACGATAACTCTAAGGTGAAATAAACCCGATCCTAGGAAGGGATCTATATGAGGATGTTATAATTGTGGCAAATATCATTACGTGAATCAATGTAATTTGAAGAAGGATGATCCTAATCAGCAGCACAAGATACATGCTGTAGTAGCTAACAAGCAGGCTAAGAAATAGGCCACACCCATAGAAGTTTCAGGCAAGTTATTTGGCTTACCAATAACTATTATTTTTGATACCAGAGCTACTAAATGTTTTATTTCTAGTAAATTAGCATCAAAATTAAAAATAAAATCTAGAAACATGGATAAAACATGGACTATACAAAGTATGGGAATAATGTTGTTCATACGGTTAGTATGTGTCTATTTGGAGTAGTCCTTGATTTACCTAACTTTTCACCGAGGTTGATCTTTATGTTACACCTTTCGGGTCTTATAATGCAATCATAGGTGTTAATTGGTTAGCGAGAACATAAGGATAAAGTGGACTATTTTGAAAAACACATTAGTTGTTTAGACGACGTACATAAAATAGTAGAGATTCACGGTGTAAAATGTGAGATTTTTGTTAGAAAACTGTCAGCTATGCAACTTTAAAAGGCCAAAAATAAAGGATGTACCTTATATGTAGTAAAAATTATTGAATCAATGAAGAGATCAGCGATATTATGGAATGATATCTACTATTACGGGACTTCAGTGACATATTTCTGGAAGAATTTCTAGGTCTTCCACCCAAAAGGGAATTTGATTTCATGATTGAGGTCAAGCCTAGAATTGAACCTATTTCTAAAGCACCGTATCGAATGACTACTACGAAATTAGTAGAGCTTAAGGATCGGGCCAGTATGAAATTTTGTCTCAAGGTTTGATTAGACCAATTGTTTCACCTTGGGGAGCACCCGTAATTTTTGTGAAAAAGAAAGATGGAACACTTAGATTTTGCATTGATTACAAAATGTTAAACAAGGAAAAAATCAAGAATACATACCCACTCCTAGGATTGATGATTTATTTTATCGGATCGTGGAGCATTGGTATATTCCAAGATAGATCTTCGATCCGGATATCATCAATTATGAATTAAGGATAAGGATATTCATAAAACAACTTTCGAACAAGGTATGGACATTATGAGTTTACGGTTTTAGCTTTTGGATTAACTAATGCACCTCAAGGATTTATGAATTTAATGAATAATATATTTCAAGAATACTTGGACAATTTTTTCTCATATTCTTGGGCGACATTCTCATATATTCAAAAGTATTGAGGAACACCATGAGCATTTGAAGATAGTTTTAGGAATATTAAGAAAGAGACAGTTATTTGGTAAGTCGTCTAAATATTCTTTCCATGACACGAAGTACAATATTTAGGACATGTGATAAGTAAAGATGGAATTGTTGTAGATCCTTCAAAAATTGTAGCTATAATAGAGTGGCTCATGCCTAAGAATGTACATGAAGTTAGAAGCTTCATGGGACTTACTAGCTACTATAGAAAATTTGTAAAAGATTTTTCTAAGATAGATTCACTAATAACTTCCTTACGTAAGAAAGATAAAAAAATTTTGGAGTGAGAAATGTGAAATTACATTTAAAACCTTGAAGGAACAGTTAACTTCAGCACTTATTCTTGCAGTACCAGATCCTAATGGAGATTTTATGATGGTAACTGATGCATCAGGTGAAGGTCTAGGAGGTATTTTGTTACAAAATGGTCATGTCATAGCATATGAAAGTAGAAAACCAAAGTTACATGAGTTGAATTATGCTCCACATGATTTAGAGCTTGTTGCCATTGCTCATGCACTACAAGTTTGGAGACATTACTTTCTTGGTAAGCCTTTTGAATTGAAAATCGATCACCTTAGATCGAAGTATATCTTCACTCACCAAATCTTAATGCAAGACAATTAAGGTGGTTAGAGTTTTTGTATCAATATGATTTTGACATCAGTTATATAAAGGGTAAATAAAATAGAGTGGTTGATGCTCTAACTTGTAGGAAGCACATTTTTTCTCTTATAATGTTAAGAACTCAGTTTAAGGATGAAATAAAAAGTGTTATGGAATATGACTCTTACTTTCAAAGCAAGTAAAAGCAGCACTTACTTGTAGATTTGAATGATTTAAGATATAAAGGTTTTTGCTTTGATAAAGAAGGAATCTTATGATTTGGAAATGACTTTATGTACCTTCGCTAAATGATTTGAGAAAGAAATTGTTATCGAATTTCACAATTCACCTTTTCTGACACCTGGTATTAAAAAATGCTTGTTGATATAAAACAACAATATTTCGGAAAGGAATGAAAAAGGATGTTCTAGACTTTGTGACACATTGCCTTGAATTTCAACGTGTTAAGGTGGAACATATGCACCCACCAATTTGTTGTATCCTCATAGTATACCGCATATACAAATGGTGAGTAATAAGTATGGATTTTGTACAAGGGTTATCTATGTCGAGAAATAAGCATGATGTTATTTTAGTAGTTGTGGATAAACTAACAATGGTAGCACATTTTATTATTGGGAATCAAGGGTGATTCTCCTATTTTGGAAAGAATATTTGTACACGAAATTTTTAGATTACATGGAGTAACCGAGTTAATAATTTCAGATAAAGATCCTAGAATGACGTCAATATTTTGGCAAATGCTTAATACTGACTCTAGGAACTAAGCTGAATTTCAGTTCTGCATATCATCCGAAAAGATGGGTAGAGGGAAAGAGTAAATCAAGTTTTGGAAGATATGTTACGAGATGTATTGCATGGATCAACAGTATAAGTGGGAAGATTACATTCCATTACCCGAATTTGCATACAATAATACATACCATCCTTCTCTTAAGATGGCACCTTTCGAGGCATTATATAGAAGAAAATGTAGAACCCCTGTTAGTTGGGATAACATAGAGGATAGAGAAGTAATTGGACCTAAAATTCTTACTTGAAATAGAACAAGTTAAATTAATTTGTGAACGCTTGAAAGAAGCGCAGATAGGTAAAAGAGTTATACTAACTTAAAGAGGGTTGATAGGAAATTTGAACTTGGTGATAAAGTCTTTCTTTGGGTTAAACTGAAAAAGAGTTCTATAACTTTTGGAAAGGGTACCAAGTTATCACCTCGTCATGTGGACCTTTTGAGATAGTTGAATTAATCAACCCCGTACCTTATTGTTTAGCATTACCTCCCGCTTTGTCACGAATGCATGATGTTTTCCATATCTCTTTGCTTAAGAAATATGGTTAAAATTTATCACACGTGTTAAATTGGAATACCTTGTAGGTCCAGGACCCAGAATAATCATGGTTAAACCCATACGAGTTCTTGAAACTCATAAATTGCATTTGAGAAATCGTTAGATAAGTCAATGCAAGGTCTAATGGGACCAGTTTAATGAAGAAAGTGTAACTTAGGAAAACCTTGAGGATATGAAAACTACATTTCCATATCTATTTGAACATGATTGATTCTATTGACTGATAAAAATGTATGATTTTATCTTTGTAATGCAATAAGTATGCCAGTTTGGGTAGATATTTATTCATTTTTAATAAACAACTATATAATGTTGATTTCTGGAATTTAATAATGCTGTTATGTTTTTGACATATGTTAAGAAAAGTGAATAAGATGAATTTTTCCTTGGGCAATATGAAAAAAATGAGGTAATCATCGAGAATGATGATTCTTTTAGGAGGGAATCATGTAACACCCTTGACAACTGATATATTCCTCTTTTGCATTCAAGTGTTGACATGTGATTTTCGGGATAAAGATGTGTTCTTTTGACTATTGGAGATCATGTTTGATTGGGGTAAATCTTTTTTGTTCCTAAAAATAATTAAACTGAAATTATATGGTTGTCAAGAATCCATTTTCACTTTGGAAAGATGAGCCGCAACTGATTTTAAGAGTTGCAGACTTATTTCTTCTTCGACTCATCCTTGGATCAATTTAAGTGATCTAAGGAATGTTTCAAGTATTCTTCATAGACTGAATGGTAAAATTGACATTCAATGTAGCTTAAGGAACATAGAAAACTAAATTTTGCATGATACTAATTCTTGGTCTTGATGCAACTTGCTTTTGTTTAGTTGTATTTTTATGCCCGGTCTTTGGTGATTGATCTTGGTAGGACATTAAGGACTTTAGAAAAATTCAATTCTCTGTGGAGAATTTTAGAGTCCTAAAAATCTAAGGACTATCCTAACGGTAACCTAAGCTAGGTGAGAATAGCTAAGTTCTAGCTATGTTTACTTATGTGTATACTATTCTAACCTAAGTCTCTTATTCTATTATGGGATTGGCATCCTAACCTAAGTGTTATGCTAAGAAAATAAGGGAAGAGTTACTAAGGGGGATACTAAGCTATTTTAGCTACTACCTATTACTAAAGGGTTGTGATTTGAACCTAACCTAAGGTGGGATTCTAATGACTAATGTTCTAAGACCTATGTTAGTAAATGTTAGATTAACCTAAGTTCTATTTGAATCTAACCTAAACTAAAGGGGACCTAAAGGGGTCGCATGCCTTGAGGGTGATGGTTCCAAAGGAATTTAAGGAAGGAGATAAGGTTTTAAATGTTAAGGTACTGCCAGATTTGGTAGGGGGATAGTGGACTTGGAGGAGGCCTACGTGGAAACTCCACTAACATATGGAATTGTATTTTTGTGTTGAATTGGCATTCACCAAATTTAAGTGGCGGTGGCAAGTAAATATAGCAGGAATTTTAGATTAACTGGAATTTATGGCATTTATGAGCCTCGGTCTTCACGTGCAAACTGTCTTGGAAACATAGGAGGTGGGTTTGTAGGAGGTCATTCAGTTTTTCTTGCATGGCAGATTTTGCTCTGCATGGAGAAAATTGGTTCTTTGAACCAGCAGTTCTACCTTCACTCAAAGCTATATTTGGTTTTTACAATCTATTTTTGATCGAGGGAAAGTATATGAAGCTTGGAAGGAAAATATGTTTCGTTGTTGATTTTTCATGGAGGAGAAAAAGAGCTGGAAGTATCCTTTGAGTTGGTGGAAGCGCTATTAGGCATGATAGGATCTAACTATTACAAATCTTTGCTTTCTTCTGAATGATTCATTGAATCAACTCTACTCTCATGAGATTCTAGTTATTATTTTTGCTTGCTAGGTTTTATGAATCCTTGTGTGTTTGATTTTAATCCTTGGCAAAATTGAAATGTTGGGAAACTGTCCCTCTATGCAAGTTTTAGGACAGCATGCAAGTAAAAATGATATGGGAAAATGGATGTGTATCTCTAATTTTACTATCTTAATATGGTATTCGAAGTCTTTAGCTTTAAACTAACTGTCGTAAAAAATATATGTATATGAACTCGGGGAAACTTTAGTTTTGTTTCATATTCTTCAGGTTGCATTCTTTGGATGCAGACTCGAGTTGGAAGTTTGTGTTTTGACTATGTTTGAATGGAACCACTATTTTGGAAACTTATTTATTACTGAACTATTTCTTGGAGTTCATATTTTATCACTATTCTCACATCATTGATTTGGGAATTTTTGAATGCATGAATGTGAACTTGGGTTTTGACTCTGTACTTTCGTTTAACATGGGCGTGTTATGGATTTACATTTGGGTCGATTCTTTTGAACCTGTCCTAGTATTTCGTATTGGGTTATTCTTTAGTAAAGACTGAATTATAGTTCTTTACTGGAGCAAGTACTCACCAGGAACAGTGTGGGAACTTGTTTGAGTCATTTTAATCTCTCTGTTGAGCTTTGGAAATTGGAAATGACTTAAGTAATGTTGAACTTCTATCATGTTTTGACTGTATCAACTTCGTGAGATAGTATGAGCATGGGAATTGGGGAAAGTGATCTCTTCCCATTGTTTGGAAGAAACCCATGTTTTGGGTTGACTGTATAAAGTTTTACTAAGGAACCATTGTTGTAATTTCATGCTTGTGAAGTTCTGTTTTGCTATTTTATTCTTGTTGCTTGGGAATTTAAGACTAAGATAGATTTTGTAATGGACGTTTTGGGTTCTAGCTCTCCCACTCTTCTGTCTCTTTTAGTTAAATCTAGGTCTTTTGAAAGATTGTGATATTACCTTGAAATTGAAATAAGAGGAAGGATTCCTTCTTTGTTCAGATTAAGTTGATTTTTTGAATCACGAACCGTTTACCCTTTTTGGTATTTATTGTGAAGTCTTTGAGAGTCTTTAGTTTTGGGTTCATGGGTAATTTTGAAACTTATCGTTTATCGTTTGGAATGTTACTCTTGACTGACTCAGTGATAGATTCTTGGGCTTCTTTCGTGAATGAAATTTTATATTCTTCTTCTTTGAGATCTTTTTATATCATTCGGGTCTACAAGTATGTTGTCATCCCGAATCATTCTAATTTGGAACTTCTTGTTTAGTTGAACAAAAATATCTATCATTGGTTCTTTCATTATTATGATTACTTCTTTTTCTACCCTTGGATAGGCTCAATATTCAAACTTTTCTTTACTCTAATCCAATTCATAATTGTTATTTCTCTTGACCTGTTGGTCTACCTTGTTCGAATCATTGATGGAAGTAGTGTTGAGAGCTAGTAGCCAATAAGGTTTTGCTATTAAGTTCATTGATACTTATAGTTTGACTGTTGTTGACTAGTCTTGTTTGGTTTATATGGAAAAGTGTAGGTTTGTCTCTTGTACTCTTTATCTTTTGTGAAGATTATGAGTAGAGAATAACTCCTCCTTGGAGCTGCTTGTTTGTGAACATTGTTGTTTGGTTTGATTGAAGCTTCTAACATGAATAATTGGAATTGGAAGTGTACATGGCCTGTTTTGATTTTCTCGTACCTTCATGTTTGGTTATGGAATTTTGTGTGAGGTATATTCTAAGGATGAATGTGCAATATTTTTATCCCGAAAGGAACAAGTGAATCATCCTTGAAGGAACCATGCTATTTACATTTATTTTGTCTCTTATAATAGGTAAATTTAGTATTATATTAGGATAGAATCAAGAAATAATGGGATGGCAGGATTGATTGTTGTTTACAATCCATTGATAGAATAAATAGAACTTAAGATCTTAGGAAAATATTGTTTATTATATTATGCTATTCTTTTTAAAAGTTTATCTAAGTTTATTAATGTACTCCCTTTCTTTTGTTATCATTATGTTGATTTTATAATGGCTTAATTATCTCATTAAAATAATGTTGCTTTAATGAAACAATTATTGGAATGCCCTTCATTTTAATGATTAGTTCTTATCATGCTTAGTTCATCGATCGACCCGTCTTAGCTATTTTTGCAGATGGACAACTTAAGTTGTAAAAGAAGGCAAAAACTTATATGATGCATTGACTGATATATATGTAATTCTTAGTAAAGAATTCTTATTCATTCTTTTGTTGAAATTGTGAAATAAAGTTGTATACTTTATTGTATAAGGTTGTTATGCAGCTACCTAAAGAGAATAGTCATGTAAATTTTATAAGTTTTAATGACGAATTGTGAGTTGATTTTTATTTGCATGGTTTGTGAATATTATCTCGTACTGTTTTTAAGGAAGATGAAAATTCCATCTTGTTGTTATTCTTTATAGTATGTTATGCTTACTTTGTTATCTTGTTTAAATATGGATAATGGGAATTAGGTCAATTTCCCTACAATGAAGCAACTTGCTTTGAGTTACATAATATGTTGTGTTTTCTAAAACAATTTAAAATAATAAGGTGATGCATAATGAACATGCATTAAGAATTATGGACATTGGGAATGATATATCTTGATACTTAAACATGTTGAGAAAGATTATTTCTCTCTCTCTCAATTGAATATAAGCCTAAAAGGTTTGGATGTTTGATTACTATTTATTAGAATTCATTTAGAATGAAGTCTACTTTAATTAGTTACATGCAGTTGAAAAACCTTCCTGAAAGTTAATGAACACTTAAAACAAACTTATGATAAGGTTGTCCTGATTTAGTTAATTTTCGGTTTAACGAAATCGAACATTAAAGGAAACCATAAGTTTAACAAAGTTCTTCATGGACTAAATGAAATTTTTTTTGGAAGGAACTTATTGAGTGTTGGATTAGGGTTTAGCAGGGTTGCTATAATTAGGAAATAATCCAAACTAACAATGTATTAACAATCTTCTTGAGGTATGTACATCTTGATGAGGTAGTTTTTGTAGGATGTTGACACACGCCAACCGTAGGGCTATACTTTCAAGAAGGCTTGGGTATTCTCAAGAATACAATGTTGTAGTTGACATGTGGCATCACCCTTCTGCATTGATCATCTAGATCTACACACAATAGGAACTCAAACTTGAACTTAGTCTCTCTCTAGGTAAGGATAGGAGCATATTTAGGATAGGAATTAGCTTCTAATGGCTCGGGGTATGTTGACACATCCAGGTTGACTTATGTCAACCAAGTATGCCCATTTACCCTAGGCCATTGTGATCGTCTTCCTATAATAAGTTATGTTTCTATCTAGGGCTAGGGTTATACTCGAACAAGTGGAATGATGATAGTCGGTAAAGACCAATCATGATAATAGAAAAGTGAGGTGAAGGGCATATTCCAATATGATGAGTATGTCGTCTAGTAATAGTAACATACATGGTATGCTATAAATATTTGGCCAAAGTATCACAAGTCTTGGTTGTGTTGTCCTATGTCACCAAGTTTAAAACAACGTGATATCGGATGAATATTGGTAATGAGATATTTAGATATGTTCTTTAAATAGATCACTCGGTACTTGGTGTAGGGTAGGAAGACCAAGTATATGAAGTATACGATATGTATTCAATACATAAGATAACATAAATAGATCGATAGTTTACCGAGTTATGAAATGAATAGATCGGTGGATCACCAAGTCATTACAGCTGCATATGGTTATCTATTTGAATTCGATTGGCATGGAATGTTTGTTCTAAATAATGTTTTATTTAGAATAGTGAACATTATATATTAAAAAAATTCCCTTGTTTCTAAAGTCTTAAAATGGGAATGTTACATGAAGAAACGAAGGAGGGAGGGATCATTCAGCCCACAAGGTATTCATCTTGGGTTACAAACCTTGTGCTAGTCGGAAGAACAACGAGATATCGACTTTGTGTAGAATTCATAAATCTAAATAGAGATTCATTGAAAGACAATTATCCTTTTGGAAACATGGAAAACAAGTTGCAATTAGTGACTGGATCTAAATTTTTGTCCACCACCGGATGGTTTCTCTAGATGCAACCAAATTTTTGTCAAGGAGTCATAAATATTTAAAACTATCTTTACCACTCCTTGGGGAACATATGTCTATGTAATAATGCCTTTTGGTCTCATGAATACTGGAGCTACCTTCCAAAGAGCAATGGATGCTTCTTTTTCTAGTTACATAAATGAATTCATTGCAATTTATTGGGATGATGTGACTGTGTTTTCAAGGAGCAGAAAAGATCACTTGCAACACTTGGAAAGAATGTTGATAAGATGTAGAGAATATGGCATTTCTCTCAATCCAAAGAAGTGTCATTTTGGGGTGCAAAAAGCCAAGTTTCTTGGTCATAATGTTTCAAATGCTGGTGTCATGATTGACCCTGAGAGGGTAGAAGCAATCAACAAGGTTCCAATTCCAAGAACAAAGAAGGGCATCCAATCCTTCTTTGGGCAGATCAATTTCATTAGAAGGTTTGTGTATAATTTTGCTGAATTGACTCTTCCTATTACATGCATGTTAAAGAAAGACCAAGTTATCAAATGGGAGGAGGCATTATTCAGTCTTTTGAAGGAATCAAAGAAGCATTGAAACATGCACTTGTCTTGGCAGCTCAATTACAAGAAGCCTTTCCAAATCTTCTCCTTTGCTTCTAAAAATACCATTGCATCTATTTTGTTGTAGAAGGATGAAGATGGGGCTGAGAGGCCTATTTCCTTCTTTAGCAAGGCTTTACAAGCTACTGAGTTAAAATACACAATCATGGAAAAACAAGCATTTGCCTTAGTGAAAGCAACAAAGTTTTTCAGGCCTTATATCTTAAGTTCAAAAGTTGTTGCTTATGTTCCCCACACCATGGTAAAAGACATCTTATCAGAGATGGATATCTCAAGCAAAAGATGTAGATGGGTGAACAAACTACAGGAATATGACATGGATATCCAAACCACAAAGTTGGTGAGAGGTTTGGGTCTTGCTTGTCGGATGAATGATGAAGATACGAGGAATTCATGAGCATCAATACGTTACACTCAACCGTGGAATGATGTAGTTTCAAGATCCAAGAAAGAACTCACCCATGGGAGCAATGTGCATGCATTAAGGGAAAAAAAGGCTCAAATGCCATACTCTATTCCATTCCACCATGTAATGCTCAAGATGAAAGGGTGTAGATATAGTAGTGGGGTATGTAACTCCCCCAAAAATGTAGTCGTCAAGAGGTTGGAGTTACGTTCCTAGAATAACCAGTCAAATGTAAATCCTATGACACTCTATGATCTGTGTAAGGCCATAATGACACCCTAGGACACCTAAGCATGGTGAATCACCTATGTGGAGGAATCCCATGTACATAAGATATGTGCATGGTAAATATCCTACACCAACACCCCCTTGAAGCATAGCTTAGGTGGACACATAGGTGAAAACAAGGATAAGTGGGTCTTGGCAATAAGCCTGATGAGGTACCTATGTATAAGAAAATCTCAAAAAGTGGAGTAAAAGGAGAAAACCTAGTGGGAAAAACTCCCCCCCAAAAGAGAGACAAGTCCACTCTCTAATCTAAGAAAGATGCCAAGGATGGGTCCCGGCCATAGATGAGCCTATAAAGGTACCCATGTACAAAGAGGCAATCTCTCGAAAAGAAGAAGAAGAGAGAAGAAGAGGGAGATGAGAGGAATGCAGAAGATGTCATGGACGGATCTGAACTCTGTAGCTCTAGGAAGTCTCCCAGAAGAATGTCAATGATGAGATCCTCTACCTCTAGACTGAAGAAGAGCCATCCGCACCAAACTATGTGCCTACCCTTAGGAAGGATAGAAATGACATGTTGGAAGTCTACCCACTCCACAAAGTAAACCAAAGGCAACAACACGAAGAACTCTGAGTCTAGTCCACGAAAGTGTGACATAGGTCTAGCAAGTGAGTGTGAAGGAACCGAAGGTAATGCCACGTGTGTAGATATGTTAGAGTGAAGAAGGGGAACATCTATAGAAAGGATGTCCAACTGATGTGAAGGTAACAAAACATCCCCCACAAAAAAATGGATCCACAAGAAAGGGTGGATCAATGAAGGTCTCTAGAAAAGTGGAAGTGGTAAGAGTCCCAGAAGGGGCACTCCCAACAATGGAGATTATGAACTCCTCTAAAATACTTGTAGATGGATGAGGAACTTGCAGTACATCACAAGTGTACTTTACAAAAAGACGACTAAGGTTAGGCAGATACTCATCCTAATGAGTGGGCTCAATAAATAGAAAAGCAATGTCAAATAGGTATGAGTCTCTAATGAAGGTAGAGGAGTAAAAGGGGCCTCACACACCTTTGAAGGTGGAAAAGAGCAGTGTGATGATTGTATGAGAGACCGAATAGGAGAGCGCTTGATAGTTGATGAGATGTGGGATGTGACAACACTCTCTAGGATAGTGAGAGAAGGATGAGAAGAGTCCTCTATAGTACTATCTCGCATCAGAAATGGGAGCACAATCCTCGTCATCAGAAGAAGAATCAAACAAGTAACAAAACATCCGCCACAAAAAAAAATGGATCCACAAGAAAGGGTGGATCAATGAAGGTCTCTAGAAAAGTGGAAGTGGTAAGAGTCCCATAAGGGGCACTCCCAACAATGGAGATTATGAACTCCTCTAAAATACTTGTAGATGGATGAGGAACTTGCAGTACATCACAAGTGTACTTTACAAAAAGACGACTAAGGTTAGGCAGATACTCATCCTAATGAGTGGGCTCAATAAATAGAAAAGCAATGTCAAATAGGTATGAGTCATCCAATGAAGGTAGAGGAGTAAAGGGGCCTCACACACTTGGAAGGTGGAAAAGAGCCAGTGTGATGATTGTATGAGACTGAATAGGAGACTGCTTGATATTTGATGAGATGTGGGATGTGACAACACTCTCTAGGATAGTGAGAGAAGGATGAGAAGAGTCCTCTGTAGTACTATCCGCATCGAAAATGGGAGCACAATCCTCGTCATCGAAGAAGAATCAAACAAGTTTGTGTTAGTGGAACTATATTCACACAAAGAACAAGAGGAGACAATTGGATCAACAATAGTAACAATGGCTGTAGTATGTGAAGGGTCTCCATAGAGGGACTGAAGAATGATCCGGACATGGTGGGGTGGATTTGAGTCAACCACATTAAAATAGAGAGATTTGGGGACATGCATCATCAAGTGACCAAAAACATGGTCGCAAGTGTCAAGGAAGTCCTCCAGATGATGATGATCAATGGGTGCAGAATCGACCCAAGTAAGAAGGGTGAAAGACCCTCGTGAGTGAAGTAACGTTCCATGGAAGCACACCAAGCTGAATAGTTCCCTCTCCCAATGAGAAGTGGTGGAGGTCAGTAAGAGATCCTATTACACTCAAGTCTAGAAAGAGCACCCTCCATGATGTGGAAGCAAGAAGTGCAAGGTGGACAAAAGAAAGATGTCAGACTCGGTTGATAATGCATCTGCGTGTAAAAACCCAAGAGTACTAGTGAACCCCCCAGAATGTAGCACTTTATAAGGTAGTGCATGTAAAAATGAAAAATTTCATCACGTAATGTGAGAGAAATCATGCAAATTTGACTAAAGAAGCACTAAAAAATGAGAAGTGAGTCAAAAGTTATAGAAAAAATACAATTCCCACAAATGATGGAAAATGCCGATGAATTTTACAAACTAATTAAAAATGCCCGAAATGGGTTCAAAGGGTGTTGTGTGGGTACTCGTTGGAAATGGCATCAAATTTCAGGTAGGTTTTTTTGCTTATGATGGGGATTAGCCTCCTACCACCCCGAGAACTCGCCCTACGTTTCGACACACGTAGGAAGAGCATACTTAACAAGCAAAATGAAGCCCAAAAATAGCACAAAACTAGCACGAGAAACATTGATTAAACTCTGAACCTACAATCTAAAGTCCATAAAACATGCATGTAACCCTAGATAATCGATTGATTAAAAACACTAAACCTGAAAAACACCAGAAACTCAAACATGACCAACGAACCACAATCAAACCCATGCAAGAAGAGCACATGCAAAAGTGAGAGTTTGCACAAGCAACTACACGGTGGAGCAATGATGATGAGCAAAGTGATTCTGGTCCCCTCTATTTTGATACCACATCGGAGGAATGACAAAGATCTGGAGGGAATTTGTGAGCATCAACACATTGCACTCAACCATGGAATGATGCAGTTTCAAGATCCAAGCAAGAACTCACCCATGGGAGCAATGTGCATGCATTAAGGGAAAAAAGGCTCAAATTCCATACTCTATTCCATTCCACCATGTAATGCTCAAGATGAAAGGGTGTACATATAGTAGTGGGGTGTGTAACTCCCCCACAAATGTAGTCATCAAGAGGTGGGAGTTACATTCCCCGAGAATAGCTGGTCAAATGTAACTCCTATGACACTCTATGATGTGTGTAAGGCCATAATGACACCCTAGGACACCTAAGCATGGTGAATCACCTATGTGGAGGAATCCCATGTACATAAAATATGTGCATGGTAAATATCCTACACCAACATTGCTAAGCTCATGGCTGAGAGTAACTTGCAGACTATGGAAGTGAATGAAGTAGAGGAAGAAAGGGTAGATGTTCTTGAGAAGTTGGTAAGTTCTGAGTGGTACAAGGATGTAATATTTTACCTTAGACACCTATGCTTCCCTGATCATTTAAATAAAAATCAGAAAATATCCCTCAAACTAGCTTCTCGAAATACATCATCACTGACTTTGGGTTGGCTTGGAAGAACCCTGAAGGTGTCCTCTTGAAATGTATAATTGAAGATGAAACTCCAAAATAGTTGCTAATTTCCATGGGGGAGTTTGTAGAGGACACTTTGTTGGAAGGGTTACAACACAAAATTTTGAGAGTTGGTTATTGGTGGCATACTCTCTTCAAAGATGCAACCCTACTGGTTATAAAATGTGAAAGCTGTCAGCGTTTCTCTGGATGAATGAAAACTTGAGGCTCCCTTCCTTTGCAGCCTGTATCAATTGAGGCTCCTTTCAAACAATGGGGGATGGACTTCATTGGTGAGATTTCAGACCCTTCTAGTTTTGGCCATAAGTGGATTCTTGTAGCCACAAATTACTTCACCAAGTGGGTAGAAGCAATCCCCACCAAGAAAGCAACACACCAAGTTGTTATGGACTTCTTGTTGAATCACATCATATGCAAATTTGGTGTGCCAATAAAGATTGTTGTTGATAATGCCATGTGTTTTAGAGCTAAGCCCTTGATGGAAATGTGTAAGGAGTATGGAACCAATCTGACTTATGCTTCAAACTATAACCCTTAAGGAAATGGACAAGCTGAGTCCAGCAATAAGAACTTGTTGAAGATCATTAAGAGAACCTTGGAGTTGAACAAGAGAAAATGGGGTGAACAACTGAAATTTGTAGTTTGGGTTGATAGAATCACTGCCAAAAGAGCTACTTGGTAAGAGCCCATTTGATTTGGTGTATGGAACTCAAGCTCTTCTACCCTTACATATGCAATTATCTTCATTTCAGTTTGTTCAACAACTTGACTATCAAGAGGTCGGTTCATATGAAGCAATGATTAATTAGATTGTTGCGTTGGATAAAGAAAGAAGAGCATCCCACCAAAGGCATGTCAGATTTAGAGAGAAGTTGAAGAGGTTGTTTGACAAGAAGATCACTCTTAGGGCCTTCAATGTTGGAGATCTGGTTTTGTTTTGGGATAGCAGACATGAAGATAAGGGAAAACATGGTAAATTTGATGCATTGTGGATGGGCCCTTACTCCATTGATATCGGAATGGTGAAAATACCTTTTTCTCAAGGACTTAAATGGAGAGTTACTTGAACTACTATTTAATGGCAGACATCTAAAGCATTTCTTGGATTAATTCCCAAATTTGAGGTATGCACCACTTGTATAGTGTACAGTGTTTGTTTTTGGCTCTGTTTTTACTATTTTTTCAATTTTGGTTTTCCCCTGTTCTTGGCAGACCATTTTTGTTGATTGGGTTTGGTTTTCTACCCGTATTTTTTTACTCCATTACGCAATGGTTGTTTTTAGCACTTGGTCTACTTCTTTTCTTCTTGTGGTACTCGCTAGAGTGCCCATGCCTAGCGGGAGCCGATGTTGGTGCCATTTTTGAGCTTGCACCATTTTTCCCTAAATTTTCCTTCATTCTGCATGCTCTGAAACATTTTTCTCTCAAATTGGTGGTCTACAAATTTTCCCTCTAGTCGAATGCCTTGAAATTCTCACAAACTTGTTGTTTTACCCCAATTTGAAAGAAATTTGCATGTGTGTCTGCTTTTGTGCCCTAATTTTTCCAAAATATGTGGGCTCTACTATTTTTCCTTTTTCCCGATCGTGGAAGTTTAAAATTGATTGATTTGCACTTGTATGCCATTGAAAATCCAATTCCATGATAAAAAATGCTTTGAAAACATGTTTCAGTTGGTTCAATTTCGAGAAATTTGTCGTCCTTAGCAAAAAAATTGAATTCTAAGGCATCCCTAGCATTTTCTGTGTTTTGACAATCAGACGGGCATCATTTTCCGTCAATTTCTTCTTCAACATTCATCGGCAACGTGGCTTGTTCTAATTGGTTGAGGGATGGCGAGAAAATTGTTTTAACTTATCACTTTTTGCTTTTTTAGCAAAAGGGCAAATTTGGTCCCATGGCTCCGCTTTACTCTGATTGGTTCTAATGTTGCTTACGTGGTGTGTTTTGATTGGAGGAGGAGTGGTGGGTCATTTTGAGAACTTTTTATTTTTTAGCTACTTTGGCTAAAAGTTTCAAATTTCCCGTGGCCCCGCCAAGTGCTAATCTACCTGAATTCAAGTGGTGGAGAAAATTTCTAAATTTTTCCTAAAAATGATGACGTGTCCTCTTTTGATTGGATGAGAAGCAGTGGGTCTTTTTGTGCCTTAAGGAATTTTGGAAAAAGAGTTAAAGTGAAAAGAAAATGCCTAGGGCCCATAACGAATCAGAATGGAACACGTGGCGGCTTTAAAGCCAGGGACAAAATCAAAGGTGTGGATCCACAGGGATAATTTGGAAAATTTTCCTTTTTCCTAAAAAGGTGGAAATGTGTAGAATCAGTCTGCGATTCCAATGGGGCCCACTTTGAGGCACGTGTCATGCCCCATTTTCAAGAGGCAGAGGTGCGGGAAAAAAATCAAAATTTTCTAATTTTTTTCGAAAATTTTAAAAGGTAAATGAAGCTCCTAGTGCTGCGCATCCAATGGAATGGTGCCAGAGTAGCCACTTAGAATAAAAAGGTCAAAAGGGTAAAAATGTGAAACCCGTGATCGTGCCGAATTAAATCTCACCATGTGGTCATTTTTTTTAAAATGCAAAGTGGAAAAACTCCAATGGTTTTTCTCCATGTGGAGGGTATAGATTAAAAGTTGAATGTCAAATCAACGGTAGTTGTGCATCATTTTTTTCTCTCACTGCCATTTTTTCCCTAGAATGCTCCAGGAAGTTTGGAGATATGTTTTTGCATCAATTTTCATCAAATTTTTGACAAATTCATGTCGTTTTTGCCTATAAGGACTAATGTAATCAGTTTTGAGGATCAATTTGAAGATCAGAGATGTTTTTGAAATGAATTTTTGCCCTAACTTGTTTAAAAATGTGAAATATCAGATCCAAATGTTGCAGTCAAATTTTGGAGGGATAAGGATGAAATAATGAAAGGGAGGGGGTCTGCATTCTTTGAAGATGAAAAACATGCCTCCATGATGGATAATGATGCAAATTTTTCAATGATTCATCTCTTTTTGAGACAACTAGCAACTTTTTGGATGTGTTCTATTAAACGTCCCTATCTATGAATCATGAGAAATTTTGTAACAAATTTGATCCTTTGGCATATTATTTTCTTGGGAAAGAAGGCTCGAAGGAGATTGAATGCTATATATTGCATGAATTTATCATGCAAAGGGTGGGAAGCTTTTAAAAATCCTTGGAAAACTAAAAATTTCATGAGAAAATTTGGGAAGAAGCCCATTCTCTGAGTGACCACTTGAGAAACTCATGTAACTTTCTCTGTATCAGATTTCAAATCATGTTAAGTTGGTTTCACATGTATAGCCATTAACAAGCTCTGATATTGTTTTTGAAAACATTTCCCTGCTGATAAATTTGATCAATTTTGAGTTATTCTGTTTTCTTTGGGAAAAATCATGAATGCTTACATTTTAGAATGCATTTCAAATTTTTGTTTCTTCTTTCCTGTTGCAGTCTTGTGTTTAAAATCTCTCTTGATCATACATGGCCTCATTTCTTGTGATAGTTTAGTGGCATTTGCAATCTCACATTCAGAGGAGCTTTCATCAGATAAAGAGATAAACAAATTTAAAATCACTTTACCTTCCTTGATTTCAGAGATTGTTTGTAAACCTTTGGGTGCACCTTAGGTCATGATTAAATAGTGATTGCTAAATGCTTCATTGGTTCATTCTAACTCAATATTTTGTGATAGATGATCAAGGATTGTGTGGAAAAGTGTAGATCTGGGCCTCCATTTGATGCACATATCCTGGTTGAAGGGATGATTAACCATTTTGATACTTTTTGTTGTTAAGTTTCTCCATATTTTTCTGAAATCCTCAAAGAGTCTGGTGGATCTTGGTTTGTCTTGTCTAAACTCCCACCCAAAAATCATTCAAAACAACTAATCCTACCCTGTTTTACCCTGTTTTGCCCTGTATACCCACAGAAGATCAAAATACTAGTCGTTAAAGTATGCAAAACAGATCAAGATTTCAAAATGTTTTCAGTAACCCTTGTCTTGCATTGAAAGTATCTCCATAATCTAGAAGTGACAACTTGTGAAAGTCAGATTTAAAGTGTTGATCATATTTTCCCAAGGCCCTTTTCATACTATTTTCACAAATTAAGGGATATCTTCATCTCCTTCACCATTTGAGGTTATAAAATAGGTTCTCTTATCTTGGTTGTGTAGTGCCCACTTACCTTTGATGAGTGTTTAGAATCGATCTTGACACTATTGATCATATTTTGGATATTATTATGTTTTGATGTAGTATGATGGGTATATGCTAGATCATGGATTACTATGGACATTATTATATTTTTCTCAGTATGATGATTAGATGTTAGACTATGGATTAACATTGATCTGGATTCAGTTATTATGCTTGATGATCATGGAGACATTATTATTATTATGTGGATGATGACATACTGGTTGACATGGACAGGTTATTGATGTTGATTTTAGACATGTGACATTGGTATTATGAATAGCTCTAGTGTAGAGATCTATTGGATGACGATATAGTTGCAAATTGAATTTTAATTGATAAATGTTAAAATCTTGATATTGTTGTGATTTGGATTTAATGTTTATATATCATTTGGATGTTCTGATATGGCCACGAGGCCGAAGGAGGTATTTTGTATTTTTCAAGTTAAAATCACAACAATGTCGAGGACCGAAACTAACCATATTGGAATTCAGTGTGAAATCAACAAGGGTCACCATGGCAACTGTGTTTGATTTGTGTGTTGTGTTGTGTTAGGATTTCCCATGGGGGATTTCCATTATTGTGACCTTGGGGCATATATGTGTTTTATTATGTATTCCCTTTTTAATTATTGTTGTATGTATTTTATTTGTAATGTGCTCTTTATTTTAATTATTCTAATGTGATAGTTAAATGTGTGAAGTCATATAGTTAAATTTTAATTAAATTAATTGGGAGGTGGAATGTAAGGAAATAATATTATTGTCTTGATTAATAATTAAATTTGATTTATATTATGTATAACCATATGATAGATAAATAAATCTTTATGTCAAAACATGTAATAAATAGAGTCATAGACATTAATGCATGTGTAAGAGGATGTAAGAGTTGTGTAAGTGAAATGATGGATTGTTTAAATCAGATTTTGGGGTATAGAACACTCCATCCTCCTTGAAACTCGGATTTGGTCTTGGGAGCCTAAATTGGAGGCTTGTGGGACAAGTTAAACTTGTCCCACACCTCTCAAAAACCTCCACCAACCATGTTTATTATTTAGGAGTCAAAATCAATCTATTTTATTGTATTTTGATATAAATTTGGGCAAGTATTGATTGCACTTGTCTTACAAATTTTAAATGCATTCCTTTTGGGGTATGGGCTACATTGTGTATGTAAGTAATTTTGTCATATTTCTTTTATGGTGATTTAATTGCCTTGATGTTGATTGCATTTTGGGATGAGGAAAAATGATGTGGCATCCCACTTGGAATCCACATCATCCTCTTCCACCTTCTCCTTTAAAAATTGGATTTGCCTCCTCATTTGAGGTTGTTGAAAGTTGGAGATTTCACTCTTGGGTCGAATTTTTCTTGCATTTTTGGGGCTTGCTTGGTGGAAGAAGTGGATTTACTTGTGCATGCATTCCTCTTGCTGATTTGGGACTGGTTTTTGTGCAACAAAGAATCTGTTGTTTTGGAAACAAATCTCCATAATGGAGAGGTAGGCTCTTGCCTTTTTAATTGTTGTTTTTCCTCCTTCTTGCTTGCAAATTATTGAATGGTTTTGTGGTTACATTCTTAGAGGGATGGGTAGAATGCTTAGGGCATGGTGTGGAGAGAAGACTATGAGGTTTATCAGAGGAGGGATAAGGGGTTTGCCATTGTTATTTGTTCTTGGGAGGGAATGTTGGTTTGGGATCCACCTAGGATAGTTGCTTGCATTTCCTACTTTGGGGAGGTATAAGGGATAAATTTAGAGGAGGGATAAGGAGGGGTTGAGGAGGGATAAGGTTTATGGGATTGCTATGATTTTGGTGGTTTGCTTTTGGTGGATGCCCAAAATTCAACTTGGGAGGCATAAGGAGACCTCCATAGTTATTTCTCTTGCTTGGCTTGCTTGCTTGGAGAAGGAGCCTTTGTTTTGTTTTGAAATTGATTGTTGTAGTTGAGAACTACATCTTCTTGCTTTGTGTCTCTTTGTGATTGTGAAAATATGCTTGTATGTGAAGAATCCATGTTGCCATGTGTTGTATCATCATGTTCCATTCCAATATGGTTGGGGCTTGGGGGCCAATGGGGAAAGATGGATTCTCTTTTCCCATTGGATGTCTTGGTTGGGTGGAGAGTGTTGCATTTCCTCATTCCTTGTTGTGATTAAAAGTTAAAGGATGAAGAAATCAGCATGTTGTTGTTTGGAGCTTGGAGAAATCAATTTTGACAGTCATTCCTTTGAGCAGTTTTAATGTAACCCTACCCACTTCAAGTGGATGAATGTAATTGATATAGATATGTGAGATGTTTACCTTGTTATTGAGAGATGTAATCAAATTTGAGGAATGTAGAGAAGAATTGTAATTCTCTGTTTTACTTGTAAAGAAATGAAATTGAAATGATATACTTGTATTCTTTTGAAAATTAAAAATTGAAAATCCAATCAACTGGAAGGGATTTAAGTTGTAATGTGTTGTTTGAAATCAATGAAAGAAATATATCCTTCTCTCAATTGCATTGTTGTTTTGGAAATCACATGGTTGTTATATTATACAAATTCTATTTTAGAAAAGAGAGTACATATAAAAGAAATGACAGAAGCTTTATATTTTGAAATGATTTTTGAACTAGAAATAAATCTTTCATATTGAATGTATAATCTAAGGAGCATTGTATTTGTCTGAATTAGAACAATATGCACATTCAGTAGATAAATTGCAAAATCAGTTTAGAGGAATAAACTCACTATTTTAAAGTTAAAACTGGTAATGTACATTTGAATAAATGAACAGTTCACATTTATACTTCTTAATTAACTTTAAAATGTCATATGTTACTATGCCAAGACTACACCAAACTCAAATTGACAAAGTAAACTCGAGAAACAATCCAACCAATTCAAATTTTGAATCAATTCCCTTCCTAGGTCGTTTTTCTGTCCCTTGTTGGAGAAAAACAAAACTTGAATAAATTGATCAAATTGACACCTTTAAAACATTCTAATTCTTCCCTAAGTTGATCCCCCATGTCTGATTGGCATGTGGAGTGGAGGAAGGGATTCAATTTTATAAAAATTGCAAGTTTGAAAAACTGCCAGTTTTCAATTTTATAAACCCTGCAGATCTATTTCTTAAAATTAACCCTCTAAACTTCACCAAATTCCAAAATTTATGATTTCTGTGCAAAGAGGACTCTGAGAGATTTCCGAAAAGTCCTCGTTTTCCTAAAATGGAGCTTCCTATCAAAAGTTATGGCCATTTGAAGTTTTACTTCAAAATGGCCATCCCAAACCAAAAATGAAATAATTTGACCTTAGAAAAATTTAAATTTTGAACTTTAGAAAAATTTCTTAAAAAGTTCCGCGCCCCCACCACCCTCTCATCCTATCAAAAGTCACCACGTGGCACCTTGGAGGGGTGGACCCTTAGTAAAACTTAACATTTTGAAAATTTTGCCTTGGAAAATTTTCCCAATTTCCCTCACCTCGCGGCCCCGCACCAATCACGTGCTGACACGTGGCAGGGAGGGCCCGTGGATTTAGAAATGAAAACTTAACTTTTTGCACTTTTGGAAAAATTTCACTTTTTCCTCCACCGACCCACATCCCCATAGCCAATAGGGTGTTGAAACATGTCCCCATGGGTGTATGGGTCTACATAATTCTTTTAACCTTTTAACCCCTTGGGTGAAAAATCAAAATTTTCTCCGCCAGCCTGTAGCCAATCAAAAAGCACCACGTGGCCATTTGGGCAAGCACGGAGGCACGGAGGAAAATTTTCCTTTGGAAAATTGAAAACTTGGTTTTGGGAAAAATTTCATGTTTTTCCCCACGACCCACTGGCTCGACCAATCACGTGATGACACGTGGCATTTGGGGCATCGGCGGGGGCACGAAGGCATTTTCTCCCTAACCCCGGACTTCTAAGGGAAAATTTTCCCCTAAAACTCTGCCTGGCCATAACTTGAGTTTTACAAGGAGTTAGGAGGACTTCTTTATATGGTTGGAAAGGTGAGGAAATTTCCTATCCAATGAGCCTAGTTTAGGAAAGTTTTGATAATTATAAGTGTGTGAAAAATCTAGTTGAAGTTCAGGGCTTGTTAGAGAGTAGGCCTTGGGATAAATTTCTCCCTGAACCTTAGTAAAACTTGTAACCTCCAAATTGGAACCTTGTAAACTTTTTATAAGATAAAAATGGAAATCTTGTGTTTGGTTAATTAGAATCTGTTACCGAACCTATTTAGTTTCAAACTAGTATCTTGCTACTTGTTTGTAGACCATTCTTAAATTAAAAAATAAAAAAATTATTCCATAATTTTCCTAGTTTGTTTCTTGGTCTCAAGTGGTAGTTGAAGTGGGCACTAAAGGTTGAAAGGCATAACCCAAAATAATTAGGATAATATCAAGTCCTATTTGAGTGTTATCCATCTCTCCACAAATCTAAGTGCCAGTTAGATCATATCCCTGGCTACAAAACGACACACACCATGATCCATCTATCTTCAAGCTTCATGCCATATATTTGATGCCGCTCGGAGAAAAAGGAGAATAAATTTTTGTACCAACATAATGTACGTAGGAGGGTTGGATGATAAACAAGCACTAGAAGAGAGGATTAATAATTTTATGTAGTTAGATGAGAGCGATCACTTGCTAGATGGAGTTAGAAGACAGAAAAAGAAAGACAAAAGCCATGACATGATCATCATATTAAAAAAATAGTTTGAGGTTGGGAAGATGGTGTTGTTATATGATTCCAAGTTTCTACGTCATCCTGGGAAGTTGAAATTCCATTGGTTTGGCCCTTACATCATCTCATACATCCTTGATTCAGAACTTTCCAGATTCTGAAGCACTAGATGGGACGAAATTTCAAGCTCATTTCAATGGGAGTAGGTTGAAGCCCTACTATAAATAATTCTTCTTGGTGTTTGTAAATAAAGCAATATTTCTAGTTAGCTTAGAATTTCCCTTTATGATTTTTATTTTCTTGTGTTTCCCTTTCCGTTGTTTTTCCTTTACTGTTTCGTTTTGCACCTTATGTGATGGTAACCACATTATTTTCTAAATTTTTGTATACACAAAGGACCACACATCTATTTTAGTGTGGGGTGGAGTAGTGTAAAGTAAAGTATAATCCAGTAGTAAAAGTTGAGTGGCCCAGTAGAAGGAAGCGCATAAGATTGAGAAAGTGCATGGGGAAACAATGGATAATGAATTATGGTGTTAAGAAGGTTGTAACAAAGACCACGTATAAAGGATGAAGAGTGCAAGAACAACATGAGGTAGGTGAGGGAAAAAATCGGGTAAAGGATAGAAGAAGTGCCTTTGGCATTGTAGATGCATGTGTAAGAGTCTTTGGTCAGATTAGATTTTTGCGCGCCTGAAGGTTGTAGATAGTTTTTCACACAAGATTGGGTGTATGGGTAAGGGTGCTTAAGTTTGGCCTAGTGAAAAAGATGCATTAAATGTCAAGTACATTGGTAGGTGGTATAGTATTTATTACTAGAGGGGAGAAAAACTATAAATATGAGGTCGAGAAAGTCATTATTTTACCTTGCTATTATGAAGTTGAAGCACTCTTGCGAACTAGGGAATCTAGAGAGATTTGTGCAAAGGAAGAAGAATCCTAGAAATCTAAGTGCGTGACCAGAGTAGATCTACAGACTAGAGTGGAAGGAGTACATGGGCATGGGGAGAATTAGTTTGTAGTGCATTGTCTTGTGGAAGGTTTTCCTAGTTAGGTTTTGATAGCTAGGGCATGGAAAGAGAAGGATTTCTTCACAAAGTTAAGCCATAGAATTGAGCAGAGTAGTAGAAGAGAGCAAGGAGTTTTAAATTTTAAATTGACAAGAAGAATGGCATCAATAATGTGACTATTTCACCAAAGAAATAGAAGGTAAAGGGAAAGGGCAAGGGAAAATGAACCGCTATCAATGCTAGCTCTAATGACGAATGGTATGTAGAAATGTAGTTCCCATATAAAGTATTCTTTGGGAAACGAGTGGGTGTTGAACTTGATACAAATGGCTGTGAGCAATTACAACCATCACATGAGCACTACAAAGAAATAAATGGCACTGGAACTGGTTCATCCAACTAATAAGAGGACACCAAATGGAATGCCAATATATAGCGACGAAGTAAAAGTAAAGATGGAGAAGGCAAGGCTATTGCAACAATATGAGTTTCTTTATTTTGGCAATCCCGATCGGCTATATCGATGGCTAATATCGCATGTAAATGAAGACCATTTCTATTTTTCAGACCGCAAGATGTGTATAAAACCTCAGTTGATATCAAAATTCATTGTCCTGAATTGTGAAGGAGAATCCATAGATGACAATTTGAGTGATAAGGAGGCCATCAAGGAAATAGTATGAACTTATGACTATAAAAAGGGTTTGCATTACTTTGACATCACGAAATTCCGGACCTATTATAAGGATGTCCACACACTTGGTCACCATAATTAATGATCAAGAAAGATGGATGCAAGTGAACAAGGCATGGTTGAATGTATTTCAAAAAATATCAGAAGGGACCATCTATAACTTGTTTGCCTTTATTGCTGATGAAATCATAAACATCACGTAGGAAGGAGAAAAGATCTTATTCGGAAATGTCCTCCTCACCATCATATTCTCAGAGATTGGAGTATCAGATGGGCCAAAAAAATTTGTTTGGGAGTATCCAGAAGAGAACCCCTTGCCAGCAAAAAGGTTTGAGAAATATACTTGTGAAACCATGATGGTCGCTCACAAGGCATGCCTAGAGAAGTGGTAAAAATGTATGCTTGATGTATTTAGGGTAGAGTAGAGCATCCCATAGTAGTTTCTCATGCTCATGGATGGAGAGGTAGAGTTTTTAGTTTATCAACATTTCTACATTAGCAGGTTTACATTGACAAATGGGACTAAGAGCCCATGGTGCAAGCTACCCTTCTCCTTCACCGTGCAATACTTCCAAGCAAGGGTCAACCAGTTCAAGGAGGCCAAAAGGATAAGGTTTGACCTTAGTGAGGTAGACCAAGACCACCACAAGCTACGCCAAAAGCTTGTATACCCTAAGAAGCACACATACGTGGAGAAGTATGTCTCCCATGAAGTACAAATGATGAAGCCGATAACGTAGCCAATCATCGAAAGGGCTATAGTTGGGGTATATATGTGCACAAGGCCTAAGTTTTACAAGGGTTCCTATCTAGAGAGTGATGTCTCCATTCCATAAAACCCCAAAGGTTGGAAAATGGACACACCAAAGAAGAGGGAAAGAGAAGAGGTGTAGGAGAAGAAGGCAATAAGTGTGCAAGCCACATAATCAATGGTTGCGCTAGAAGTAGTCGCGAAGCTTAGCACTTACGCATGCGTAAAGAAGTCCTCGGTCAAAGAAAAGACCCCAGAATAAGAGGCACTAGAGAATGAAGAGCCCCTCACACATGAAGAATCACCAAGGAAGACATCGCCTATTAAGGAGAAGGAGAAAGAAGAATCTCCTATACTGGAATCACCAGTTAGGAAGAAGTAGAAGGTGGCAGAAGAGGGACTCGGAGGAAACAGAAAGCTTAGAGGCCTACATTGGTGATAGGGATGATGATGAGCCTGAAGGAGGTCAAGACCATCTAGTATATAATGTACATGACTCTGAGGAGGAGAAAGATGAAGAGGATAATGATGAGGAGGAAGCAGAGGATCAAGGCAAGGGGGTGAGCGAAGAGGTAAGAACCAAAAATCAGGGAACCCTAAGCCTCACCAAGGAACAAGTGGAAAATCCATAGAGAGAGAAGTGGCGGGGTTCATTAAGGATTTGGTGGACCAGAATTTGTAGTGGAGCACGATGAAATTTTGAAGGAAATAGAAGAAGAGAGCGTTGGGAAAGAATATATCAAAGATGTGTGGGAATCCCAATTTAGCGGTAAGCTTCCCAAAGGCTATGTGAATAGGTGGGAAGGGTGTAGTGGTAGAACAAGGGCAGGGATACATCAATAATCCAAGAAAGGTGCTATACATGTGCTTCCAAAGCACCATACTAATGGAAAAACTCCTGGATATGTCTTCATTTGATGAAGAAGGTGCATATCCCTGAACCAAAAGATGTTATCTTGGGCATTCGAGTCCCACATGGATGAACCTAAGTTTGAAGTAAGTCAGGGAGTGTTGATGAAGGTTCCGAAACAAAAGGAGTAAATCCTTTGGTGATGCTAAAAATTTATCGAGATGAGCATGTCTACAACATGCTCAAAAAAATTTCAGTTCGAGATTGAGGCCAGACTATTCGGAAGGAATGATAGAGTAAGATTCCTGAGGAGGAATTGGAGAAGGAAAAGAAGGAGCTCATTGAGAAGAGAATGACTTGAAGCAAGAACAACTTATCAACACATAGTTAAGGCATGAACTAAAGGAGGAGAAGGCAAGGGTGCATAAGCTACACAATAAAATTGAAATGATTATGGGTGTTATTATCTTAAATCATCCTAACTTAGCGCTGCCCGAGATAAAATATGAATCATCCTTGTAGTGTCTGGAGGATTTCACCTATATCCTCATGATGTAAAGGCAACCACTTGCCTTAGATTCTACAGAAGAAGCTCTAGCATTCCAAGAGAAAGAAGAGAAGATGAAGTTTGTTGATATTGTTTCTCGATATACTAAACTCCTTGCAGAGGTAAAGGTCATTACCTGACAATATGTTGAAGCTGCATATGAAAACTGTGTTAATAGAGATAGAGTGGAAAGCATCCTGGTTGCCACACATGAAATGGAACTCAAGGATTTTCAAGAAAATAATAAGGGGTATAGGAAGAAACAGATAAAATTCTAGTTGAGGTAGAAAATAATTCGAAGCTATCAAGACCTTGAGAGCTTGATCAAAATCCGGGTAAAATAATTATACCCCCAGATCACCCACAGGATGGATGCGCTTGATGACTTGGGAAAAAAATTGGAGGGTATTGTTGATACAATGAGTGCCAAAGGGGAGGAATTAATTTTTGAGGAGGTAAGCACCTTAGTTGGAGACCTATGTTAGTAAGCGTAGAGTAAGGTTGACACCTGGGAAAATATAGAGGTAGAAATAGGGAAGGATTTCCATCTTCTCCTCCAAAAATAAACATTATTCTCCTTCATTTTCCCCATTGTTTCATTCATTCTCCCAATTCTTCATTCCTTCATTCTTTTGCCCCTATTCAGAGCCCTCCATTCTTCATTCATTAAAGATAAGTGTTTCTGAGGATGGAGAACATGTGTAGTGTGGGGTGATGTTGGGCCCGAGAATATCGGCTAAGTACAAGAAGGCGCGTGGCCATGCGGGGCCTACTTAAAGAAGGGCGTGCGGGTTAAATGTGTGCATGGAAGGGTTCTAGCCATCGGGGTTCATTAGCTAGGTAATATCCTAGCATGTGAGTTCATATTGAGGTAATTAAAATTAATAAAAGTAAATTCAATATACCGGTAGATGCGAGGGGTTGAAAGGGTTTAATTTATTAATATTTTGAATCAGGTATTGGGGGTAGGTTAGAGAGGTGGGAAAAATGAAAGGGATGTTTAATTTTAATATAAAACTAAAACATTTGAACCCTATTTTTTAAAACTAAATACCTTGGAATTGTAATTTAAGGAGTGTGATCATAAATTTAAAGTATAATCTCTTTTTGAATAAAGATATCTCAATTAAGATATTTGTAACCAAGAAATAATAAGATGGTAGATAACTAGGATTGAGTATGATTTTAAACACAAGTGATATTATTTCACCATCTTAATTATTTGAAAAATATTGTTAAATGATTAAATCTTAACATTTATTAGGTAATTGGTAATAGGTATTGAATGACTTCAAACTATATTTCGAGAGAAAATGCATATTAAAAAATTGAGTGAGAAATATGATATATTTTCTATTTAATATATTAGGGTAGAAATAAAAAGGGTAAATAAAATTGTCATGGAAAAATGGGTAAGTAAGGTACATGGAAAAAATAGGGGGTATTTTCATTCTAATAATATAATAGGAGGGGAATTTAGTAATTAGAGGTAAAAACTAGAATTAAGGGTATTCTTTAATACCCTTCAAACGAACGTGTTATACCATACTTTTACTAAGTGAACCCCCATGGTTCTAGTAGGGTTTAGCGAACACACGACACACATGTGTAAGATAAGATGGGTTTTTGGGACTTAGCCATATTCAGAGTTCCAAATAGCACACGAGGAAAGTGTGACCCATATCGCATGCGAAGTAGATAAGGTGCTAGCCTGACAGCTATAGGATCAAGAATGGAATATCCCATGTATGTGATGGAAGGATCTAGAAAGAAATAATTGTAAAGAGTGGAGAGCTCGGATCAAAGAAAGCATGCTCCATGGGAGGACCACTTGGACACTTGGTAACCAATCTATTACCTTAGAAGGCATGGTGGTGAAGGAAAAAAGCTATATATAGAGATGCTCAGGTAGTAGAAGGTAGTGGTAGTGGTGGTGGAAGAGAGGCGAAGCTCTACAAAAATATTATGGAGGATTCTATGGGTTGGGATTAGAGGAAATATAGGAGTGATGTCATATTTAGAGGGATGGGTATGTGTTTATCCTTGTAATATGAAGGATGTAGTTTAGTTTCTGATGCATGACCTTGCTCTGCATTATTATATTGGTCTGTTATGGCCTCAATGAATGTAATGTGGTTATTGAACTCATGAATATGAATATAAGGCCCCATTCTAATATATATATATATATATATATATATATATATATATATATATATATATATATATATATTGTTCTTAGGCATAAACCTAATACATTTCCTTGGTATTATGGATCAGATTTGTATTCTATTTATTTTTTTCCCTTTTATCTTCTAAATGAATGGATTGGTATCAAAACTCATCCTAAGTTCTCAGAATGAATGCATGGTTCTTTTCCATTCTTTTGTAAGGAGGGGCTCAAAGCTGCGCGTGCCTCGGTGAGCACCCGGTGGACACTAGGTGATAGGCCGGTGCACATGGGATTTGAGTGTTTCTCTAAGGGCATAAAAATGACTACGAGGTGGTATTTTTATATCTCATTATAGCACTGTACAAGCTATGCTCTCACCATATCCCTCTCTATAGTAAAACAATCTCGACCCCCATGAGGTCATCTCTCTCTCTTTGAGATACGACCCTCTCTCCCTCTACTAAGAACTTTTCGGATGTCACCTCTGTAATAGATTCTAAAAATTTCATCATCATCATCAAACACCTAGATCACCTCCTGTGCTTGTGCTCCTCCCTCCACTCGAGCACAAACCCATATCACCTGGTGTACTACTCAGGTCCTATTAAAATCTCTTAATGTTCGATTCCATCATACCCTATACTCTACAAAGAACTCTCACATCATCAATTGGAAAAATTCCACCATCATCATTAGGTCCCATATCCCCTCCTCCTTAACAATGATCATAGGCCTCACCACAACTGCTCTCGGGGTCTTTGTACCTCCGTCCTCCCGTCTATACTTCACGGGATCCTCGGGAACATCCTAAATCAACCCAAACTACCTCCTCACTCGATCCAAATGAAATAACTCATACTCCCCTTCTCTACAAGTGTGGACCAATATATACTACTACGTCCCGACTAAATCATCCTCACAACTAGGCTAATCATGAAAATCTAAGTAGGGCCTCCAAACAACATTACTTGCTTGTATCCCTAAGAAAAAATATCCGTAAAAGGTATCCCTCTTCTTGTTCCTCCCCATTCCTTATCCTATCACCACCTCATAAAACTAGCATGCCTTTCACGAATACCTCATGTCACCTCAATGGATGAGTAATAGCAATATACTTATACACCCAACATTGTAATAAAAATCCAACATCAATCCCAAACTATTTGTGGAATTCCAGGACCCACACTCTCGAATGTCAGAAATAAAAGTGGGCCCCCACTTAAACACTATGTGGCTCTCCATCATCTTTTCCACTACACCTGTCATCATCTAAAGGAACTGGCCACCTCCCGAATCTGGTAAATAAAAACATGAGATGGCCATCATCATCATGGTCATCCTAGTACAACCATCCCTCCTAGGCTCATACAAAACTTATATGCAAACTCTCCTAATTCATATCTCACAAGCTCTTGCCTCATCACCATTCATCATTGTCATCACCTCTAATATTTCTACCTCACTAATAGTATATATCTCCTCTTCTTAGATAGGTAATCTCATAATACAATGAACATCCTCTAAAGTGAGGGTCATCTCTCTAGTGGGTAGCCAAAAAGTGCAGGTGGAAGGATTCCACCACTCTAATAATGCTAGCATCAAACCCCTGCATCTTTGAATCCATTTATAATTCCTCATACCACTAAAACCCACAACCTCAACATTCTCTCAATCATCATCTAACATATCGGCCCTCACCTCATCTAAAATGAGTGGAATACAATCTCGGATTGTAAGCTTCGCATCCACTTGCGAACATATACACATAAATGAACATTAGTATCATTTTCAAAAATATCTAAAACATCAACATCAACATCATCACAAAACATTGAAATTTTTTCCTAAAAATGATACTTTTTCCATCAAAAATTTAAATTATCACATCACACTTGAATTGCCAACAATTCACATTAATTGATGGTGATTGTATGAATCGTCGCTGATTCTGTATTTCCAAATAAGGGCATCCGCACACCCCCAATATGGTTTTTTTTCTAAAACTAGAAAAAAATAAACAAAAAACACACAAAACTAGTCAAAATGACTTACCTCTACGATAACAAGTTTGTGATGCACCTTGACAAAGCCATTGTGCTCAAATCTCAAATTTTCACTCAAATTCACTTTCTAAACACGTACTTTTCTCATTTAAAATGAGTTTATCACATTGATCTTGGCTATTTATAGCCCTAAATTGATCTTGACATAATCGGCCGATGATTTCCTTAATCATCGGTGATTTCTCCAAATTCACTAGCAATTTTTTTGAATCGCTAGCTATTCATCCTATTTTTGGCATCCATGCCCTATTTATTAAACCATCACTTTTTTCCACAAATGTGTCTCTTTAAAAGGACCCCAATCCTTGAAACATTAAATATCAGACAAATGAAATCAACATTGGGATTTTTCATATGTCTATAAACACGTGCCCTTTGGCCCCCATCACTTGACTTCCCTGTCTATTTAACCTACCTTCATGGATCATACATCTATAGTTATTGAGCCCTTTGGTTTCCCTATCATTTGATTACTTAGTAGCACATTCTCTTTCAATACCCTTGGACTCGGAAATTTTTTTTTGAATGAAACACATGGCAAACCTTTCTAATCACAACTATCAAATTGGTGGTCCTTGCATTGCATTACAGTCACCCCATTTTGAGGGGGGTTATCCATATAAACAACTCATCATCATTTTTTTCTAACACTTTTCCATTAAACCGCTAGACAAAAAGGGGAAAATGTAGACACCAAAATCTACACCCCTCATATTTATTCAATCAATTAATTCAATACATCAATATTCCATATCCTAAGTCATATACTACACCCCTTATCTTTTTCCAATTAATTAATTAAATAAAAAACCACCCCATATCCTAAGTCTCATTATCTCGTATCATATTTATTTCATGTAACTCCTTTTATTACAATTGTTAAATATTACTCAACCTACTTAGAATCTCCTAAAATCCAAACACAAAAAAAATCAAGTCAAATATTGCCTATTTTGTCACCCCCTCAACAAACTCAACATATTCCCAAAAACTTAACAAATTAGCACCCCAAACCCAAAACAAAAGCCATGTTTTAGAAGTTGTTTCAACTATTTTCTAAAAAAACTCGAACAACCCAAAATCTCTAGCGATTCAAGTAATCTCTAGAAATTATTTAATCCATTTTTCCAACTTCTCGAGAGGATCCTAAACTTCAATCCATGAGTTCTATTCTTTCATCTAAGTTCATAACATCTTGCACATCCTTCCCAAGTACCAGAGTATTTGAGTTATCAATTAGCAATATTACCAATATCTATCAAGCATTTACAAGCCATTTTTGAAGCCCCTACCAATCAACACTCCATCACCCAACCTACAAATTGTACTAGCTACACCAGTATTATCCTTCATTAAGGACAAAAGATTATTTCACCCTTACATTAACTTTCTAGGTATTTGTGTTTTCTTATTCATCTATTCTATATCATTTCTAAGCTTCTTTCAGTTTGTAATATCAATTTTAAACCATCAAAAACTTGAATTTAGTAATTTGTCTCAAAACACCATAATCACTGTGATTCCTATCATTTTTATATTTATGCACTTTTTATAATTTTTTCATTAAATGTGCTTTATCTATCGTGTCGAACCAATTTTTACTAATATTTTTCTAATCATGGATCAATGTTAAATGGTAATTGGTGGAACTTTTCATGAAATCACTAGAATCCATTCCTCTTCAATATTTTGACACTCTTTCTACCAGGAAAAATATGATATTTATCATGATTTGACTTTGTGTGCCATCCATCACGCTCCTTTAGATGAATTGGGAACATTTTTAGTTTACTCGGAAATATGTCAAGAAATAGAAGACTACTTGGTTCATGGAATTCTTATACATACTCATGCATGACAAACTTGGTTGGGCTACATATGAGGTTATACATGACCTCCCTTTTGAACTTGAGTTCATGCCATAATCCATCTCTTATCCCTCTCTTATCTATCTTTTATCTTCTTTGTATCAGTTTATCATTTGTCAATTATCTATCTTATATCAGTTTATCATATATCATTTATCTATTTCAATCCACTTAATTATTTAAAAAACAAGTTGTCATCCTTCAAGGAAGCCCTTGGGATTCCTAGAATCAACATTTTATGAGCATCTCACTTATCCATATTTCTAATAATATCTTATGTAGTGTCTTTGATCACGGGTTTTCTTCTAGGAAATGAGCTTATAAACATATTTCATTTTGCACAACATCGAGCATCTTCAATAAACATATATAGGTATCATTAAACCCTACATCTTCTAAGGTCGATATATTTCTATTTTCATGCTTGGTTAATTCAAGGTGGAGGAGTGGGAATATTTCGAACATGCACATCCCTATATCTCTCGTAATTATTTGGATGCCTTTCTAACAAGAAAAATGAGCCCATCGAGTCTCCATCGTGACGATGTTGTTGGATCTACCATCAATGTAATATCATAGAAATCTAACACCGAACTTAGGATCTCATGGTGGGTTGTCTCAATAAGGGAGTGCCACTCCTCCACCATCTACCCTATAAAACAAAAAAATTACACATGTTATTCACAATATAAATATGAAACAAAACCCATTTCTAGACATAACATCATCTCACACATCAATAGTTTCGTGACCTCTCTACAATGGGCTCGTTGTCTCCATGGCTTCCCAACACCTCCTCCTCCTCATCATCATGACAAGGTATGTATCCCATGTATTATGTCCACATGTCTTAGGGCACTAATATAAAATCCCTCTCCATTTTGGTTTGGGCCTCTTTATCGATGTATGACCATTTTTACCTTAATCGATGTCAAATATCATCTTCCTTGCTATCACATCTTATGCTCTATGAGCTATGGTGTTGGAGGTTTGACTCCTCCTCTAGTATTGGGACCTACTCAGCATATACCCCATACGTGTGAACCTATTTTTGTAGCTCCTCTACTAGATCCATCCTCCAAACCACTAGCCACTATAATTTTTGGTGGGCCCTTGGTATCCCCACCGATCCTTCACCCTCTCTCGACTATGTGCGCCTACTTCACGTATACTGCGGGGTTGAAGTGATGATACCTTAACATATACTATTTCAACCTCTCTAACATGATGATGCTAGTAGGGTGAAAATGGTGGTATCACCACGAGCACCAACCATCCAAACTATCTCGAAACCCTACTCTTTTTGGGGGTATCCACTCAATAAACACAGGTCCCCCTTTACCTCGTAATGGTGTCAAAGAAATATTCCCTAGGCTATCTGGGATATTTATTCACATTACCTATGAAGGTATGCCATGTGACACCATCTCTGGACCTAGTTGTACCAGCGGATAGAATGTTGAAAATGACTGCATTGCAACCCTTGTGCCTACTCTTGAAGCACTATTGAGGAATATTCCACTTCTTATTTTGGTGTCTCTATCAGCCTATACATAGGGAACCTATCATATATCCACATGGTCGAAAAAATCACATGTCCCATAAGATTTTGTCCTTTATATCAAACCTTTAATAAATCATGTACTAGCTCCACCTATATAGTGGTGCCCCAACAAAACAATTTGTAACAATTTCTTTTATGCGAGATAAGGGCCACTTATGCATCTATTTCTTAAGAGGGTTCCTTAAGGGGCATGCCAAGAATGGGGAATTGTTTTCACATAACCATTATGGGTTAGAGATAGTACATAGAAAGAGTGTCACTATTTGGTCTTTTCCTTAGTTATCCTTGCATCGATTATCCTTATCCCCTTAGGTATTATACATATTACATTCGACTTCTTGCTTGTATCTCACCATATGACACTTTGTTTATCCATATTCATGATCTATGAAACCTTTATTTCAATTTTCATGACACATTACCTCTTTTTGTCACCACAATCGATGCCATCACCCGTGGGTGATGGTGTCGGTATTATGTTTCTCTTGGCTGATACCATTTCCCATGGGCGATGGTGTCCTATATAGATATACCTCATCTTGAAATCATAAGAAATGAAAGTTGAACCTTAAAAACTTCCATCTTCTCTTCTATTTTACACCATTTTAGCATTTGAATGCTCAACTCTTTGTTCATCTTGTACTTTACTTGGATTAGATTGGACACTCTTCTTCTTAGTTGGTTTTCTTACACTATTGGGTCATCTATAGTAAGTCTAGGAAATGAACGGTGTTCCCCTTTTCCACCTAATAGTGATTCTATTTCATTTTACTACTTCTATGGTGATATGGATGCATTAGTCAAAACCCTATAGGTACAAGGTAAGTGCTCTAACCATATTTTTTCATTTTACATAGATTATTTCATTTCCTTCCCTCATTGTGTTATGTTATCTTATTATTACATAGGTTTGGATACTAGTTAACAGAGTACTCTTATTCATGGTCAACTCCTTAGTTTTACATTACTTTCATTTCAATTATATTGTGCATTCATTCCCTATCTATCATTAATCCATACCTCTGCTCACCTAATCATCGATATCTTAGTAGGATTCTCTCCTTTATCTTGACTACGTGCCTTAGAAACCCTAGGTTGACCTAGTGTCGATGAGAAAAGTTATCGATATGGAAAATTAGGTGTATCCACCAATGCTCATGCAGCTACGCCCCTCTGCATTGAATGGTGTAACTCCCATTATTGAACTTAAAATAATCGAATCATATATAACTATTAAGAGTTGGCCAAATAGGCTAGGGGGGATCACACATGTACACTACACTAAACCTATGGCAAAGTTCTTGTACGAGGTAAAAGGGAGGAAATTATAGTGATGAGGGTGAAGGAGATAACTTAGGAAAGGGAGATTATTGTCATGACTAGGAAAATTATAGAGTTCACACCCAATAACTAGAGTAGTTCGACATTCAATATAGAATAAATAAACAATGAAGCTTGTTTAGTGAGAAGAACAAACCGAGACACACATTTATTATATTCATTTATCAAAGATGCAAATAGTTTCAGTTTCTCCTTTCTTCATTTGTGACAATTGAACAAGGAGGTCTTGACATTCCTTAGTAAATTTGAATCTTTCCTTTAACATCCTTTTTATGTCATTCCAACAAGTGATGGATCAAGCGGTAGGAGGTAGAACCCTTCCATTATTTTTTTCTTAAAGAGGCTCCACAAACAATTTTATAGAAACATCTTCATGTTGGACACCAAGAATCCCACATGATGTGGTGAAGGCCGATATGTGCTCTTCAGGGAGTTGTGTTTCATCACCTTTGAACTTGGGAAAGTTCTTACAGGAATCTATTAGTAAACTATGAAGAGGGGGTTCAAGAGCAAGCAGGCCTATATTTATTCCCTATGGAATAATGGGTTGAGGTATTTCTTCTTCATCTGCCATTGTATCTCCTAGTTTAGCTTCTACTTTGCCAAATTCTTCTTCAAATTCTTCTTTCAATTCAAGTAATGAATTTTTTTGCAATAGGAATATGAAAAGACACTGTGGAATACGAAAGGTCACTTGCAAGAATCAACAATGTGTCTTTTAGCAATGGATTTACATCAACTCTAAATTTTTTTAGATATTTTATTTATTTTAAGATTTTTTGACCTTGTGGTCACATTTTATGTGCGAGATGCTGCTAAATCTACCCCACACCAGGTGCCAAAAAAAAATTGACGGTAAAATTTTTGGGTGGAAAATTTGTGGGTTTCTTGCCAATTCTATTGGATTCGAATTCGCTCTAATTAGATGGTGCAACTTCCATATTTGTATGCACATGAAAAGGTGGATTTTCCTAGTGGCCTTGCGGTCGGGGATCCAATAGGGGAACTCCACTGACCCTACGAAAAAGCTAGCAATTGCTTGCTAGAGAAGAATTTGTCTTGAGAGTGAGAAATGGGAGTGAGAAAAGAGATAGGAGAAATAATGTTGTAGGTAGACAATCATATTCCTACACACACTAGTTAGAAAGTTCAACAAATGAATTTAAGAGAAGAAAAAAATATTTCAAAGCTATCAGCTAGAGGAAACCATGCATACAAAGATTCACACATTCATATGCCTTGGAAAACATAAAATTCTTCCTTCATTAGCATTTAAAATCAAGATTTGTACATGATAGGAAAATGGAGGAAAATAGAGAGGGGGAAATGGAAGAAAATGGATATCTCCTTTGTTCTCTCTAAGTACAATGCACTCTTGAGTTTACAAAATCGATCACCAACCCTTTGAAAATAGAAGGCCTTTACAATTTATAGAATGAGAGATGAATCTTCATCTACCCCCAATGCCTTTTCATATGTCCTTGCACAACTTAAAACTTTTCAACTTCCTAGGAAACTTTTAAGTCCCTTTTTATAACATAAAGGTGACTTTTACATTAGAAATATGAAGTTGTTTTTTAATTTTATTAAGGACATATAAAAATTGTACCATGTTGAAGAATTATAACATGAAAGAGAGAGAAATTTGGGGAGGGTGAGAGAAGAGAGAGAAAGAGAGAGAGAAGAAGAAAGAAGAATTAGAATCCACCTCTGATGAATTCAATGATCTTTGTTGGATGATCTGATGAAATGCTCCAATGCGATGAACTCTGAATCCTTTGTCACATCTCAATCCTCCTTAAATGACTCTTAATTTTCATGTTTATCTACTTTCTATTGTTAGTATGCCTCGCCATGGACACATGATTTTTTTAGTAAGTGCGCCGAGGTGGAAAAATTTGATCCGAGGCTCAGGGGGCATGAGAGAGAAAGGCAAGACATGACTAGTGCAAAAACTTTCATGAAAAAATGATTAGTAGGGAAAAAGGTATACATGAGCACAATTTTAATGTCCCTACTCCACCAAGGGGACAAGAGGGACAAAATAACCACTTTGTTCCCAAAGGCGTGATTTTGCACTTTAAGACTTAAAACTAGAGGGAGAGCTGGGATTGTGAATATGCACGCGATGCAAAAATGTGGGATCAAATGGAGAAATAGAGAAAAATTTATGCATGGGCACATTTTATTGTCCCCATTTCACCTTTGCAAAGGGACATGAGGTGCACAAAAATGTGCCTTGCACTTTTGAGAGGCAAAACATAAGAATTTGACCCGCCAGGGAGAGCGAACTTGAAATTGAGATTACCAAAGCTCCATAAGGTCTTTTTGGATGAAATTTTACATGATTTTGACTCCAAACATCCTTCCAAGATCAATGGGATGGGTATAATATTTTAATTATGTGTAAAACTCTTTGAAATGGACCCCTTTTTAAATCAATATTGCCAACTATCCTCGCAAATAATGAGCTCCACTAAAAAGTGCCAAGAGTTTTTAAAAACATTTTAATTCCAATTTTTAGATGATTCTCTTATCTTTCGATGAGTATTTATTTTCCTCCCGAATTCTTACGTAGCTTCCATAATCATCCATCAAAGATCAGGTACCTGTTTTGAAGTGTGTAAGAGACAACTTACTATTTTAGTAAGTGTTAGAATCAATCTCTCTGAACTCCAACCGATGTTGCCAACTTGAATGTTTATCCCCTTGTATGCTTCTTTTGTGAAATCCACCTTCACTTGACCAATTCTTGTAATGACTTTGTAACATCCTCATTTTAGACGATAGAAAAAGTCAAATTTTTTTTTGATAAATGCTTCCTAGTTCTAAATACATAATTTAGAACTCACAAATCAAATAACCATTCTTATAACAGATAACCATATGCAGCTGTAATGACTCGGAGTACCTCCGATCTATTCATTCCATGACTCGGTAATCTACCGATCTATTCATGAGTAATAAGAGTTGGCATTTTTATTTAACACATCACTCTTGTGGTTCTCTTCCCTATTCAGGATTCAAATGCTCATGTCAAGGAACCTAACTCAATAATTGTTACCATTATTCATCAAAGATCTCATCCCTTAGACCAGGTGACTCAGGACAACGCAATCAGCAGCTTGCGATACTTTGGCCAAAGATTTGAAACATACTGCTTATGTCTCATATTCCTTAACGGCATACTCGTCAATCTGGAATACGTCCTTCACCCCATTCTTATGTTATGTAGAATGTCTTATACCGACTTCAGTCAGTCCCTCCTATCCCAAGTTAATCACTCGGGAATGGATTAGAAAGGTGACAACGTTACATGGATGCTCCCGAGGACTAGGGATAAGATGACATACTGGGTCAATCCTAATTAAACCAGTGTGTCAAGATACCCCGAGTCTCCTAGGCAGCCTTATAACATGACCACATTCCTAATCGGTCCCAGAGTAACTTGTTCGAGTTAAAGGTGTAAATCTTAACGATCAATGCAAAGGGTGTCATCATAAGTCACCTACATTGTTGTATCTTCGAGAAGATCCTAATCTTCCCGAAGGTACAACCCTGCAGTTGACTTGTGCCATCAACCTTTAAATCCACCTCGAAAAGATCTACTTACTAATAAGCGTTACACACATAGAGTTAAATTATATTAAAAGACGTTCCCCTAAGGTTAGCCTTTCCCGATCCCTGGATTCCTCATCATAGAATGACCTTTCTCAATAAAGCTCACTACATAGAGAAGTTATTAAGGCCAAGGTCTCATCAAGGAGTTCATAGAATATACATAATTCTAAATCAATGAAATTGGACAATAACTCATAAACTTCACATGAGATTGCCATCTGAACCCCATTTAGGTTTATATCAGTTCTCATAACTGAATTTATATCGTACTTATTAGTATCAAGATATAATGATTAAGAATCCAATTAAATGTTGTCCTGGCATAATCAAGACTAGGGATTAATAATTTAATTCAGCTTGTTTAGCATTCTGCTTAGGTTTATTTTAACCCTATCTTTCAGAAAGACAGTGATCTAAATTTCAGTTTAGCTTCTGATAGAACATACAGGAACTGCTAAACAATCATAAGAATTCAGTCTCATATTCTTGCAAGCTTATATTGACAATCACAAAAGTCTCCAAATATATACAATAATAACAATGCTTTTGTAATACAAAAATGACTATGCTTTTGTAATACAAAAATGACTACAAACGTGTAACTCTATTATCGTTACAGAATAGTCCTAAATACTTCTCAAATATTCCATCAAAATATTAGGGATCAAGAAGAACGAAAGTATCCAAATCATCTATCCATCTGAATTCCAAAAACAACAAACTTCAGACAGATCATTTCATTCAACAGTAAAAGGAATATCATATCAAATCATGATTCCATCAATATGTTAAAAACAGTTCCAACGGTTAGATAAAAATATCGACATATATTTTCATAACAGAAGAGAAAGAAAACAAGTCATTCATATTTCCCTTCAACAAGTTCATGACTGTACCATCTCCTCAAATGGAAAGCATTCACCTTACATGCATACGAATAAGTCAGACGAGCCACAAGGAGAACCCTTTGTTTTGATAAAATCAAATATAACAAAACTCTGTCTGATGGCTAACACGCCAATAGTGATGACTATCTACCAAACAGACTCTACATGACCTCCCACACGAAGCGACATACAAGAGGATATTCACTGCCATTTCCTGTTGAGGTGCAGCCGACGACTCCTAAGTTCAATCAAGCTCATGAATGGATATACATGCAACAGAAGATGTAAACATGCCAACAATCCCTTACATCAACCTACAGCCCATGCTAGTCCCTACTAAACACAGTAAGGCTTTTCGACCCAAGGTCGAAATCAAAGAACTTCTATTATATCGCAGTCAACAATAGACTCCATGGCATTAAGCAATTGATGTTTCCCTAAGACTATGCCGAGATAATCATACAAAATTCCCGCAACATGCACAGCCTCATCTAACTGGAATAAACAGAAAGGAACCATAACATATCTATTCTCATCTGGACGCATTCAGAGTTTAAAGTATGGTATTCGCGACTCACTTCAACAGAGCCAGGACACATGATATCTATCCATACTCAAGGAACTCCAACAGTGACAAAACAACAGTGTACCAAATCAGGCTTAATTTGAGGCAAATACATTGGTTACCTTTCAAGGATTCAACTGAATCCGAACAACAGTAACAAGATAAATAATAGTAAATGATTCCAACTGTGCCAATCAATGGTAAACATTTAAAATCAGGCATAAACAAAAGCTAACTACTGATTTCGCAACAAGGAAACCAACTGAGCCTCATCAATATTTTTCGCTCAAGCTTACACAGAAAGGAAACGTAAAAATACGCCCAAGGAGTCTGTACCAAAATTTCATTACAAATTAACAGAGGTCGTATTACCTGTTACTCCTTCAAGACTCCGACAAAATCAAATTACCAACATTCAAAGATATATAGCTTCAACAGAGGTCCATAATATTCGAATCATCCAATGTACTCCAAAGAGTTGTTTTGAATACTATAAATAAGTATAATGCAAACTATCATCGAGTTCAATCCCATAATTTGCAACGCAAGGGAGGGAGAAACAACTTCTATAGGGTCGCAATAAATACTGAAACACAGCCAGTTATCCATTCAACAAAACCTAAATAACATAGCGAAACCCAACAAGGTTCAGTAACCTCTACCTTAATAACCTCGACAGAACTTACCAAGAAGTCCAATCAAACTGAACATTCACACTAAAGTCCAACAGTATCTTTTCAACAAGAATCAACAACACCTCAATCAACAAGTATCAACAACAAGCTTCTATCAGCTTTCGAACCCGCAAGAAGGAAACATGCACGGGTTCTCACAGAGCAGGATAAGTACCCTTCAAGCATACGTTTCACAGACTTACGCCGGAATGTAAAACACAATAAAACAGAGCAACAGTTCAAAATACAACACACACCCATCAAGGGTTAAATTTGAAAATCAAACAGCAAGAAGATACAGTAACAAAATCACCCGTAACTTCCATAAAATCGTCTAAACCCATAAATCATCTGAACAGAGTTGTTCTAATGAAATCACTTGAAAGAAAGCAAGATTTTTAAAGGTTAGGGCCTAACATGCCTAGATATTTGCTTAAAATTTCGAAGCAGACCACTGAAAGAGCTCGAACCTTCTCCTTCTTTTCCAAGTTAGATCCACCAACAAAAATTTGTTGTTTCCATGACTTATAAATTTTCCTTGCCAGAGAAAAGAGCTAGTTATGCTCATACTTGCCATGCAACACCAAGAAGACTGGTGCGAAGAACCAGTGAACAGATAGAAGGAAAACTAGAGCGCATGCAAAACCCAATAAACTATTAACTTTCCATTTTGCATGCTTCCCCATGAAATCTGAGCTCGAAGACCGAGTCCATAAATGGCATTTACTCCCATTTTCCCGCTCAATCTCCACTGCCACCGACCACCATAGTTGGCGATGGACAAAAGCACATTAAAGACCATTTCCAACTTTGGCGACCTGCCACGTCGGCTCAAGTTAGCCGTTTTAAAACCTCCACCAAATTACCTGTCCCTCATGCTTATCCATGCATTTAATAACATAGAAACTGCCGCCCATGGTTCGCACCCCTCCATAGGTCCCCTTAATCCTTGCTCAATAGTTAGGTTAGTAACTTAGGTTAGGATTTAGGATAACACCTAGTCTAACCTCATAGCACATAGATACTAACTTAGAACATTAGCTCTTAGCCTAGGTCTAGGTTAGATTTACACTAATCTAACCCCTAGGTTAGGTTTAGTTTTAGGTTACTAACATTAATAATTCCAGTCAGGTCTAACATTTCAAATGCTCAGAAAAAGAACCTACAACATACATTCACGAACAGGGTTTACTCCTGCACTGCCAAAAAGGCTATTGAATTATATGTAACTGAATTATTACCTGGTCCATGATCAAGACCTTCCAGATATATTACGATATCGGGAACCAATTCATTTAACATGATCAGCCTGAGTTATACTCCGGACTAGCTTATCCAATGCATCCAGACCTTGCAACCTGCTCAAGGTCTTGTAATTTTAATTCATCACGAATAACTTAAAGCACCACTTGGATCAATACCACTGATCCAAGGCTAGGTCTTATAGATGGATAACTTCATAATTCATTCCGAGATCAGATTAAACTCAGGCGTAAAATGAAAGAAATAAAAGAGTCCAATCATATTCCGACTCAGTCAAAGATCTGCAATCTAAAAGAAGATACAGTACATATCAAGCATGACTTCTCAATCAAAGGAACACATCCTTTTTACAAAGAAATCACATATCAACACTTGTATGCTCAGGAGGAAGTAACAACAGTTCAGGGTGTTACATGCTTCCCTCCTAAAAGATTCATCATCCCGATGATTACATATTCAATTAACCTTCAGGTCAACCAATTTATTAGTTCACAAATCAATGCGACTATTTTCCAACTTGAATAGTTCCAGAAATCAATGTCACAACACATTTTATTCAACTTGAATAATGTTTGCCTTCATCTGGCTTTCATAAATACTTAAAAAAATAAGTTCATAAAAGAAATGTTTTGTCAACAGATTTCATTCTGTTGAAAAAGAGAAGGAAAAGCAATTTTCATCTCTTCCAGATTTTCCCAAGTTGCACTTTCTTCGTTAAACCGGTCCCACTTTGGACCTTACATTGCTGTATTTCACGATTTCTTAAATGCAATTGGTGAGTTTCCAGCACTCGTGTGGGTTTAACCACGATTATTCCTGGGTCTTGGACCTGCAAGGAATTCCAATTTAAAACATGTGACAGATCTGAAATGTATTTCTTAAGCAAAGAAATATGGAAAACATCATGCATGCGAGATAAAGCGGGTGGTAATGCTAAACGGTAAGCTACGATTGATTATTTCGACAATTTGAAAGGTCCCACGAATCGAGGTGACAACTTGGCAGCCTTGCCAAAAGTTATAGAACTCTTCTGGGTTTAACACGAAGAAAAACTTCTCACCAAGCTCAAACCTTCTATCAACCCGCTTAAGGTCAAGCATAGCTCTTACTGCTATCCGCCTTCCTTTAATTGTTATCGAATCAGCTTAACTTGTTGCTCCATTTACGTGAGAATCTCTCGGTCCAATTACCACTCTATCCTCAACACTATCCCAAATAATAGGAGTTCTGCACTTTCTTCCATAAAGTGCTTCAAATGGTGCCATTTTAAGAGATGAGTGATAAGTGTTGTTGTATGTGAACTCAACTAATGGAAGATACTCTTCCCATTTATATTGTTGATCCATGCAATACATTCGCAACATGTCCTCCAACACTTGATTTACCCTCTCGGTTTGTCCATCCGTTTCGGATGATATACTGGCTTGACATTTAGTTTTGTTCCAAGAGCTGTATTAAGTGTTTGCCAAAACCTTGACATCATTCTTGGATCCTCGCGATATAATCAATTACGTACACCATGCAATCTGAAAATTTCGTATGAATATTTTGGCCAGCACCTTTGAATCATCCTTTAGATTTCCAAATGAAATGAGCTACCTTAGTCGGTTTATCTACAACTACCGAGGATAACATCATGTTTATTCCTAGACATGGATAATCCTTGTACAAAATCCATGGTTATTACTTGCTATTTGTATCTTTGCGGTATGCTATGAGGATATAACAGTCCAGCAGGGTGCATATGTTCTGCCTTAACCCGCTGACACTCCAAACAATGGGTCACAAAATTTATGACATCCTTTTTCATACCTTTCCAAAAGTATTGTTGTTTCAGATCAGCAAGCATCTTTGTGATACCCGGGTGTCCAGAGAAAGGTGAATTATGAAATTCAACTAACAACTTCTTTCTCAAATCGTTCAGCATAGGTACATATACCCTGTTTTCATAACGCAAGATTCCTTCATTATCAAAATGAAAACCTTTATACCTTATATCCTTAGGTTCTGCAGCAAGTGCTGCTTTTACTTGTTGAAAGTATGCATCTGATTCTGAGGCACTTTTTACCTCATCTTTAAACTGAGTTCTTAATGTTATAAGAGCAGAAATGTGCCTCCTACGACTTAGAGCATCAACTACTCTATTCTCTTTCCCTTTGATATAGCTAATATCAAAATCATATTGTGATAAAAATTCTAACCACCTTCTCTGTCTGGCATTAAGATTAGGCTGAGTGAAAATATATTTCAGCCCTAAGTGATCAGTTTTCAACTCAAAAGGTTTCCCAAGTAAGTAGTGTCTCCAGACTTGAAGTGCATGAACAATGGCAGCAAGTTCCAAATCATGAGGGGCATAATTCAGCTCATGTAACTTGAGTTTTCTACTTTCATATGCAATGACTTGATCATTTTGTAGCAAAACACCTCCAAGGCCTTCCCCAGAAGCATCTGTTACAACAAAAAACTCCCATTAGGTCTCAGTATAGCTAATATAGGTGCAGAAGTCAACTGGTCTTTCAGACTTTTGAAAGCCGCTTCACACTTGTCATTCCATATGAATTTCTTATCCTTCTTTTGCAATGAAGTTATTGGTGCAGCTACTTTAGAAAAATCCTTTACAAAATTTCTTTAGTAACCAGCAAGACCCATGAAGCTTCTTACTTCGTGCACATTCTTTGGTGCAAGCCACTCAGTTATTGCCACTATTTTTGAAGGATCTACAGCAATTCCTTCTTTACTTATGACATGACCCAAATAGTGAACTTCTGAATCAAAGAAAGAACATTTGGATAACTTACCATACAACTTTCTTTTTCTCAAAATTCCCAAAACTATCTTCAAATGCTCATTGTGCTCCTCAACACTTTTAGAATAAATGAGAATATCATCCAAGAATACAAGTACAAACTTGTCCAGATATTCTTGAAAAATATTGTTCATTAAGTTCATAAAGGTTGCGGGTGCATTGGTTAATCCAAAGGGTAGAACCGTGAATTCATAATGTCCGTACCTTGTTCGGAAAGTTGTTTTATGAATATCTTCCTCTCTAATCCTTAACTGATGATAACCAGATCGAAGGTCTATCTTAGAATAAACCGCTGCTCCATGCATCTGATCAAATAGATCGTCGATCCTAGGAAGTGGATATCTGTTCTTGATTGTTGCTTTGTTCAACATCCGATAATCAATACACAGCCTAAGTGTTCCATCCTTCTTTTTCACAAATATCACAGTCGCACCCCAAGGTGAAACACTTGGTCTAATCAAACCTTTAGTCAAAAGTTCTTGCAACTGTGCCTTAAGCTCGACTAACTCTGTAGTAGTCATCCTATAAGGCACTTTGGAAATAGGTTCTGTTCCCGGTTTGATTTCGATGGTGAAGTCAAATTCTCTCTTGGGTGGTAACCCTGGTAATTCTTCAGGAAAAACATCCCTGAAACTTTGTAACAGAGGAAATTGCTTCATGTTATCACCATCTTCTTCTGAAAATTCAGATATCTTTACTGCATAAAGGGTACATCCTTTATTCTTAGCCTTTTTAAGCTGCATAGCTGACAGTTTTCTAACTGAAATTTCCCGTTTCACACCTTGAATCTCTGCTGTTTCCAGCTGATCATCTAAACATTTTATGTTCTTTTCATAGCAATCTACCTTTGCTTTATGGTCAGCTAACCAATTGACACCGATGACAATGTCATACGATCCCAAAGGTGTAACATAGAGGTCAACTTCCATGGAAAAGTTAGGTAAGTCAAGGACTGCCCCAAAAAGACACATACTCACTGTATGAACAGAGTTATTACCATACTGTACAGTCCAAGATTTATCCATTTTTCCAGCTTTTCTTTTAAGTTTAGAAGCAAGTTTATTAGAAATAAAACATTCAGTAGCTCCTGTATCAAAAAGAATAGTGACAGGTATGCCAAATAACTTACCTGGAACTTCTATAGGTGTTACTTGCTTTTCACTGCTTGTCTGCGCTCTTTGCGGCATGTATCTTATGTTTCATTACAATCATCCTTCTTCAAAGGGCACCGATTTGTGTAGTGATCTTTGCCACAATTGTAGCAGCCTCCTACAGTCCTTTTTAGGCTCGACTGCCTCTAGCCTTATAATTGTCACGTTTTCCTCCATAGGGCTTCGCCATTATTATAATTTTAGCAAAATTATCCCTTACGTTTCCAGCAGGCTTATTTACTACTACTTTCTTATTGTTATCTCTTGGAAACTTACACTTGTTTCCAAACTTTTTCCATGGTCCTTTTAAGGTGCAAGAGAGGTTGAAGAAGGATTTGCAGCTTCTTCCGCACTTTCTCTTTATGAGCGAAATAGCCTTTAATTTCTATTCTTGCCTTATGGCCTTTTCAACAACTCCTTCCATAGTGGTTGGACTATGAACATCGACCTCTCCCCTATCATGGGATTCAATCCCATGAGGAATTCCGTATTCGAACTTCTCGTCGGTTTGATCTCATGGTACATACTTGAGGAGTTTTGTAAACCGCTCCTGAATTCGATTACAAGTTAGCTTCCTTGAGCTAAGTTCTGAAATTCTGTCATTTTCTGATCATAGAAAAGTTGTGGCAGCCAACGTTGCCTAAAATAGCCTTTAAATTGATCCCAAGTAATATTGGTCTCATCAATGTTTAGTTCAGCTTTATGGCTATCCCACCACGAAGATGCTTCGTGGGAAAGCTGATAGGCTCCCCAAATAGCTTTGGTTTCCTCTGAGAAGTTCCTTATTGCAAAGTACTTCTCCATTTCGCCGAGCCGCCTCGCTCCATCTCCTAATGTGGTGCCATCATACTTAGGTGGGCTTATCCTTTTATATCATTAGTGAGTTACTGCTCCACTGGCCTTTTTGTTTTCTCGACGACAGTGCATTCCCAACATTAACATCAACACCATAATGGGGTTGTCCTCGGGAGGTGGCTGATTGTCATTACCAGCTTCTTCATCCTCCTCATTTCCCATCACCTCTTGTTCAAGTACACAATGCTAAACGATCTCTTGTGTCCAACAAGGCAGCAAGGATCTCATCAAGTTTTTGGGTTGTTGCCCCTCCTTCGGTGGAGCATTATTCGCAACGTTCCCCTTTGTTCTAACTATTTTTATTAAGTGGGAATTTTCACAATTTTTAGAACTACTCGACCATTTTGATCTTCTGATTATGTCTGGTGCACACCGTCTTTGCCAAAACTACTTCTAGAGATGGCTTACCAAAAATAGTCAGTACTTGTGTAGGAAGGCTTACTATTTTTGGAAAGTGGGTTTCTGGGAATCAGTTTGTGATGAATTTTTTTCCCAATATGATTTTTGGTCTACGGTGCTCCTCTAAAATTTCACATCAATCGGAGCTCTCGAAATGGTGATTTTAAAAGTTATAATTTTTACCACAAAGAAATCGGGTTTATTCACAACAAAAATATAGGGTGTGCTTGCAAAATATTCCACTTGGATTCTAATTTCCTCTAAAAATGTGGATGATCGTAAAAAATCCCATGTCAATTCATGCACCGTTCTTCAAGTTATGAATATTTTTCACTTTGGGGCCAACAAAGTAATTTTTACAAAGAACAAGCTCCGGAGGATTTAAAAATACATGTTTTTTCTAGTTTTATCCTCACTTGATCATGAAAAAACTGTATCTATGGGTCTAATCTTCTGATTCTTTTTAAAACTCTTCTAAAAATGACATCCTTCCATGGAATCACCGAGTGTGCCCACTCAAAATTAACTCACCTAGTAATAATTAAGGGTTTTCTCAAAAAAATATGAATGTTCCAAAGATGTAGATAATCTTCTTAGATTTCTAAAGAGTATTTTTTCCCCTTCTAACTCCTTATGGAGCTCCCACAATCATCCAATCAAGATCAAGTACCTATTTTGACTACCTTCTCCTCACATAGGCTGAGATTGGGTCATATGAAAAAATATGTGGAAATAAGAGGAGAGGGAAAATTTTCATGTCCACTATGTCTCTTTTCCAAAGGGAAGAAAGTGACATAAATTTATACTTCGTTCCTCGTCATGACACTTGGTGATCATCCATGCAGGGAGAGGGAAGGCTCCAACTTAGCTCTCGAGGGCTTAACTAGCAAATGAGAGGTCACATTGGTGTTCTGGGGGCTAAAAAGGGTTGGGAACATTTTTGTGTCCCCTATGTCCCTTTTCTAAAGGGATAAAAGGGACATGAAATCCCACCAGGCTCTTGGTGCTAACACGTGTCCTTTTAAAAAATGGGTAAGTATGAAAACTCTTACCTTGGGATCGACTTGTGAAGGTGATATCGCGGGTTCTCAGATAAATTTCAGGGAGAAATTTTATATGATTCCACCTGAAAAAACCTCAATGAATCCAATGGTGATTGTAAACCATCCAAATTTTACTACAACTCTCTCACATTTCCAATTCTTTTTGGGATCACCTGTTGTGTACTAGAATAATGAGTTTCTAGGGAAGTGCATGATGTTTCATGATGTCTCATTTTTTCCACCATTTAGGGAATTGAAAATTATTTCCATTGACACCTTTTTGGGCTTTCAAATCATCACAGTCCTCCGAATATTTCTTTGAATCTTAGGTCCTCATTCATGGTGTGTGCTTGTTCAAGCCCAAAAACCCGCTTTTACTGAATTGTTTCCAACACCTCTGAATCTTCCTTGAATCTTTCAAAATCATCTCCTTGATGTTACTAGCACTTTAATACTCATCCATAACAATTCTTACTCCTCTGATTCACTTAGGGGGTGGTGTAATATTCTTAGGAAGGCTAATGATAGCCCTTCCTAAAACTTCTCAAATGATTAAATGCTCCAGAAGTTCCTAAATCACCTAGGGGGATACTTGATATTCATATAGAAATCATTAGGCTAACATGATATGACTAGTGATTGGGATAAACTGACCTGGGGGTGTCTTGGGGAAGTATGAATTTGAAAAATTTCAACACTGTGGTCCATTTTCATGCTCAAAAATTAGAAATTTTCATGTTGCACATTTTCATGAAAAAAATTACTAATGGATTGACCCTTATAATATTTTGGATATTATTATCTTATTTTGAATGTTAAGCATACTATTAAAAGTTTATTTGAAATGGATCATGCTATTTTTTTTTAAGCAAAGGGCGTTTTGGAAAGTTGAGAAAGGATAATTATATATGATATATGGCTATAAAATGTATGTCATACTATGGTCTTTGACCATTCTTAATATCCAATGTTAATATTTTTGGGGGTGGTTGCAATATGGTTTAATTTTATGGAAATTATCAAATTGATTGTAAATGGTCGGTTAACGACCCAACACATGCTTAATTGTATAAATGTGGTCATAAATTGATTTAAGGTCATTAACCTACAAGTTGGCGGTTAAAGTTGTATTTGATATTTGACTGATGAATTATGTGTGGATTGAATTAACATGTAAAGGATTTAGATTTAATTATATTATTTTTGGATTATCTTTAAAAATCGACCCAAAAATGGAGGGAAAACCATGAAGCGCCACTACCCGGCATTGTGAGGAATATGTAGACACCAAAATTGGGTCAGCAACCCTCTGTGGCCCCCTTCAACTAACATACCTCTTACCATGACTCCTCCACACATTATTATTAATTTATTACCCACATTGAGTTAATAATTTCTTCATTCCTACACCTCATCTCTCCACCTCACTATCGACCCTTTAAAATCCTATTTATTGACCTAGACTAAGTCATTTACTTCCCTAAATAACTATGACTTCATCTAAACCTAAATATTACTTCTTCTACACTTCTCCTACTACTATTTCCTAGTCCACTTAGTGAAAACCCACACTCCTAGTCCATAAAAACCTTAATCAATGGAAAAATGGAGAGATAAGACTAATTTTGGCAAATATGACCTTTTCTCCCTATCTGATGTCGATTATTCCTTGGCCAACACTGGTCACCTAACCACCATTGGTTTCCTTAAATAGAAAATTTAAATCATTCTCTCGTGTTCCTCCATCTTGGTTTTTTGAGTCATGGAATTCTTAGCTCTTGCATCTAGGAATTTAAAGCAAGATTTTTGTAGTGCCCATTTAAACAACCACTTGAGACCCAAGAAACAACCTAGGGGGGATAATTTTTTTTTGAAGTGTCTACAACCAAGTTGCAAGACATTAGTTTTCACTAACAGGTTCTGAACAAGACCAATGTACTACAACATATGTTTTCCTTCATTAACAATTTCAAGTTCACAAGGTTCAAATTTTAAGGTTAAATGTTTTAGTTAGGTTCAGGGAGTAATATACCCCTAGGCCTACTCTCTAACAGGCTCAAGGTTTCAACTAGATTTTTCTCATACTTAACACTTCAAAATTTCCTAAATCATTCCCATTGGATAGGAAATTTTCTCACCTTTCCGGATATAAAGAAGTCCTCCTAACTCCTTACAGAACTCAAGATATGAGTGAGGGAGTTCTAAGGTCAAATATTCCCTTAGGGGACACGTGTCAAGAGGAGGGGGAAAGCGCTTAGAATGGATTGGCGGGTCACGGGGCGGCATAGGGAAATTTTCCCATCACATAGCTCAAAGGCACAAAACACTCCATGCCCCCGTGGGTCCTTGGTGGACACGTGTCAAGTCCTGGCATCAAGTGAAAAAGGGGAAGGGAAGGGTGGAGCGGCAGGTGAATTTAGCGCCTTGCACTCGATGGGGAAAAAAAGAAGAACAAGATGCGTGTTCGCACACCCACGGAAAGAACAAAGTCCAAGGGGAAGGCAGAGATGTGGGCCATGGGGAGAACTTTAAAATTTTTCCCAAAGCCAAAACAAACAAAAAAAAAAATAAAGGAGGGTCCGCCCTCCCGCCTCCACCCCCAAAGTGCCACGTGGCACGCTCTCATTGGCCGTGGCGGGCTGGCGGGCCAAAATGGAAATGTTTCCCAAAAAAATTCAAAAGGGTTAAGTTTAAAAGAGAACCATGCCTCCACCATAGCCACAAGAGGACACGTGGTGCCCTCTCGATTAGTCAGGGCACAAGGAGGAAAGGTGAAAATTTTCAAAAAAAATTTCAAAAGGGTTAAGAGTTAAAAACCAACCACGCATCCGCCATAGCCATTAGAGGACATGTGGCACCCTCTGATTGGCTGCGGGTCGGGAGGGAAAATTCAAAATTTTCCCAAATCAATTTTTTAAAAAAAAATTTTCTAAGGCCAAACAACGGGAAATTTTTGGCTTACGGGCTCGCCAGGAAAATTTCCCCAAATTTTCCCGCCAAAGCACAAAAATTTCAAAGTGCCATAACTTGAGCTAGAAAGCTTATTTTGGAAAACAAGGACTTTTTGGAAATATCTCGATGCCCTCTTTGCACAAGAAGAATAAAATTTACTTTTTGATGAATTTAAAGGGTCAATTTTATGAAATCAATCTGCAAGATTTTAATTTGCAAACTGGCAATTTTCAACTTTTCAATTTGATCAAATTTGGTTTCCTCCTTCACTCAACATGTCAAAAAGACATGGAGAATTGATCTAGGGAGGGTTTAGAGTGTTTTAGGAAGTTTATTTGTCCAATTGATTCAATTTTGAATTTTTTTCAACAGTAGATAGAAAAACGACCCAGGAAGGGATTTGATTCAATTTTGCAATGGTTATATTGTTTTCTTGAGTTTTCTTTGTCAAGTTGGGTTCAATAATGTCTTAGCATGTTAACTTATAAAATTTTAAGTTGATTACTAAGTGCAAGTATGAACTGTTCATTTTATTTAAAAGTGAATTGCCAGATTGATGTTTATGACTGTGAACTATTCCTTTTGAGTTTGTCTATTAATTTTATCATTTGAATGTGTATATGGATTCCTAAACTAGTCAAAAAACATTTAATTGAATTCAATCAACCATTCAATAGTAATTATGCAAAGCCTTATTTCTAAATTCAACTCATTCCAAGAGAACAATACACTATCTTTTATTTCATACGCATGCTTCTTTTTTTCAAACAACAACTTCCAAACTTTAACAACAAATCCAAATCCAATACACCATACAAATTTGAGTAAAAAATGAAATCTTTTATTGATCAACAATTACATCTTTACAACTTTTCCTTTCCATTTGGTTTCAAAGATACAAATACAATGCATGTAACATCATTTACATTTCTTTTCCAAAACAGAGAACAAATATAAATCTCCTTTACATTTCTCAGTCCAATTTCAATCTTCCATTATCAATACAAATGGTTTCACATTACAATTATTATACAACTCAACCACTCAAAGTGGGAAGGATCACAATAAACTTTCTCAAAGGATGGGACTGTCAAATTGTATAATCTTCTTGCTCCAAAACAACAGCATGTTAGTTTCTCCATCTTTTCATCTTTGATCACAACAAGGAAGGGGGAAAGGCAATGCTCTCCACCCAACCAAGACATCTAATGAGAAGGGGAAATCCATCCTTCCTCATTGGCCCCCAAGCCCCAACCATATTGAAATAGAGAATGAGAATCAACTCATGGAAACAATGGCTTCCACAACAAACAAGCAGCATTCTTTCACATGCATAAATCAACAAGATACATAGTCCAAGAAAGACAATAGTTCACAACCATTGATTGGAAACCATTCACACAAAACATAGGCTTGATCAAACAAGCCAACAAGAGCAAGGAACTATGGGGAACTACTTATGCCTCCCTATTTGGAATTGGGCATCCACCTAAATCATACCACCAATAAACATATCAAATCCCATAAACCTTATGCCTCCCAACCCCTCCTTATGCCCCCCCCAAAGTTTCTCCCTTATGCCCCCAAGAGTAAGAAATGCAAGAAGTTTCTTTTCCAAGGTGGATCCCAATCCAAAACTCCCTCCATAATAAAACTGGTGCCATTGGCAATCCCTTATGCCCCCATTGGAAATCCCCATAGCCTTCTCCTACACCATGTCCTAAGCAGTCTACCCAACCAGCCAAGAACACAAAACACATTCACCATTTAAACATGCCTGCAAGAGAAAGAAAACATTTAAAAACAAGCTCAAGATCCTACCTCTCCATAATGGAGTTTGTTCCAAGATCCAAAAGCTTTCCAAATGCCCAAAAATAGTTCAAAACCAGCAATGCTCAAGCATGTAAATGACTCCAACTTCTTCCACCACAAGCTCCCAAAATAGCAAGCAAAAATGCCCCCAAGAGGAATGAACAAAGTTTCAACAACCACAAATAAGCAAGGAGTTGCACTTTTAAAGGAGAGGGAAGAGAAGAGGATGATGTGGATCCATGTGGGATGCCACATCATTCTTCCTCAACCCCAAGAGTAATTCAACATCATGCACCTAAACACAATAAATAAAAATGACAATTTAACTTACACACTCCAAAACAACCCATACTCCAAAAGGACTGAATTTAAAACATGTAAGAGAAGTGCAATTAAAACTTACATTTAGTCATTTCAAAATGCATTAAAAGGGCCTAAATTTAACCTCCAAACCATAGGTATGGTTGGTGAATAATTTTAAGAGGTGTGGGACAAGCTTAACTTGTCCCACAAGCCTCCAAATATAGCCTCCAAGGACAAATTCGAATTCCTAAGAGGATGAAGTGTTTAACACTCCAAAAATCTATCTTACATTCTCTTACATATCCCTTACACCTTCTTACACATTTCTTACACACTCTTCCAACATTAACATTTAAAATCAACAACTTCATTAATTACATTCCATATCCCAATTTAATTTAATTAAAGTTTAACTATATGATCTCTCACATTAATCTACCACATTTAAATTAATTACAAGAAGGAACACATTACTAATAAAATACATACAACAATAATTAACAAAAAGGAACACATAATAAAATACATATCCCATGGTCACATATAATGGAAATCCCCCATGGGAATCCCTAACAAACACACACACAAAAAATAGTTGCCATGGTGACCTTGTTGATTTCACCTAGAATTCTAATATGGTTAGTCTCTAGTCCCCGACATTGTTGTGATTTTTAACCTACAAAAATGCAAATACCTCCTTTAGCCTCGTGGCCATATCAGAACATCCAAAATGATATAAACAACATTTCAAGATCATCTAAACACATGAATCACAACAATATCAAGAATTCAACATTATCATTTTTAATTCATAAATCAACTATATCATCATCTATACTATTCCATACTAGGTCTACTCAAAATATCAAATGTCACAAGTCCAAATCAACATCTATAATATGTCCATGTCAACAATCTATCATCATCCACATATCAAAATGTCTCTAGTAACCATCATGCATACTAACTGAATCCAGATCAATAATAATCCATGATCTAACATCTAACCATCATACTAAAACAAAACATAATAGTGTCCATAATATGATCAATAGTATCAAAATCAGTATCTAAAAGTGTCAAAGGGAAGTGGGCACTACATCCCCCTCCCCTTAGACTTGACTTCCTCCTAGAAGTCACTTCACTAGAAAAATGTGGAAACTACACTCGTAATATTGTGGCATCCTCCCAAGTGGCTGCAGTCTCATCATATCTGTCCCACTACACTTGTACCTGATCAATCTCTCTACCTCAAAGGCCCAGGGTCCTGCAATCTATGATATGGATGGGATCCACCATCACCTACCCCTGATCTTACACCTGTAATGATGTCCAGTCCAACACATGAGAAGGATCTATAATGTACCTCCTAAGGACAAAAACATGAAACACATCATGTATGTGAGACAAGCTGGGTGGCAATGCTAGATGGTAGGCCAAAGGGTTGATACACTCCAAGATCTCAAAAGGACCAATGAATCTAGGAGCTAACTTAGAACCTTTTCCATAATGGATAGGGATCTTATGTGGTCTAACACAAGGAACACCTTCATGCCCACATCAAAGCTATGGTCAATCCTATGCTAATCCGCATACTTCTTTCCTATCCTGTGTGCCTCCTGCAATCTCTACCTAATCAACACTACCTGCTACTCCATGTCCTACAAAAGAGTTGTCCAAGAGATACTCTATCCTCTAACTTGTCCCAGCTAAGGGGTGTCCTACACTCTCTACCATATAACACTTGAAAAGGAGCCATGCCTATAGAACTCTGAAAACTATTATTGTAGGCAAAATCCACTAAGTACAGGTACTCCTCCCACTTAGACTACTGATCCATCACATACATCCTAAGCATATCCTCCAAAATCTGATTCACTCACTCAGTCTATCCATCTATCTCAGGGTGATATGTTGTGCTGAAGTTAATCCTCATCCCAGGACATACTACATGGTAGTCCAAAAGTGTGAAGTGTACAAGGGATCATGGTCACAAATGATCTTCCACAAAATCTTGTGTAACTTGAAAATCTCATCTAAATATACTCATGCCACTGCTCTAGCTATATAAGTGGTCTTCACTAGAGAAAAGTGAGCCACTTTTTTCAATTTATCAACCGTGACCATAATGGCATCGTGGTGATATCTCGACATAGGTATCCCAATAATGAAATCCATGGAAATGGTGTCCCACTTCCATTCCGGTATGGCATGAGGATAAAGAAGACCTATTGGATGTTGATGCTTGGCCTTAACCCTCTGGCACTCTAAACACCATGACACAAACTGAGCCACATCTCTCCATGAAGTCCTCTCTAGTGGTATAACTGTCTCAAGGTAGCATGCATCTTCTTCACCTCGAATGGGCTGAATAGGGTGCACGATGAGCCTCTACCAAAATGTCCTGCCTCAAGCCTCCATCTCTAGGAACATATATCCTACCTCTATGCCTGAGAAGGCCATCTACCTCTAGGGAAAAACCATCAAACTTCCCCTCAAGGGGTCTCTGACTCTACCTCTACTGCTACTGCACACAATGTAGAAGTTGTCAAGAGAGAAGTTCTTTGAAGAATCCTTCTCCACAAATCTATGCTCACTATAGTGGCCATAGCCACATGTCTTCATCTCTACTAGAGCATCTCTACCACATTCTCATTCCCCTTCACATGCTCTATCTCCATGTCATACTCACAAAGCAACTCCATCCAATGCCACTATTTATAATTTAGATTGGGTTGCGTGAAGAGGTGGAGAAGACTCAAATGATCTATCCCGAGTGAGTTGAATCTCCATCAAGAAGGAAATGTCTCCATCTAACCAAGGCATGCACAACCATTGTAAGCTCAAGATCATGGGTAGGATAATTAATCTCATGATCCTTGATTATGCGAGTCTCAAAAGCTATAACCCTGTCATCCTACATCAACACACCTTCAAGCCATGCTAAAGAAACATCTATGCAAACAAATAACTCACTCTGTGGATCTGGCACTGTAAGAATGGGTGTTCTAGTGAGGCACTCCTTCAGTGTCCTAAAGGCCTACTCATATTTGTCCAACCAAACAAACTTCTTCCCTTTCCTCTGAAGGGAAGTGATGGGGTGCGTCATCTGAGAGAAGTCTGAACAAATCTCCTATAGTATCCTATTAATCCCATGAAGCTTTACACCTCGGTCACTATAGTGGGTGTTGGCCAATCCATAATGGCTCTAATCTTGGAATGATCGACTACGTGATACCTTCCCCTAAAATAACATGACCCAAATATTGTACCTCTCTCTCTAAAAAAAGCACACTTCTCTAAGTTCCCATAAAGTTTTTGCTCATGAAGACACTAAAGAACCTAACAAAGGTGCCTCTCGTGCTCCTCACGTGTACATGAGTATATCAAAATGTCATCTAGGAAGATGAGCATGAAGTGATCTAAAAGGTCCTAAATACCCCATTCATCAAACTCATAAACATTGTGGGGCATTTGTCAAACCAAAAGGCACCACTATGAACTCATAGTGCCCATATCTCGTGTGGAAGGTGGTCTTATAAATGTCCATCTCCAAAATCCTCAACTATGGTAGCCTAACTTGAGATCAATCTTAGAGAACACCATGGCTCCCTTCATCTGATCAAACAAGTCATCAATACAAGGAAGAGGATAATGATTCTTGATCGTTACCTTGTTCAATTGGTGGTAATCAATACACAACCATAAGGATCCATCCTTCTTCTTCACAAAGATCACTAGGTGCACCCCAAGGGGATACACTAGGATGGATAAGGCCCTTCTCCAAAGGCCCTCAAGCTACAACTTGAGCTCACAGAGCTCTGGGGTGGTCATCCGATAAGGTGCTCATGAGATAGGCTCTACTCCGGAACTAAATCTATATGAAAATTGATCTCACGTGGGGGTGGTAACCCCAATAGCTCCCTAGAAATACATCAGAAAACTCTCTCAAGATGGGATGATCATCTAGCGATGGTCCACTAGACCCATCCTTTGATCTGTCACTTGATTGTAACAACATACATCTGACAACCCCATCGCACACACCGCTTAAGCTTACATTGCAAAGATGGTGTGAATAGAAATGGGTCTCCTGACCCCCAAGATCACCGAATCAACTCCTAGATCATCTGCACAAGCTATAGTCTTATGGTAATAATCCATCCTGCCCTATGTGTGTAGATAACCAATCCATACCTAATATGACTCCATATGAGCCCAAAGGAAGGATACGAAGATCTGAGGTGGTGGTGAAAGGTCCCAAATCCACAACACACTCCTTAACTAAGTATTCCACAGAGATCTTGGCTCCAAAAGCCATCTTGACATCCCAACTAAGACCTTGCCTAAATTCCACTACTAGCTTGCATCGCTCTACTAAAGATGGTGCAATGAAAGAATCAGAAGAACCAAAATCAAACAATACAGAGGTAGGAATACAACCAATGCTACATGTGGTCTCAATGACTATGCTCTGGTGCTCTACCTAGTAGTTCTCAACCATTGCATAAATCTTGTGGCTATGTCCCATGTCACCAACTATTGGCTCAAAATCGGTGCCTTACCCTTATTAGGTTCCGAGGACAATCTCTCCAAAATGTCTAGTGAACTCCACATCCAAAGCAACCACCTGATCCTCTCCAAGGAGTAACACCTCCAAAGCAGGTGCTTTAAGATTGTCATGTGGATCTTGATGATCCATCTACGGTCTACTAAGGTCTATGTTGGTGAGCTCCAACTAAGCGAGCTCTAGGTCCACCATGTGTCTGATGGGACCCCTAGGAGGAGGCCTGATATTCGACCTCTTTGTGCATCAGCTCTTTATGGAGGTCTATAAGGTGGGCGGGACTACTACTCCTACTATTGTTGCTTTGGGGTCTAAAGGATGACTATGAGGAATGTTGACCACCACAAGGAAGAGGTACTAAACCTCTCGATCTACCATCCTACATCTACTGAATGTGGCTCCTGACTTAGTCTCTAGCCTGTTGGGTTTTACCCCGAGTCTCCTCACAATATAGGCCTTCTCGATGGCCTCAGCTAAAGTCTGTGGATAGTGAATCTGCACTACACCTCCAATATCCAAATTCAGCCCCGATGAACCTGTGAATCTACACCTACTCATCCTACATATACTCTACATATTGGAGTAGATCTAGAAATCTACTCTCATACTCTGCCACAGAAAGAGAAGCCTGTCGGAGGTCATGGAACTCATCAATCCTTCTGTTGATGAACCTCCGTGATAGATACCTACTCCTAAATCTCTCCTCAAATAGCTCTTAGGTCACTATCTCTAAATCTACATGGAGCTTCTACTCCTCTTTCCTCCACCATACTCCTACTCCATCCCTCAGTAGATGGATCGCAACATGATCTTTCGTGTTGCTAGAACAAGGAAAAGCTTGAAGAAACCACTCAAGCTCACTAGCCATGCCTCTTCCTGAAATCCACCTATATCACTTGAGTAATGTGAGGGCTAAAGCTTTAGGATCTCCCTGATGTGATCCACTGTTGTGGTCTGTCGGCCTCTAGGTCTCTCTGCACACTCATCCCTAAGCCTAGGGCTCCGAGACCTCTCTTTATGCTCTAGAACTCTGTCACCCTATCTCCTAGGTGGTGACTCTTCTCTAACTGACTCCACATGGGATTTCTCTCCTCTATGCTCCTCATTGAGTTGAGGAGATACCTGACCCTTGATAGAAGGAGCTCTATCATGACTAGCTACATGTCCTCCTCCTAAGCCTCCATGTAGAGCGGCATTGACATCCTAAAGGGTCTGTAGAATCTGAGGTAGAATGGATACCACACCCTGATCTAGTGGTGGTGGTGGTGGTGGTGAGTCTGAGTCCTTGTGAAAGTTCCTCTCACTCCATCTGAGCCTCCTACATAGACTAAAGTGAGAGTTAGTTCATTTTGCTAAGTTTTACACAACTTCCATGTTTACTAAAATATACAATTTCTTGCTAAGTTGTTTTCTAGATTTACAAGTGTACTAGGTTTAAGTTTTCATGTCTCAAGTTTTCTAGTGTGCCCAATGGTCCAAGCCTTTGAACCACTACTCTGATACCAAATTGTAGTGCCCATTTAAACAACCACTTGAGACCCAAGAAACAACCTAGGGTTAGCTAGAAAATTATGGAATAATTTTTTTTTTTGAAGTGTCTACAACCAGGTTGCAAGACATTAATTTTCACTAATAGGTTCTAGAACAAGACCAATGTACTACAACATATGTTTTCCTTTGTTAACAATTTCAAGTTCACAAGGTTCAAATTTTAAGGTTAAATGTTTTAGTTAGGTTCAGGGAGTAATATACCCCCAGGCCTGCTCTCTAACAGCTCAGGGTTTCAACTAGATTTTTCTCATACTTAACGCTTCCAAAATTTCCTAAATCATTCCATTGATAGGAAATTTTCTCACCTTTCTGGTGATATAAATAAGTCCTCCTAACTCCTTACAAAACTCAAGATATGAGTGGGCGGAGTTCTAAGGTCAAATATTCCCTTAGGGGACACGTGTCAGAGGAGGGGAAAGCGCTTAAAATGGATTGGCGGTCACGGGTGGCATAGGAAAATTTCCCATCACATAGCTCAAAGGAACAAAACACTCCATGCCCCCACAGGTCCTTGGTGGACACGTGTCAAATCCTAGCGTCAAGCAAAAAGGGGAAGGGAAGGGCGGAGCGGCGGGTGAATTTAGCACCTTGCGCCCGATGGGGAAAGAAAAAAAGAACAAGATGCGCGGGTCCACATACCCATGGAAGAAAAAAAAGTCGAGGGGAAGGTGGAGATGCAAGCCATGGGGAGAACTTTAAAATTTTTCCCAAAGCCAAAACAAACAAACAAAAAATAGGAGGGTCCACCCTCTCGCCTCCACCCCCAAAGTGCCACGTGGCATGCTCTCATTGGCCATTTGAGGCCGATGGGCCAAAATGGAAATGTTTCCCAAAAAAAATAATTCAAAAGGGTTAAGTTTAAAAGAGAACCATTCCCTTTTTTGTTGCCACAAGAGGACATGTGGTGCCCTCTGATTGTCATGGCTGGCTAGAGGGGAAAGGTGAAAATTTTCCAAAATTTTCCAAAATTTTCAAAAGGGTTAAGAGTTAAAAACCAACCGTGCATCCGCCATAGCCATTAGAGGACACGTGTGCACCTCTTGATTGGTGGTCAGCAGAGTCAAAATAGAGGAAAATTTCCCAAATCAAAATTTAAAAAAAAAAATTTTCTAAGGCCAAACAACGGGAAAGTTTTGGCTTGCATAGGCCCACTAGGGAAAATTTCCCCAAATTTTCCAACCAAAGCACAAAATTTCAAAGTTTTGGCTAGAAAACGAGGACTTTTTGGGAAGAAATTTTTTCAAGGAATTCTCAATGCCCCTTTGTAAAAGAAGCATTAAATTTACTTTTTATGAATTTTAAAGGGTCAATTTTATGAAATCTATCTGCAAGAGCTTTTAATTTACAAACTGGCAATTTTCAACTTTTCAATTTGATCAAATTTGGTTTCCTCCTCTCAACATGTCAAACAGACATGGAGCATCGATCTAGGGAGGGTTTAGAGTGTTTCTAGAGAGTTGATTTGTCCAATTGATTCAAGTTTGAATTTTTTCAACAGTAGACATAAAAATGACCGAGGAAGGGATTTGATTCAATTTTGCAATGGTTATATTGTTTTCTTAAATGTTTTGATGTCAAGTTGGGTTCATAATGTCTTAACATGTTAACTTATAAATATTTCTACATTGATTACTAAGTGCAAGTATGAAGTATTCATTTTATTTAAAAGTGAATTTCTAGATTGATGTTTATGACTGTGAACTATTCCTTTTGAGTTTGTCTATTAATTTTATCATTTGAATGTGTATATGGATTCCTAAAATAGTCAAATACATTTAATTTAATTCAATCAACCATTCAATAGTAATTATGCAAAGCTTTATTTCTAAATTCAACTCATTCCAAGAGAATAATACAATGTCTTTTATTTCATACGCATGCTTCTTTTTCAAACAACAACTTCCAAACTTTAACAACAAATCCAAATCCAATACACCATAAAAATTTGAGTAAAAAAAATAATCTTTTATTGATCAACAATTACATATTTACAACTTTTCCTTTCCATTTGGTTTTAAAGATACAAATACAATGCATGTAACATCATTTACATTTCTTTTCCAAAACAGAGAACAAATATAAATCTCCTTTACATTTCTCAGTCCAATTTCAATCTTCCAATATCAATACAAATGGTTTCACATTACAATTATTATACAACTCAACCACTCAAAGTGGGAAGGATCACAATAAACTTGCTCAAATGATGGGACTATCAAATTGTATAATCTTTTTGCTCCAAAACAGCCTTCTCCTACACAATGTCCTAAGCAATCTACCCAACCAGCCAAGAACACAAAATGCATTTACCATTTAAACATGCTGCAAGAGAAACAAAACATTTAAAAACAAGCTCAAGATCCTACCTCTCCATAATGGAGTTTGTTCCAAGATCCACAAGATTTCCAAATGCCCAAAAATAGTTCAAAACCAGCAATGCTCAAGCATGTAAATGACTCAACTTCTTCCACTACAAGCTCCCAAAACAGCAATAAAAATGCACCCCCAAGAGGAATGAACAAAGTTTCAACAACCAAAAATAAGCAAGGAATTGCACATTTAAAGGAGAGGGAAGAGAAGAGGATGACGTGGATCCATGTGGGATGCCACATCATTCTTCCTCAACCCCAAGAGTAAGTCAACATTATGCACCTAAACATAATAAATAAAAATGGCAATTTAACTTTCACACTCCAAAACAACCCATACTCCAAAAGGAATGAATTTAAAACATGTAAGAGAAGTGCAATTAAAACTTACATCTAGTCATTTCAAAATGCATTAAAAGGGCCTAAATTTAACCTTCAAACCATAGGTATGGTTGGTGAATAATTTTAATAGGTGTGGGACAAGCTTAACTTATCCCACAAGCCTCCAAATATAGCCTCCAAGGACAAATTCGAATTCCTAAGAGGATGAAGTGTTTAACACTCCAAAAATCTATCTTACATATCCCTTACACCTTCTTACACATTTCTTACACACTCTTCCAACATTAACATTTAAAATCAACAACTTCATTAATTACATTCCATATCCCAATTTAATTTAATTAAAGTTTAACTATATGATCTCTCACATTAATCTACTACATTTAAATTAATTACAAGAAGGAACACATTACTAATAAAATACATACAACAATAATTAACAAAAGGAACACATAAAAAAATACATATCCCATGGTAACATATAATGGAAATCCCCCATGGGAATCCCTAACAAACACACACACAAAAAAAATTGCCATGGTGACCTTGTTGATTTCACCTAGAATTCTAATATGGTTAGTCTCCAGTCCCCCGACATTGTTGTGATTTTTAACCTACAAAAATTCAAATACCTCCTTCAGCCTTGTGGCCATATCAGAACATCCAAAATTATATAAACAACATTTCAAGATCATCTAAACACATGAATCACAAAAATATCAAGAATTCAACATTATCATTTTTAATTCATAAATCAACTATATCATCATCTATACTATTCCATACTAGGTCTACTCAAAATATCAAATGTCACAAGTCCAAATCAACATCTATAATATGTCCATGTCAACAGTCTATCATCATCCACATATCAAAATGTCTCTAGTAACCATCATGCATACTAACTAAATCTAGATCAATAATAATCCATGATCTAACATCTAACCATCATACTAAAACAAAACATAATAGTGTCCATAATATGATCAATAGTATCAAAATCAGTATCTAAAAGTGTCAAAGGGAAGTGGGCACTACAATTTTGATGACCAACATAGTACCTGAGCACTTAGATTATTCATCAATAATCATCTTATTGCTCCAGAGCTTTAGATCATTCACACGGAATCAATGGGAATTCATTACTACTACAAAGGATCGGACCTATTTCTTCTCTAGGAACTTACGAACAACCATCGTTTATAAACCTCCAATCTCCAAGTAAGTACTTCAACTGGTTGATAAGTTTCATTAGCTTCTGGTATTAAAAATTTATTTTCTAGATTGTTTACCTTCCGGATACCTCCTACACCCACCTACCCGACATCCTACCTATTCAAAACTTTTCATACTCCTAACCACCTATTTTACCATCTCTTATTCTTCACATAAATCCTATCACCTAGCATAAGTCTTCCCAACTCTTTACACAATCATAAAGAGCTCATAACCAACCCATTTTTATCTTTTTATCTGAATTACCCCTACATTGTCGACTATTTCTAGGTATGGACATCGGTCACCCAACCGATACCCCTCACCGTGTCTAGTAATTTTTCTCGCACCAGCAAGCTCCTAACTCACCCAAAACCTCACCTAGTCTCACCTAGACATTCCTAAACACATTTTCCACACCTGTTAGCCTTTAAAACACCCCACCTTCTCTAGATTTAGTTTTATATTCAATATTTATCTTAAATCTAGTCTATTGTTAGCATATGAGATACCCAAATTGTATTGTTACAATAGGACCAGTATTTTACTGTCATTTATTTACATTAAGTTATTTTAAAATAGTGGATTGCAGTCCTTCTAGGAAGTATCACACTTCATGGATCTAGCATACGCTAGGAAGTCCACTATCATATACTATTTAAATCTATTTGGTGGTATTGTTGTGCTTCTATAGGTAGTACTTCCTAGCCAAAAAGGAGCTCTTCACGATCAACCTGGTCTTCTACAATGCACACAACCTTCTTCAACTTCATAGGTATTCCTTCTCACCTCACCTTACCTTATCCATTTTATACGCAACATTGTGGTGAAAAATTTTGGTACGCCGGTGGGACCCTTTGTTTGTGGGTTCAATTCTATTCATATAGGTTGCATATTGTGTGTTTCCTTTCTAAATCTTCTTCTCTGGTAATCTACTCTGTCTTGCTAACTACTCTAAATGAAACACTTCTTTTGGTGTATTTAAAAATAATCCTTCTTCTTTCTTTAGTTTTTGCATTAGTGAAATTCATCCCTCTACCTATTTAGTCTTGTTTACATCGAATATCATATTTTGATTTGGGTTTAAAAATATTACATTTCATCCCTATATGTCTTCATATTTAGCTCACATAGTTAAGTAGTAATCATATGATAGAGGTCATGACCATTTTGTGATTGATTAATAAATATTAGTTCACATTTGTGCACACACTCCCTTTGCCAAATAACTTAACACAATCTAGAAACTTATTAAACATTCCCTTCCAGAAGATATCTTCAAGGATTTAAAAACCCATTAATGGTGGGCCCCACCCATGTTGTAATCGTTTTATCATATCAAATCTCGAAATCACATACCGCAAGGTATATCGAGGAAACCTTTTCCAAAACAAAACCTAAAACCATACATAGATTGCTTTCTAGGTACATTCATTATCAAAAGATTTTATTTCATTCATAGTAAGTTCTAAGGCATAAGCCAAACAACACTGGAATCTAACCTACGATAACATGTTTATTTAGTTTTTCTTGTTCAATTTTTCCTTTCTTTCTTGTCTTCTGAATTTTGATTTGTGAGGATGTATTCACCACTTTTTCTTCTTTTTCCACACTTAACAATAACAACTAGTTAATTTTGGTTCTTCTTGAGTTTGTTAAATCATTTGTGTCATCCACATCCTCTTTTGGGGATTCTTTTCATCAAAATTAACTCAATCAATCTTAAACTATTCACTTCCTTATTTTTATTAGTATACAACATCATTCTAGCAATTAGAATCCTCTCTTTCATCATACAAGCACTTCAGCTTTATTGACCAAGATCGGTCTCTCTAGCTTTTTTATTTTTATCAAAATAGTAATATATTCTTACATGTTGTCTTTCTATGTTTTTTGTTCTTTCAATTAACGAGTTTATGAGTCTATCACCCTTAACAAAGCCTAGAATACTTATTTTACACTTTTCTTACCCAAAAATTTAAATTTCTTCACTTCCCCAATTTTTATCACTCACCGGCATCAATCTAACGACCGACATTGGTCTTTCTGCCTAACCGGCACTAGTTTACTAATCGGTGTCGGTCTCTGTGTTTTTTATTTTTATCAAAAACAACAACCTATTTCTACCCTCCAAACTTCACCAAACATTTTTCTGAGTTCTTTCAGTTCTGTAGAGCCTAGAATACCTATCTTCTAACTTTCTTATGGTTTGGACTCACCAACAAGCGTGAGAACTTTCCTTCCATGCTAGTTGCTTACTATTACCTTCTTTTCCTTCCTTTGTTTCCATCTATTTCTTCACCAATGGACCCCAACATTCTTGTAACTATACCTATAGGTGATGAGGAATTCACTAAATTCCTCGATCATAATATCATATCCTTATAGCATTACCTCACCCACTCTTCTACCCATGACTCATTAGGCCAACCATTGTTTGGTATGCCTACCTCCATGCCCCTTGCCATATTTGTGAATGCTACTTTAGCATTACCTACTCCCACGTCAATGTCACCTCTGCATCCTCAACATCCATCACACCTTCTTCGGTGCTTGTCACACCTTCAATGTATATCACTCCCTCGACCTCTACGAGCATCTCTCCATCTACCATATCCTCATCCATATCTCCTAGTACAAGAGTCCCTTCATCATTAGTTCTTATTACTTAACAACCGCTAGTTACATCAACAAATTATATGCCTTATAAGAATTTGGTGGTCTTGATTCTGCCATGCTGCCACCTATTTCCACGAGGATCTTCCCACAAGCCCCTCCCAACTACACCCCACTTTAGCCACAACCTATAGAGTTGACCTTATATTTAGGGTATATTCTCTCATCATCTATTCCTTCCTACGTACCCACTTCTCATTTCACATATTTGACACCAACATACAATGATATGCCTTATATGACCTATTTAACTCATCCACCCCTTATACCATAGATTTTATCAAGATGATGATGGATAAGATGCAAACACTCAAGGCCTTCATTTCTAGATGTCATAATGTCCTCACTCATGGTGAAATTTGTAATGATCCCATTCACCCATCCATACCTATCCACCCTTATCCCACACAATGGGACTTGCCCAAGTTAAACCATTTCAATAGCAAGGAAGACCCTCAACAAAATTTACGATCATTCAAACACATGTGTTATTTTATCACCCATAACGATGCCTTGTTCCTTAGAAATTTCCCCATGTCATTGTCAGGACCCTCCCTAGATTGGTATAGTGCTTTTCCTAGATACTCGATCTTCTCCTTCAACCAATTTTCCCAGAACTTCCTTAATCATTTCTCAATCAACATCACTAAAAAGGTCTCTATGACTGATCTTTATTCTATTCGCCAATATGAGGATGAACCAATCATATATTTCATCGCATGTTGGTGGGGCCTCGTTGATTAACTCACCTTCAAGATACTACAAGTAGATATATAGAATTTTTAATAAGGGCATGTGCTAGAAACATTTCCCCAACTCTCCAAGTTCATACGTTTCACACATTTGATGAAGCCTTCACCATGGACCAAAAACTTGAGATCCATGTCCTTAAAGAAGAGAAACTTAAGTTGCGTAACAAGAATGCTAACTTCAAATCAAACGACTATCCTTATAAACTACCAAAGAACCATTTAATAACCATTCCAATGCCAAAGGATCTACCAATGCAGGTTGATTCTAAAGTCACACCCTCTCATCCATCTAATCAACCAAACCCACCTACCAACATTTCTCCTATTCAAAACTTCCAAGCACAAGTACAAAGAAAATGACTTCTCATCCTACACTGCATGGTACAAATAAAATGACTTCAAACTATATCCAAGTTAGGGGACATCAGAAAGGAAATTACAAAAATTTCAAGAATATTATCCAAGGAATGGTAGATAATGGTGATCTCATCCTAGATAACCCTAAAGCACCTGCCAATGCCAATATGGGTGTGTTTAGGAAATTGTTTCCTAATCACACACCTTCATCAAACCAAGCTTTGGATACCTCTACTAGTGACACCAATGTGCATGAGGTTCATTCCATTTTCAACACAATACATGTCCCATCTAGCCATTTTCCTCCCATAGTGTCTTTCAAGGAAACTCTTGCACGAGCTCCTCTACCCACGGAGAAGCCTATCACACCTACTCCACTATCCATGGAGGATCCTATCACACATACTCCTTTATCCATGGAGGATCCTATCACACCTTCTTCTCTATCCATTGAGGAGCCTATCAAACCTACTCCTCTATCCATAGAGGATCCTATCACACCTACTCCACCCATGGATGAGCCTACCCCACTTATTTCTCTATCTACCACAGAGCCTATCTTGTCTATTCCTCTACCCAAGAAGGAACCTATCTCACCCATTCCTCTTCCCAAGGAGAATGTAACCCTATCCACCTTTCTACCTAAAGAGGATTTCACATCATTTGTTTTTATTTCTCCTCGATCGATAGATGAGCCAATTTTATCTCCTCTTCCTATAGGTGATCCTTTTCCTAGGGCCTTTCAAGAGTCTATCAAAATTCTTACATCACTCCTACCTACTAAATCGTAGGCGGAAAATTTTCCTCTATCACAGACTCAAATTTATGGATGGGTCTCACCACTAGCTCTTCGTCTTCTAAAAAACACTATTCTCACATTTGGCGGGCTGATTAGAGTATGTTAATTACTCCACACTGGGGGCATCTAATTATCCTAGTATCCACTAAAATGTAGTTGTCCCAAGATACCTCAACTATCTATCCTAAGTTATTCAAGGTAGCTAAAACCATAGCACTAGATCTAATCATATAAGCCCCATCTTCTTCAGCCTTTCCTTCACCCAAACCCATATCCTCACCTAAATGTACCACTTTGTTAGGGGATCTAACAACACCTAGCCTACCACATACCGTAATGAAATTAGACTTATCTACTCAACTACCACTTGTCACAAAAATCGACTCCTGCATCTAAGAGGAAGATCTAAACTCCTCGGCCTCGCACCCCGCCTCCCACACCTTATCTTTCACCTTCACCTCTACCTTTGATTTTAGCCCCAAACCCTTCCACCTTCGTCAAGTTACATCTTCACTAAAGGAAATACTAGGCACAACAACCTCGCATCCACACCTTTACCTTCTCTTTTTCCCACACCTTCACCTTCAACACTTCTTCTACCTACATCTTCTCCATTATGTACAACTACACTATTTCCAACAACACCACTCTCACATTGGATTTCTAAGGTACCCCTACCTCCTACATCTCCTTTTACCTCACGTATCCCTCATACACTGTTATGATCATCATGTTCGTATTTCACTAATGCCTCAAGGTTTTGGTGTAGAGGTTTATTAAATTTGGTATCGAGTGACCATCTAGGTTTGATTCACAACATGGGTAGCTACATCGGCATTGTAGTGTTAATGTGAGGCTTGTATAGGGTAGGGTGTGGTCCCACTATACGGGTGCAAATCCATTTCAGGTCTAGACTATGGAAGCGTGGTGGGATATTATGATCCTCATGTGTGGATTTTTCTAACAACTCGAGGTTTTGGTGTAGTGGTTTTTTACATACATGTTTACCTAAGGTGTAACCTAAACTGAAACGAAAAACCTTCACTACCTACCATAAAGGTAGTCACACCTACACCACCTCCAACAACACCTCTCCAATGAAAATCACCCACACCTTCATCCAAGACAACTTTTACTTCTCACTGTGATCCATTAGAAGGATCCTATTCTAACATCCTTGATAGGTTATTAGAAACCTCCACTATCTCATTGCCACCTATTAAGCCTTATGACCCGCTCAAACCCAAACCAAGCAGGGTTTTGACGACACCAAAATATTCTCCTTCAACTCTGTACTTTGAATGGTCTCTTAGAGGAAAATGAATTGTTGGAGAATAATTACATTCCCCCTTTGTCGGCCGCCACATGGTCTATCCATATATATATTCAATGGCCTTTTCCTACCTCTCCACAACCCTCTATTCCTCCTTCGATATTTGAAATAAATATGGTCCAAGTAGCCACTCAATTGTAAAAGGATAATGGAAAAGAAAATTGGTAGCCCATCCAATGCACCTTCACCCAACATTCCACCTGCACTTTCCCCAAGGTAACCATCTATGGGCTGGTTTATCCTATTTTTGACGCCGTTGCACATTTATATATGATTAAACAACTTCATCAATCTCCTCTAAAGGTTTCCTTGTATGACCTAATCCAAATCTTTGAGTCTCATTGTCAGGCCCTCATTGAGGTCTTGTAATCTATCAAGATTCCACTAAATTATCCTACACCTACATCTGCCATCTTTACCCCTCATCATGTGCCCACCATCACTGCTCCACCTCAAACTTTTTCTCCCACTACCTCTCCTCGTGTTTTCATTATTAGTTTTGATAATTCAAAGATTACCCCTCTACAACAAGATGATCTTGATCTTTCCTCTTCATCACTTCCTACATCAATGATACTTGCATTCAACATGTTATGATTGATGGAGGTGCTAACATTAATATCATTTCTTCCTATGCATATGAATAATTGCACATAGCCACTAACTTCATGTATAATAACCCTATTATGTGGCATTCTTTCAATGATGTTATCACTTATACCCTTGACACCAGCATCCTCCACATTTGTGTGGGTCCCCGTACTAGTCCCAAACTATTCTATGTTCTTGAGGGGGAATTTCAATATAACTTGTTGCTTTTCGACCTTGGATTCAAGCCATGGGTTGTGTACCTTCAACCATTCCCCATTTCCTAAAATTTGAATATGAAGGGTACTCCTACACCTTTTGGGTGGATCCTTCACCTTTAAAGACCTAAAACATGCTTTACCAACCAAATAATGTCCCTATACCAGTCAAGGAATCTACCACTTCCACCACTTCATCTTCTTCCACTACCTCATCTACCACTTTTGCTACTAGACATTCCACAACCAGTCCATCTATCCCCACTCTTGCCGACACAACTTCCACAAACTAGCCCATATACCAAGCCACCTATTTCACCAACTAATTCCCTACCTTCATAGGCTTTGAGTAGCTCATCCATCCCCACTACCCAAGTACCAACCTCCAACCCCTTAGTATGTTATTTTCAATTCCTTTCCCTAGGGAGTACCGCTTATACGGCATAAATGCTTTCCTTACTCCTTAAGAGTACGGAAGACTTCACCAACATCTACATTACAACCATCATGTAGGAGAAGTTTTTCCATACGGTCCTCCCCACCTTCGCACCAACCTAAAATAAATAACTAACTTAAACATACTCACCTAACATTAGCCCCCTTTCACCCCATATTAACATTAATTTAACTATCCACAATTAAATGAATACATACCCTCACTCCATTTATTAATTTAATTACTTTAATTAAATGGATGCACACCTCACCTAGCCACCTCTCCTAGACACCTCACCATAGACCTATTCATAACATGTTTCCATAACTAACTAAGACTTAGCCATACTTACCTTAATGAACTAAGACTTAGTATAAACCTAAAACACATGCCTATTCTTCCTCTAACCACATTCCCATGTATCTAAGTTCAACGTTCCATTTAGACCCAACACCAACTAGTAAAGATGGAAAAATATAGTGAAGATATGCTATTTTAGGCAACCTAGGATATCCCACCTTAACTGATGTTGGTCACCCTAAACCATCATCGGTTACCATATAACCATTTTGGTAACCTTGTTTTAGAGGTTACCACATTCTCGAAGTTTTGGGAGTAAAGGAGATCTTCATGTAAGAAATAACTAGAGCTCTTTCACACATCCAGATAGCCATAGCCAACACAACCATTGATCAAAAGGTATTTGCATTCATGATAGCATTCTAGGAAGCACTTCGTAACATTAACTGTCATTTCACCGATCAACCATCACCACCACCCATCCATTGAACCTACACAATAGTAAGTGTGTTTCTAACCTACACCATTTCATTTCTATTCAGTTTATAAGGGTTCTTCACCTTTGTTTATCAACCACCATTTATATTTTACCTCACCACTATTTCCTTCCTATGAACCCGACCATTCCCATCACTCATAACCATTTTAATCACCTTTTCCATTCCTGAGTACCTCTAAATATTCCCAACACCTCCACAGACCTAAACCAACTCCTTACCATCTCTGATTTAGCCTCAGACAAATCCCCAAAACCATGAACTATTGAGTTATTATTAGCCCACCTTACCTTATCATCATCGCCGATTCTTACTTCTACCGTCATCATCGTACTACAATCCGATGCGTCGGTCTCGTATTTGGCAATCCTGCTAATACCATATCCCAATAACCTTTTTCCAAGTGACCTAAGTGACCCAAAACCTGACCTGACCTATTCCAACACCTTGATTATTTACCTTATTTCCAGATCTGATCATAGCCTATCCTGTTATGTTAGATTTTCTTATTGTATTTGGATGAGATACCTAAATCATATCAACTACAATAGAACCTTGTTTATTTATGTCATTTCTTGCATTAAATTGTATTAAATAGTGGGTTGAATGCCACTAAGGAAGTATCACACTTCCTGGATCTAGCATACGCTAGGCAGCCCACTGACATATATTGTTTAACTCTTTCTTGTGGTCTTGTTTTGTATTTTAGGTAGTTCCTCCTAGCCAAAAGGAATCTCTCACAGTCAGCATTGGATCAAGAAGTTAGAACATGTGCAACAACCTCCAACTAACCATCACAACAGGTATTCCTCCTTGACCCATACCCTTATCTGTTTCATCTAAAACTTAAAGAAAATGGTGAAACATTTTGGCATGCCAGTGGGACCCATCCGGGGTTCCTTGCATTTTATTCATTCCTAGGTGAAAGTTGTGTGTTTTTCCCTTCTGAAAATCTTCCACATTAATTTTCTTCTCTGGAATCTTCCCTTCTTTCTATTGTCTAAAAGCAATTGTGTTTTTGGTGCTATAAAAAGAATACTTATTTTCTTTCATTAGTATTGCATTAGTGAAAGAGCATCCCTCTTCCTATTCATTACTTGCTACATCAAATATCACACTTTGATTTGGGCTTAAAACACTTGCATAACATTCTAATTTGTTGCATTATAGCTCACATTAAAAATGAGGGCAACCTATACACTAGAAGTCATGCCCAGCTGATGGTTGACACAATTGAACCGTAGAAAGCACTTGCTTCTCTCTCTCTCTCTTTTGCCTAAACTACACAAATTTGAAATTTATACATCTTCTTAAACAACATCCCACCCGAAAGAAGCTGTCAATGATCACACGATCAGAGGATTGACAATGGGCACCCAACTGGTTATCTTTTTCTAGTACCCCATCAAGGACGGACCCGCCTCTTCCATAACATAACCTAAAACCTCACCTTTAGAATTTCCTTCTTCGTAGGAAGCCTTCCCAACCAAAAAATCTACTCTAAATTCACAAGTCAGTATTTTAAATAACATAAGCTAAACACACTAAATTCACTTGTTGGATTATGTATTTTTCTTAGCTTTGTGCTTGACTTGTGTTTTGAGGTGTGAGGATACGATTCTTCATTTTTATTTTTTTCCTTTCACACTCTGTTCACATAGTTGGAGTATTCTAACTTTCTCAGAGTGTGTCAGGACCTCATCTTATCATCCCTAGACTTTTGGGTTGATTATTCATCTCATCTAAATTCACAAAAATCCATTTTTCTTCATTCTTCAATTTCACATAGAACGGCATCGGTGGTCTAGCGACCATTTTCATTTACATCTGACCATCATCGGTTTACCTAACCAGTGTCATTCCTTGTTCTTTTGGTTAGTTTACCCAAAAGACACTTATCTCACCTTCTCTTTTGTTTAGAGTTTTTGTGTATCATTGTATTCTCTATACTCTGTAAACAGTCATCAAATACAACCTTCCTTTCTAAAAGTCATCATTTTCTGCCTCATTTTTTGAAACTATTATTTTCTCACGATGTAACAAGTATCTATTTGTGTAACCTTCATGGTCACCTCTTAACCATCATCATTCAGTTCAACCCGTTAATCGGTCACTCTATTTTTATTTTAATCAAAACATTTACCAACTTTCCCTCTCAGAATCTATTTTGTCCCATCTTTGTTGTTCCCTGTGTCATTTACAGAGTATAGTTCACCTGACATACACTGATTCACATGGTGTTGACTCATAGCCAAACTAACGCCCTCATATTTCATGCCATCCATCAACCACTCCCACCTAGTCCATCACCACCATCCATCCTATCACCTATGGATCCGACTCAACTCATCCCCATCGCTACTAGCGATGAGGAGTTTGCGAGACTCCTCGACCAGAATCCCATTGCCCTCCAAGTACTACCTTGCTCATTCTTCCACTCGGGATTCCTCAGGACAATTAATATACGACATGCTCGTATCTATCCCTCCTACTCTAGCCCCCACTTCTATGTCATCTAGCACCATCTTAGCGCTACCATCATCCACTTTACCACTTGTGGTGTCTCAGCTAAATCCCATAGCCACTATAACTATAACATCTACATCATCTATCACTCTGTGACATCAATTGTCCCCCAACCATCCATTATGAGTATAGCCTCATCTACACCCACCACTTCACATATACCCATTACATCATAACCACCCCATGTTCGGTAACTTACACCCCTTTTCAAAACCTCATCCTTTCCATCCCATTCCTTACCCCCAATCACCACTAGAGTTATTACGACTACTCCACCCACTTACACATACTACCAACAACCCCCACCTCATCTATCACTTATTCTGGCTATGTGTCACCTACATCTATTCCTCCTACGTAGTTCTCATACTCAGCACCACCATACACTAGCATACCACCCACCTCATACATTCAACATCAACCCCCTTTTTCTGTAGGGGCACCCATTCATCCCAACCTACTAACGACCTCATTAAAATGATGATGGAGAAGATGCAGACCTTAGAAGCATCTGTTTTAGTCTCCAGTAATTCTTTAACGTATGATGAAATATAACAATGAGCCTATCCATCCATCTATTCCCATTTGTCCTTACCCAATGCATTGGAAATGCCTAAATTCAATCACTTCAACAATAAAGAAGACCCACAATAACACTTGCGGTCGTTCAAACATGGGTGTTACCTAATCACCCACGATGACACTTTGCTCCTACAAACTTTCCCAATGTCCTTGACAGACCAACATTGGATTGGTATAGTGGAATACCTCGACATTCTATTTATTCCTTTAATCAAGTAGCCCAAGCTTTCTTAGATCATTTTTCAATCAATGTTACTAAGAAAGTCACCATGACCAATCTCTATTCAACCCAACAGTATATGAAGACAAATCTATCACAGATTTTGTTGCCCGTTGGTAGAGTCTTATTAACCAATTGACGTTCCAACTACCTCAGAATGAACTTATTGAGTTGTTCACTAGAGCTTGTGCCAGACACATCTCACCAACTCTATAAGTCCAAACCTTTCAAACCTTTGATGAAGCATTCACCATGGCCCAAAAACTAAAAATTTGTGCCATTGAAGAAAAAAGATCTAATTACATAACAAGAACACCCATTCAAATCAAATGATTCTTCTTCATCTTTAAAACCTCAAAATAACTATTCAAATCCCAAAGGATCTGCCAACATGGTAGTCCTCAAGGTGGGTCCACCTCATCCTTCTAATCAGGCCCAACCTTCTTCCAATATTTCTCTGTCCAGGCCTTTCAGCTCTGGTGGGAACAACGAAGTACACTTCGATTGGAGATCCCTATTCATCAGTCTTGGAAAAGCTTCTTAAAGATGGAGCCATTACACTTCCTCCCATAAAACCTCATACAAGTTTTGATCCTGCTCGTCCCATGTTGACATGGTATAAAGAACATGACTACTATAATTATCATCATGTTAAAGGACATAGTGACGGTAATTGCATAAATTTTAAAAACATTGTTCAAGAGATGATAGATAATGGAGACCTTGTCATGGACAACCCGAATGTGCTAAAAATAAAATTTGCACATCTTCAAAAATTCATTCCCTAATCATAAACCATCATCTAATCAAAATAGTGAACCTTCATCCAATAACATAATGTCCGTGAAGTCCACGCAGTTTTTGATATCGTACCAATTGTTCCTCAAAACCTACCTACTTCATCTATTGAGGAAATCTTGGCATGAGCTCCTCTACCCATAGAGGAGCATACCTCTTCTACTCCTCCACCCACAAAGGAGTCCCCTCATCTCCCCTTTCTCTCACGGAGGAACCCACACTTTCTACCGATGTCATTTCATCATCTGCCTCCCAACCTACTTGAACCATCAACACTTGTTATTCTCCCATCCACAGAGAATCATCATCACCTTCTCCTCCACCAAGGGAGAAGTCTACCTCACCCCACCTATTATCTCTCCTACCCATGGGATATTCTTCAGACATGCCACTACCTATTGTTGGGATAGTTTTCCCCTAGCATCCTAGGACCCTATTGACATGATCTCGACTCTTTTACCTATAGAATCCAGGCTAGCCAATTCCCTATCTCACAGACATATTTTATAGGGATTTCCACCCAACCCATTCCATCCTCTTCTTCGTAGTCCATTTTCATGGTTGTTCATCATTTGGATTACATTGATCATTCCATGCTCTAGGGACATCTTCGGCTCCCGTTTTGACCCAAATGCAAATGTTTCCTGAGGATACTTCCACGATCTACCCAAAGGTATTTTCGAAACCAAAACTACACTAACCATGCCGATTGAAACAAATTATTCTTCATCATCTCTACCTACATCCAAACCTTTACCCATGACCAAAACCATTTCAAAACCTAAAAGCCTACCCACACCTATCTCCTCACCATATCTAAACCCATCACTACTTTGGGTGTCATGCGACATCAAGCCTTACTCACCCACCTGTCAGACTAGACTTAACTACATCATCTCAAACCCACACCAACATTATCCCTCCACCTAAAAGGAAAACCCAACCTTCTAGGTTGCATACACTAGTCTCTCCTACCACCTTTGTCACCTTCCCCCTTCCGTCCATCCTAGGGCCTCATCCATCAACCTTGACCAAATAGTCTCATACCCAAGGCCATTCAAAAGCTAAACAACCTACTCCTACCTCATGAGCCTTTGTTACACATCATTCACCCAAAACCCAAACTTCCTCACCCTCACTGAACACTTCTTGCCACCTATACCTCCACCAGTTACTATAACCCCAACCTTGCCTATACGACTTCAACCAATGTCATCTACCCAACCTCTACCAACCACCACCACTTTGCAACCCGGTTTCCCCCATGGGTAACCCATCCTCTTCCACCATCTTGCTTTCCCTTTTGCATCTCATACCCCCATGTCACCTTTACCCAAGAAGGTGCAACCCAAAGATAAGAACCCACTACCCTCCAATAAAGTAGTCAAACAAACAAAACCTTCCAAGTGCTAGCTCTTCTACCCCACCTTTACCCAAGTAGATGCCATCAAAACATAAGACCCTACCACTCATCAAATCAGTAGACCAACCCATTCCCCCTCCTATAAAGCCTCTTCCCTCACAATCATCCACACCTACCCAAACCTACGCTCACTTCCCATTGTGATCCATTAGCGGGGTCCTACGCCAACATTTTAACCAATCTCTTAGAGACTTTCATCATCACATTACCACTACTTCGACCTTATGATCCTCTCAAACCCAAACCAAAATGGTTTGATGAAACCAATATTTTTGCCTATCATCATGTGTGCTCGGACATGATGTCAAAATTTTAAGGCTCTAAAGACCGTTCTTCTCCAACTTTTCCTCCTAACAAAATTTTGACAATGATGACCTTCTTGATGAGGACCATGCTCCACCTTCACCTATCACCATACATCATCATCCTTTACCCATTCAGTGATCAATATCTCCACCCCCACAACCATTTTTCCCACCTCCAAAATTTGAGATCAACATGGTCCATATTAGAGAGTTGGCCAAACCACCACCCAAATGTCAGTGCGCCCTACTCATTTCACAAGGCTCTTATCCACCACTAGGATTTTTCCCTCATGTCATTATACCTTTCATGACACACCCTCTCCATCCACCTCCCCTCATATTAACATGGTTCACATTGCTACATGTGCTTAGAAAGACAAAGGAAAGAAAAATCAAATAACCCATCAACCAACCCCATACCCAATATACCATCTACACCCACTCCCAAAATCACCATCCATGCAACCTACATACCCTATCTTTGATGGGGTCACCCATCACGTAATGGTAAAACAATTACATCAGTCTCCTCTAAAGATGTCTTTGTATGATCTCGTCTAAACTTTTGAATCCCACAGACAAGCCCTTATCAAGGTTTTACAATCCATTGAAGTTCTACCCAATGACCCCACACCAGTGGCCTCGATTATCACCCCTCACCATGTGGCCTCACTTACCAAATCATCTCCTTCTTCTACCCCATGCCCACTCCTCACGTCACTACCCTCAGCTTCTCTAATGAGGAGATTGTACCTCTCCATTCAGATGACCATGATCCCACCTATTCATTTCCATCTATATCGATAACATACGTGTATAACGCATCATGATCGATGGTGGTGCTAACATTAACATCATCTCCTCCCACACATACAATCAAATGTGTATCCCTTCTAATTATATGCATAATAACCCAGTTATGTTGCGCTCCTTCAATGATGCCATCACCTCCACCCTTGGCACTATTATCCTTCACATTCACGTAGGCCCTCACACTATCCCAAGAATTATTCTACATCTTAGAGGGGAGTTCTAGTATAACCTATTGCTCGGCAAACCCTAGATTCACATCATGGGTTGTGTCCCTTCAACTTTACACCATTGTGTAAAATTCAAGCATGAAGGACATAACTACACCATCCCCACTGACCCATCACCATTCAAAACTTATAACATGTTGTACCAACCCAACGATGTACTTGTACTAGTCCATCAAGGCATCCACCACTACCCCCAATTCTCCTTCACCCACAAGCCCATCCACCAATGCTTCCACCACCTCTCCCACATCTAATTCTTTATTCTACTACTTCACTTGTAGCTTCCACATAGCTGACCACCCTACTTCCCAACCAATCAATACCCCTCCTTCCCAATCATCTAATGAATCATCTATCCCTACTACCCACATATCGACTACTGATCCCTTAGAAGGTGTTTTTCAATGCCTCACTCTGGGGGAGTACCACCTATACAATATCAACACATTCCTCACTCCACAAGAGTATGGGAACTGCTCCAATGCACCCTAGTTATGACTACCACGTAGGTGAGGTTTTTCTTATGGTCCTCCCCACCTTCACACTAATCTAACATATGGGGGACTTGATATTGCCACTTATTCACCCAAACCTCCATCCCAAACATGACCATTTTCATCTGACCTACAATCCCTTACTAACCACTGCTTCACCCACACTTTCCTTCACCATTGTGCATGGAAAGGCTTTGGCTTCGATTTTTGAACAAGGCCACCATACTTGTCATTTCATGTACCACCCATAAACACAATGATCATAGTGGCATTGGATTTTCCACATCACCTTCTAAGAAGGCCCGCGTCGACCTCATTGAGGAAGAAAAACCTTCTTCACCCCATTCACCAATGTCACCACCTTCACCCATAGAGTCCATAGATCCCAAATCTATCCCTCCCAACTTTTTTTTTTCATAAACACAATTTCCTGGGACCTCTAACCTATCAACGCAATGGTGAGGTTCCTTCTTCTCTTCCCTTCTTGTATCCTGACATGATCGATGATGATACACCTTCTATTAACGTCATTTAATGTCAGGATGATGAGTCTATCCTCACCTATATGGGTGGAAGATTCTTATATTCACCGGTCATTACCCTCTGAGACGCAAACCATGTTGAATGAATCGACTATCAAAATCAACATTAACACTCAGGATGACCCGCACATCTTAAAGATAGGTTAGTCTTTAGATGTTGTTGAATAGGAAGCTTTTACCTCTTTCCTCCGGGACCATAGCAACAATTTTTCTTGGTCCTATGCCGATATGCCAGTATTGACCCAAAAATCATGGTCCACAATATCGTAACCATTCCTAATGCCAAACCATCAAACAAAATTTGTGGAAAATGCATCCTCGCATTGCTCTTCTTGTCAAAGAAGAACTTCAACACCTTCTCTCGGTTTCCTTCATCCTACCCATTGACTATCCTCAATGGATTTCTAATATCATTCCTATCACAAAGGTAATAGGGGACTCTGCATTTGCATGGACTTCCATGACCTCAACCTAGCTTGTCCCAAAGATGATTTTCCCCTACCAGGCATTGACCAACTAGTTGATCTTACCACGGCCATGAAATGTTATCACTCATGGATGGTTTCTTGGGTTATAATCAAATATTACTCACTCTAGAAGATCAACACAAAACTACCTTCATCACTCCTTGGGGACCTTCTGCTATCGAGTCATGCCTTTTGGCCTTAAAAATGTTGGTGCTACATATCAACGAGCCATGACTTATATCTTCCATGACATCATGCATCACATATTGGAAGATTACATAGATGACCTTATTGCCAAATCCAAACATTGGGCCAAACACGATAGTCTCAAGATCATCTTTGACCCACCTCATCAAGTATTATGTTTACCTTCAACCTAAGAAGTGTGTCTTTATGGTACTTTTAGGAAAACTCCTTGGTTTCATTGTTTCTTTGTGTGGCATAGAAGTCGATCTTGCTAAAGTGAAGGCTATTCTCAAAATGCCTCCACCTACTAATCTCTGTCAACTTTGAAGCTTGCAAGGTAAGTTGCAATCCATTCATCATTTTATCTCGCAAATTCTTTATCGTTTGTCAACCATTTCATCATCTCCTCAAGAAGGATGTTTCATTCAAATGGGATGATGAATGCCATAAAGCCTTTGACACCTTAAAAAATACCTTCTTCAACCACTAGTGCTCATTCCTCCTAAGGATGACCAACCCTTTTACCTATACATTTCCACCACTGACCATTCTCTAGGTGCCATGCTCACTCATCATGATGAGAAACATAGAGAGAAAGCGGTTTATTACATAATTCATACCCTTTTGGACTATGAAACTAGATATACCCATGCCAAAAAACTCTATTTAGCCTTAGTTTTTGTCACCACCAAACTTTGTCATTACTTGCTCAACCACAAAACCTTTGTCATCACCAATACTAACCCCTTACATTACATGTACGCCAAACCCTACCAACATCAATGTGTTGCACACTTGGCTCATGCTTCTTTCTTGACCTTGACCTCAATTCATCCATCAAAATTCTATCAAAGGCCAAGCCATCGTGGACCAACTAGCAAATGCACCTCTTTCTGGGAATCAACCCTCTAACTTTGATTTCCCAGATGAATCCATAGCTACCCTCTCCTTGGATGATACCACTTACCAAATGACACTCTTCTTTGATGGCTCCAAGTGTCAGTGTGGGGGTGGGGCTGGTGTTATCCTCATTCCTCTTGATGGTGAACCTATGCCTTTATCTTTCAAACTAGATTTTGATTGTACAAATAATATCACCGAATACGAAGCACTCGTATTAGGTCTCTAGGCTACTTATGCCTTAGATGTTAAGTCAATCAATATCTTTGGTGATTCTTAGCTGGTTGTAAACCAAGTCAATGGTATATACCAGTGTCGTAATGAAATACTTCAAAAGTATAAACATCACGTAGACATACTTTTGACTACCTTTGATCATTACAAACTTCAAACCACCCCCATTCTACCAATAATTTTGTGGATACCATGGCTGCTTGGCTTCTCAGATACTGCTTCACCCGCTAACTCTAATTTTTTTCACAATACAAAGGTTACAATCACCCTCTTACTTACCTCATGAGGTCTACTCCATTGGAACCATTGCACCTGACCCATGTGACCTTTGGTATAAGTAGTTTGTAGACTATCTTTCCCTTTCCATTCTACCTTCCCGATCTCACTTGTAATGGACAACGTGCCTTTCTTAAAAGTGTCTCTCACTATGTCATCATGGGTGGTCTCCTTTATAAGTGTGGCTTTGATGGTATTCTCTTACGATGCCTTATAAGTTCTAAAATTCCCTACACCATCAAGGAAGTTCACGATGGAATTTGTGGAGGCCACTTTAGTGGTTTAGTATCATTAAATGCATTCTTCACCTTGGCTATTATTGGCCAACCCTAAACCATGCGATTGTTGTGACTATGTCAAACATGTTGTGTGAAATTCCAACAACATGCTAATCTTCATCACACACCTAGTCATGCCTTTACAGGTAGCATGAGACCTTTGGCCCTTTTCTCAATGGGGCTTGGATCTTGTTAGAGAGATCAATCCCCATTCTTCACAATGCCATCAATGGATTATAACCACTACTAAATATTACACTAAATGGGTAGAAGTCATTCCCCTCATTTCTACAAATCCGAAAATATGTGAATTCATCAACCATCACATCATCTTTCACTTTGGTGTTCCTCACCATCTCATCACTGATAATGGAAAGAAATTCAAAAACAAAACCCTACATAAGTTGTGTGATGATTTTGGCATCCAACTCAGTTTCTCATCACCTTATTACCCACAAACCAATGGCCAAGTAGAATCAACCAATAAAACCTTAAACAAAATTCTTATGAAATTTGTTGAATGATACTAAAAGGATTGGCATTCACACATTCCTTTCACCTTGTGGGCTTATCACACTAGTATTCACACTTCGATGGCTGCCACACCTTTTTCTCTGGTCTACAGTACCGAGGCTATCTTGCCTCTCGAAGTCTAGATTCCATCTCTCCTTACATCTCACTACAAGACATGCTCAACGATGATGACTTTTCAAGATCGTTTAGCGTAACTTGAGTTATTAGATGAATGTCATCTTAATGCTCTTGATCATCTCCAAATTTACCAAAAATTATCAAGCAGGCCTATGAAAAACGTGTCCACGAATGAACCTTTCAGGTCGGTGAAACCTCATCCTAAGGAAAATCAACATGTAACCAAAGAAGAGAAAAGTAAACGGGAAAATTTTCTCCTAATTGGCTTGGACCCTATATCATTACCCATGCCTATGGATCAGGTGCTTATCATTTGTCTTCACTTGAAGGTAAACTGAACCTAAGCCCCTCAATGCCTTGCATCTTCGACCATTTTATTGTTGACATCAAGTCATATATCACTTTTTGTCAATTGACCACTCATCCCTTGAGTATTGTTCACCTTCCATATTACCCATTTTTTAGGATCAAAACTAAACAAGAATCGTGTGATTACCCGTCACCTTTCAGCCTTATCTTCAATATGAGTACCATGACTCTACTCATAGCATGATTCTCATGGATACTTTTCATTTTTTTAAAGATGGAATCCCATGGTCGTTCATCACTTGAAACCACCTCTTTCATAGTTAACCTTGTGTACTACGGTTTTGTCTTCTAAACAAGAACCTAATCTTCCTATATAGTCTTGTCCATGACTTAAACATCCAAAAACAAAATGGGATTCAACTCCTTGAGTCAAACTTCCAAAAAAATATGACTCCCTCAAAAGGGACATCTCTCACCACTATAAATAGACTATTCCCTTGAACATCTCTATTGTCTCTTTCATAGTTAGCCTCTGGTACTATGGTTTTGTCTTCTAAACAACAACCTAATCTTCCTCTATACTCTTGTACATGAATTAAATGTCCAAAAATAAAATGGGATTCAACTCCTTGAGTCAAACTTCTAGAAAATAGATGACTACTTCAAAAAGGACATCTCTTCTCTCTATCTCATCATTATAAATAGACTTCTCCCTTGAAGGACATCTATATAAAGTCATTGCAAAAATATAATAAAATATTCAAAAGCTTCCCACATTGATCAACTTCATAAAGACCTCAAGGAGATAATATAATCATCCCATATAGACTTCCCACATCGATCAGTCTATTAAAAACAAACAAATGAAGAAAATGATGAAATTTTTGTCATGGACTTGCCTATTTTTGATCCTGGGTTTCTTGCTAGGTAAACATGTTGTCGTACACTAAGTTACACTAAACCACCCACTTTCACCTCATTTCCTTTTTCACCCCAATTTTCTCTCTGCTCAAGGGACTTTCCGCAACTGACATTTCATGATCATATGGCTTTCTTCACCCTTAGAATAGTCCATTATGCAATGCCTTTAGGGTCTTACATTCATACGCCCATCTGGGTATGGTAGACTCATTAGGGTTCTTATCAATTAAGTGGTTCTTTTACCACCTCTTACCATTTTCCTTCCTCATTACTTATTGATTATCCTATATATGACCAGACCATCGACACCTACATCTAAATGACTCAACCATGCCTATGACCTAAACTCAACCATGCCTATGACCTAAATTCAATCATGCCTAAAATCTACCAACCCATTCCTCTAATTCATCATATTCTTCCCTAGCTTATGGGAGAACTACATCGACTAAGGCCCCTTTTCATCGGGGCTATGTAGGAAGCACTCCTAGGGCATGGGGCCCTTGGAGGTTAGCTTGACCACTCTTTACCCTAACCTATTTTCCCCTTCATTTTCCTATTCACATCCTACCTTAGTTAGTTTCCATTTTATATCAACAATTGGAAATTAAACCAAACAAGCACCAATTAATAAACATTTTTACCACATCATCACATCATTCATTTATCATTTTCACATTTCCACTATAGCAAATATTTGGAAACTTAAACCATAACATGCATATACCTCATCATTTATTTCCCACGTTACCAATAACTTGGCCATTAAATCAACATTAAAACAAGACTCCATCATGCCTACACCTAACTCCACCATGCCTAAATAACCTAACTCAAACATGCCTATGAATTAACTCCACCATTCCTAAATGACCTAACTCAAACATAACTCAAACATGCCTTGTGACCTGACTCCACCATGACTAAATGACCTAACTCAACCATGCCTAAATGACCTAACTCAAAATGCTGACTCCACCATGCCTAAATGACTTAACTCAAACATGCCTGACATGACTCCCTCATGACTATGACCTAACTCAACCATGCCTATGACCTGACTCAATCATGCCTACACCAACCTATCTCCACCATGCCTAATACACATATTTTCCATCCATCTACAACTAACAATCAAATTCCGCCAACACAAGTATATCATGCAAAATCATTGATCTCATCATAAAAATTGGTGTATACATCCAGGTATACATCTTTGATACAAATAATATAAATCTCTCAAAAATCTCATATACAGCCTCACCATCTTTGGCACGTAGGCTAGTATATGCTCAAAAATCTCAAAACTCTCATATACATCCTCACATCTACAACACACAGTTGGTAGATGCTAAAAATCAAAATATCATATACATCCTCACATCATATATATATATATATATCACAAAAATAAAAATTAGGGTGCATGGGGGGCTCAGTCATCTCCCCATCTAATGTCCATCCCCATCTCATCTGTCTCCTCCTCCTCCACTCTTGTGTGGCACCCCACTAACATCTCTCTACCCTGCATAGGTCTCGGATCAACCTCTTCCTTACCTCTAATCTGGGTCAGGCCTCCATGAGCTAGTAGCCTCTCCCTGAACCTATCTATGGGCTCACCGTCCCCTTGTACTCTCTCAACACTATGTGTGTGATATCTCATCCTCTCACTCGAGGCATGCTATACTTTGTGCTCTGCATAAGATGGGACATCTATCTTGACATCCGTCAAGTGATCCTGATAATATCTAGCCTCATTTAGGGCATCCTTGAATTTTGCCATCAATACTTATTTATCTAGGTGGCCCCATTAGTCTTAGACCTTGTACCTATACCATGGGACCCTCTCCCTGACCCTATGTTGGTGCATGTGTTGGTGCCTAAGCTATGACCTCGGCCTATAAGGCCACACTCTATGCTGGAAATGGCCAACCAGCCCTACAACCCTTCTACTACCTGTGCTTGTAGGGTGGTTACCTTCCCCATCTCCATCCCATCCTTGTGTAGGCACATGTCCCTTGTGTTGTAATTTGGGCCCGAAGAGCCACCACTTGTGACTATAACATGCCACCTATGTCTGTGACCCTGCCAACCTCCCTTGTAAATGTGTAATCTAGCCCTATAAGGAGGCCACCTATCCCTGTAGTGTATCCCTATGAATTGTGAGGGTGGCCACATCATGGGACTTTGGCTGGGTGGTCTTGCTTGTAGTTGGGCTACTCACCACTATCTTTACACATCTCGTATAACCACATCATCAATCTAATGGTCCATTACCTACTCCTCCTACCCGATCGGTACTATAGGTTGTGGTAGAGGCATAGGCCTCTCCACGTCATCTCTCCTCTTCTTTGAGGAACAATGGTGGTGGCATATCTGGGAAACCCAACTTGTCATCTGTCCCTATTAATGGGGATCATCTCATGCTCACCGGCACAATGCCCCTATGTCCATCTCAAAAATATGTAATCCATCCATCTCCACTACCATCTTCCTGTATGATGAGAAGCTGACATACGGCCTCAAGATAATGTCTACACCAGATAAACCCTCCAACATGCACCTATAGTATGGTACATCATGTGTAGCCCTGGTAGCCCTACGTTCTTCAACAAAAAACACCCAATGCATGTAGCCAACTCGAATAAATACTACCTCAATGCATCCTATTCGGGACATACCAATTGGACACACACACATGATGTGTTTGATGCCCAACAGTAGTGTAAGAGAAAGGTGCAACACAAGATGAACCTCTACAACCACCCATAGGCACATAGCTCCTAGTGTAGCTATACTAAGTATGTTTCTTCCCAAACAAACCAAGTCTATCCTCCATCATATCATGGAGAACCCCCATCAGTTCCCATGGGAATCTCCCACCTCTCACATTTGGTAGTGCAAAACAACACACTACCTCCATAATCAAGACCACTAGCCTCATCTCCTCAGGATGGGCTGCGTACATCTCTCCATAACTCAGGCTCACACTATGGAACCTCATCTCTACCATCCCCTCTCCAAATAATATCAACATCAGCTCCTCTGATGCCTCTGAAGAAATAGAATACACCTACATCCCCACTATCAGTAACCGCAGGATCTTGTACATGTCCTCTAGGGTGACTGTGATCTCACCCATCGGCAGATGAAATGTGTTAGTCATTGAATCCCATCTATCGATGAGTACGACCATCAAGCTCGGCTCCCAAACTATGTGCCTATACCGTCTGACCCCAATAAGGTTGACATCTATAACATGATGCCACTCCTCTGCCATCATGCTCCCTTGTACCAATAGTAATAGAGGTGATACTTTGTCTCTCATCCCCAACTGGTCCCTCACTTGTACCCAACAAATCACAACATTATTAAACCTTCACCATACCCCACACATCTCTTACCCAAAAAACCTACTCCCAAAACCCTTATTTCTTATTGTACCCCAACCCTACAGATCACCCTTTTACCACAATCCACTCATACCATTTATACCTATTACCCTACTCATTACCCTCTGTGAATATATTACCCTACCCATCATCACTCCACTTGCCATTATATCCCATCACCTACCTTTTCCCTCCCAGCCTTTCCTACTTATTGACCTATTTCCCTCTAACTCCAACCACATCAATCTTGGGTGACTAGATGGTCCCTCATGACCGCATCATCGCCACCTACTACTACGATTAATGCTAGATCCAATGCCAATGCCAACCGAAGTCAACCAAACCTTGACTAGTGTCGGTCACTTTGTCATAGTGACCAAATCCCTAAAACCCCCATTTTCCCAAAAATTTCAAACCTAGAAACCTATCCTACCCTACCCAAACCTAACCTAAACCCCTCCCCACCCCTATCTAACCTACCTTAGACCTCCCCCTCCTCATTACACCAATTTTAACCACAAATTTAATTATACACCTATACCCGAAAACCCATACCCATACCTTATTTTTCCAAATAAATACATAGAAAGGATGAAATCCTACCTCATCTCGGTGTCGTTGGCGTGGTGGCATGGTGGCCACCTGCCACTTACACTAGTGGCCCACCCAAACCCTCTCCTACTTCTTCATGCCCAAATCACCACAACCCACTCCTCTAATCCAACCAATCAAATCTATACCCATGATTTCATGGACTCACCTCCCTAGCTCCTCTCACCAACTCATACTCTCCACCTCATCGGTACAATGCCCTATCCTTCTCTCTTAGAAAAAGTAGCAAAAATTCAAATGGCTCTATCATTTTCTCCAAAGTCACAAAACAAAAATGATTCTGAAAATATATTTTTTTTTATAAACCCAACCCGATATGACCAAAGCCGGTCATATTTGTGCCCTATCCAACTGACGTTGGTCACCCTATAACCAACATCGGTCAACCCTTCTAACTATTTATCCTTGCTACACTTCCTTTACCTTTAACCATTAGTACCAATGCGCATGTTATCATTCCAGCCACCCATTGACACATACCTACAAGCTCAACCTACCCCTACATTTCCTTTGTTTTGTCTTAGGAGTTGTTATTTCACCTATACCTCTGCCTTACCCGTGCCATGACCTGTTTTCCTAAACTTGACCTACTTGGTATTACCATTGACCTTATGTACTCACTATACCTTGCAATGTTGTTATCTATGTTATTTTAGCCTAATAACCATACTTTCCCTATTATCATGTTGTTTATCCCGACCAAACCTTTGGTGTATCGGAGCATACCTAAACGTTCCTATAACTAACCTACGTTGTGTTTCTCAACCATATTCTATACCTTGGATACCTAAATCAATTCACCCTTGTTTGGATAAACCTATTTACCTTGGACGATGTAGAGTTTACAAGATCTTTAACCTAGTATCATGTTGAAATCAATACATGTGCATGTATTTGCTTACCTTTACCCATGACCCAATTTTGACCACATCTTATTACCCATTACCCTTTCCCTCAATACTCAGTTGACCATCACCCTTTCACCACTCACCAATTCCTTATTTCACCTCATCGATTGCCTAGTTTGAGGGGGATCACCTTCACCCATACATGGGGCAATAACTCCTATTTTTTCAGTTAATCGCTTACTAATACAAGCTATGAAATAAAAAGGGTCAAAATGTAAACAACAAAATTGGGTCACACTCCACTTGGTCCCCTTTTGAGTAATTAACTTAAACATACTCACCTAACATTAGCCCCCTTTCACCCCATATTAACATTAATTTAATTATCCACAATTAAATCAATACTCACCCTCACTCCATTTATTAATTTAATTACTTTAATTAAATGGATGCACACCTCACCTAGCCACCTCACCATAGACCTATTCATAGCATGTTTCCATAACTAACTAAGACTTAGCCCTACTTACCTTAATGAACTAAGACTTAGTATAACCCTAAAAGCACATGCCTATTCTTCCTCTAACCACATTCCCATGTATCTAAGTGCAATGTTCCATTTAGACCCAGTACACAACTAGAAAAGATGGAAAATGATAGCCAAGATATGCTATTTTAGGAAACCTAGGATATCCCACCTTAACCAATGTTGGTCAACCCGAAACCAACGCCGGTCACCCTAAACCATCGTCGGTTACCATATAACCATTTTGGTAACCTTGTTTTAGAGGTTAGCCACATTCTCAAGTTTTAGGAGCAAATAAGATCTTCATTCAAGAAATAACTAGATCTCTTTCACACATCCAGGATAGCTATAGCAAACACAACCATTGATCAGAAGGTATTTGCATTCATAGTAGAATTATGGGAAGCACTATCGCGGTACTAACTTCCATTTCACCAATCAACCATCACCACCATCTAACCATTGAATCTACACACATGTAGTAAGTGTGTTCTAACTTTGCACCATTTCATTCATATTGAGTTTATAAGGGTTCTTCACCTTTTTTATCAAACACCATTTATATTTTTACCTCACCACTATTGCCTTCCTATGAACCCGACCATTCCCATCACTCATAACCATTTTAATCACCTCTGTCTATTCCTGAGTACCTCTGAATATTCCCAACACCTCCAAAGACCTAAACCAACTCCTTACCATCTCTAATTCAGCCTCAGAAAAATCCCCAAAACCATGAACTATTGAGTTATTATCAGCCCGCCTTACGCATTATCGTTCTTACTAAACCATCATCGGTCATACCAGACTAACGTCGGTCTCTTTATTTGGCCATCCTACTAATAGCAAATCCTAATAACCTTTTCCAAAGTTACCCAAGTGACCCATAACCTGATCCTGACCTATTCCAACATCTTGATTATTTACCTTATTTCCAAATCTAATCATAGCCTAGCATGGTATGTTATATTTACTTATTGAATTTGGATGAGATATCTAAATTATATCAACTACAATAGAACCTTGTTTATTTATGTGAAAGAAGAACTCCAAAGCCTCCTTTCTGTTTCCTTTATTCTACACATTAACTATCCACAATGGATATCTAATATTGTTCCTATCACCAAAGTGACATAAGGACTCCACATCTTCACAAAATTATGCAACCTTAACCTTTCTTGTCCTAAGGATGGCTTTCCTCTACTTAGCATCGACCAACTCATTGATCTTACATCCACCATCGATTCTATCTCTTATGAACAGATTCTCATATTATAATCAAATATTACTCACTCTAGAAGATCAACACAAAAATTCCTTCATCACCTCTTAGGGGACCTTCATTATCGTGTCATGCCTTTTTTCTTGAAAAAAATTGGTGCCACATATCAGCATGCTATGGCCTATATCCTCCATGATATCATGCATGGCATATTCGAATATTATGTCGATGAACTTCTCGGTATGTCTAAAAGTCATGGAAAACATCTCGTAGTTCTTAATGTCATCTTTGATTGTCTCATCAAATATTTTGTTCACCTTCAACCAAAGAAGTGCATCTTCACCATTTTCTCTAGAAAAATCCTTGGTTTCATCTTATATTTGTGGGGCATCAAGTCGATCCTGCTAAAATTAAGGCTATTCTCGATATTTCTCCACCTACTAACCTTTGACAACTTAATAGATTGCAAGACAAATTGCAATCCATTCGATGTTTTATTTCCCAACTTTCCGACCAATGTCACCCTTTTCATCATCTCCTTAAAAATAATGTCTCTTCCAATTGGAATGATCAGTGCCATAAATCCTTTGAAGCGTTGAAGAAATATCTTCTTCAACCACCTCTACTCATCCCACCTAAAGATGAAAAAATTTTTACCTCTACATTTCTGCCACTGACCATTCCTTAGGTGTCATTCTCACTCATCACAATGAGCAACACACAAAATAAGAATTTTAATACATAAGTTGTAATTTTTTAGACTATGAGACTAGGTATACTCATGCTGAAAATATTTGCCTAGCCTTGGTCTTTGTGGCCACTAAACTTCACCACTACCTAATTAACCACAAAAACTTCTTCATCACTAACACCAACCCTCTGCATTACATGTATGCTAAAGTTTACCAACATGAATGCACCACACGTATGCTTATGATCCTCGTAGACCTAGACCTAGAATTCATTCATCAAAATTATGTCAAGGGAAAAAACATTGCAGATCAACTTGTAGATGCCCCTTTTCCTAGGAATCAATCTTCTAACTTTGATTTTCCTTATGAATCTATTATTACCCTCTCCCTCTATGATATTGTCTACCAAATGACCTTATTCTTCGATGGTTAAAAATTTCAACGTGGGGGTGGTGCATGGGTCATCCTCATTCCTCTATACGATGAGCCTATGCCCTTATCCTTCAAACTCTACTTCAATTGCACTAATAACATGGTTGAATATGAAGCACTTGTGTTACGTATTCAAACTACCATCGCATTAGATGTTAAGTCAATTACTATCTTTGGTGACTCTCAATTGGTTGTGAACCAATTAAATGGTTTGTGCTAGTGTCATAATGAGGAACTTTAAAAGTATAAACATCATGTCAAAATACTTTTGACCACGTTTGACCACTTCCTCATTCAAACCACTCTGCTATCAACTAACAAATTCACGGATACCATGGCTTGTCTCACTTTTCAAATACTTGCCTCACCTTCATAGTCAAAAATATTTGTCATAGTATAACTATTGTAATCACCCTCTTATATTATCCGCGGTGTAAATTCTTCAGAAGAATCGAATCTGAACCATGCGAGTGTAGACACCAAATTTGGGTCACAAGTTGTTTAGTCCCCTTCAATTAATTAATGTAACACATTTAACTAATCATGAACCCTTCATCCCATATTAATATTCATCCTAACATTATTATTTGATTTAATTATTTTACTTAAGTTTATTTCATCCTCACACCTCCACCATAATTACACCTTACTCGGACCCATTCCAGAGGCACTTAACTCACGGTGTCCAAGTCGTAACTCTTAGCATTGAGTCATCACTCTTAGTGCTAAGTCACCAGCTTGACCTATCTACCTAAGAATTATTCTCAAAACTAATTGGACTTCTTTTATGACCTTCCTACCTTTTCTAACAAGAAATCCACTTCCCTAAGTAGAATAAACTTGGAAAACACACCAAATCTAGGAAGATCTTATTATTTTTGGTAAAAGGACTAATTCACCCTAACCGACACTGATTTTTCCTTGGTCGGCACCAGTTACCTAACCGTCATTTCTCACCTTATATAAACTTTCAAAAAAATTACATGGGTTGGTAATTCAGTTATTGGATCCTTATTGCATGCAAGAGTAAATCTTGAAGCCCTCGTGCATCCGACAATGAACACACACAACCACAATACAAGATTAGCATATGGCTCTTCTTCTAGAATGTTGGAATACTCACGGGAGCACATAGGTTGTACTACCATGGCACTAGACTCAAGCACCTCTCCTCCAATCAACCATCAACCATCTCAACTCACAAGGTCTATAAGACACCAAGTAAGTACTATGATTTTAATCATTTGGCATATCCCATTGTAGATCTCTTTCTTCATTCAATATTTTATTTCTTTTGTTACCTATACATCACTTTCTTCCCACCAACCCACTATTCAACCACCCAAAGACTTTCTACCCTTCTAAACCTCCTTCTTAGTATTCTTGAGTCTTCTCATCCATATTACGACCCAAACCATACTACCCTCACTCTCTGTGTAATCACAAAGAGCCTAAAAACCCATTTTTAATAGTTTATTACCTATTTCCCCTATTGACGTTAGTTCCTAACTACCTTTGGTTTAGTACCCATACCGACATCGATATCCAAACCGATACCAACCTTTTTGTCATTTCAAATTCTTAGACCAGCAAGCTTCCCACTCACCTAAAACCAACCCAGACCTCAATTAATCATCCCCAAACCCTTACTGGACCTCTGCATCGGACCTAAAAATTCAAAATAACCTACCAAACATCTACCTATAATCGTAAAATTTCCTATTAGATTAGATTTACTTATTTTTTTAGAACGAGATACCTAAATAATTCAACTATAGTATGATTTCCTTATTTCGTGGTATTTGTTACATTAAATTGTATTTGAAAGTGGATTAACAACCTTCTAGGAAGCAACTCGCTTCCTAGATCTAGAACTCACTAGGCATTCCACTAACCTATATTATTAATAATATTTTGTTGTCTTGTTGTGTTTCTTATACAGGTCATTCCTCCTAGCCAAAGGGAAGCTCACACAATCAACTTGGATCAAAAGTCTACAATGCACACATTCTACCTTCCACCTTTGCTTCATAGGTATTCCTCCTTAACCATTTTACCTTCTATCTGTTTCATCCTAGAAAGCATAAAACTTATTGGTGAAACATTTTGAAATACGCCGGTGGGACCAATCTAGGGTCCGTTTCATTGTTCATTCCTAGGGAAAATCTTGTGTGTCTATTTTCATTTGAAACAAGTTCACATTAAGATTTTTCTCTGGAAATATTGTTTTCTTCTAAATTGACTTAGTGACACTTATTTTTAGTATTAAAAAGAAATCTTCTTTATGTTTCTTGCATTAAACTTAGTGAAAGTCATACCCTTAACCTCTTCATAATTTTTTCTCATCGAATATAATTTGTGGATATGGGTTTTAAAACTTGTGTACTTGCATTTTTGAGTTTGTTGCATTATAGATCATCTAAATTATGGGCAACATTTTTCACCTAATTCTAGAGTGTTTCTTTGAATATCGACGAAATAGATAAGGGTAGAGGGCTAGGAGGAATACCTGTTAAAATGTTGGTTGTAGGTTGTTGTGCATGTATGAATTCTTGATCCATAGCTGATCGTGAGAACTTCCTTTTGGCTTGGAGGAACTACTTGAAATAGAAAACAAGACCACCAAATAAAATTTAAATAGTATATGCAGTGGACTACCTAGCATATGCTAGATTTGGGAAGTGTGATACTCCCTAGATGGCTATCAATCCACTGTTTAAAACAACTCAATGTTAACAATAAAGAAAATCCTACTGTAGTTAAAATGATTTAGGTATCTCATTCGACTACAATAAGCAAATTCATTCACAACAAGCTAAGCTATGACTAAATATGAAGGTCAGGGTCTCAGTGAGTACTTGTGCTTGTCAAGGTCTGATTCTAGGCTGTTTTAGGTATTTGGTGGAGGTTTTAAAAAAATTCTTTGTCTAAGTGTAAACACACAGAGACCAACGTCGATCTAGTATGACCGATGTCGGTTTAGGTTAACCGGTGACAGATGTGTGGGTAATCGGCATCGGTATGGTCGGGGTATAGGAAACCCAATAAAAACTTGATGTGAGGGTAGATCTAAAACTAAATGGAAATGGAAAGGGAAATGGAAAGGTCTGTGTAGGTCTTAGGTATACTCAAGGATCTCTAAGAACCGGATATGGGTAGTTCAATGGTGTGGGTGAAAGAATGGTCAAGTTTGCATGGAGGTAAATGGTGGGGAATAGAAATGGGAGTAGAAGCTAATAACATAAGTAAAAGAGTCTACTAAAACAATAATGGACATGTGCTAGTTAACAAAACACTTCTTTGTTATGCGAGCTTGATGTCCGGTTGGCAATAATGGGTGATCAAATGGAAGGAACTTGGTGTGGTGTTAGTACTTCCCTGAATGCTCTCGTGAAGGCAAATGGTATTGTGATTACTTCTAATGCTAGTTGTGCATGCTCTGATGCATGTATGAATACTAGTTCTGCTTGCATGCAACTCTGGTTTCATCTCTCACTCTTGAAAAAAGTACCAAACTCAAAATATGGTTGTTTTGGGGATTAAATGGTAGCCAACAACGGTTCTCGGGTTGACTGAAATGATGACTTAGGGTAACTAACGTCGGTTAGGGCGGGATTTCCTAGGTTTTCTAAAATGGGCAGATCCCCTTGATTTTCTTGGATCTCGTTGGTTTCCTTCCATGGATTAGAATGGAAACTTCCTTTCTAATGGGTAGGAATGTGGTTAGAGGGAATGTAGGCTTTAATTTTTAGGGTTTAGGTAGGTCTTAGTTAGTTATGGCAACATACTAAGAATAGGTCTTGGGGTGAGGTGGCTAGATGAGGTGTATAGGTGAGGTGGATGGTGTGGGCATTATCTAATTAGGATATTTAAATAATAAATATTGTGAGGACATGGATTAATTTAATTAAATTAATATTAGAGTGGGGTGAAAGGGGCCATGGTTAGGTGAGTGTGTTTGAGGTGGTTATTTGTCAAGGGACCAAGGGGAGTGTGACCCAATTTTGGTGTCTACATTTTTGCCCCTTTTGTTGTGTAGCTTGTATTGGTAAGTGATGTTGACAAAATAAGATGTGGTTGATCCATGTATGGGTGAAGGTGACCCCCTCAAACAAGGAATTGATGAGGTAGAAGGTAGAATCGGTGAATAGTTTGATAAAAGGTGAATGTGATGAAGAATAAGGTGGGCAATAGGGGTAAAAAGGGAAAAAGGTCTACTCGGGTAATCCAGTAATGGGTCAGAGTCAAAGGTAGTAACAGTCAACACATGCACACATATAAACTACAACACGGTACTAGGTTGAAGAGAAGGAAAACTCTACATTTTCTAAGGTCGATAGGTTTATCCAAACAAGGTTGAGGTGATTCTGGTATCCAAGGTAGAGGATATGGTTAGGAAACACGACGCAGGTTAGGTGCAGGAATGTTTAGGTATGTTCTGGTACACCAAAGGTTGGGTCAGGATAAATGGTCATGACAAGAGGCAAGGTAAGGTTAGTATGCCAATCAACAGGAGTAATAGTGCTACAAGGTATAGCAAGCACATGAGGTCATAGGTCACTAGTGATGTTTCAGGTCCTAGTATCTAGGTCACGACGGGTAGGATCGAGGTATGGGTAAAATAACGAGTCCCCAAATGAGGATGAGGTGAGGGGGTAAATGATAAGGTCGGAAGATAAAATGAAGTTTCCAAGTGAGGTGTGGGTGAGGTAAAAAGGATTCAGGTCAAAAATTGGGGGTAGGGGGTAGGAAAAAGACTAAGCAGGTAAACTGATGATGGTTTTAAGGAACCGATGCTGATCATGATGGACCAACCATGGTAAGCTAGGGCACAGACCGATGTTGGTCAAGGTAAAACCATCACCGGTCAAGTTGGGTAGGTTATAAAAAGAAAAATTACCATGTTTTTCAAATCATTTGTCTTTTACCAAAGTGGGGAAAATGACAGGTGATAGAGAGAAAAGTGGAAAGCATCCGTGTAGAATGGAGAGTTGAGTTGGTGAGCGGTGTAGCGGGTGATTGGAAGTGGATAGGTGGGTCCATAAGATTGAATTGATTGATTCGGTTAGTTGGAGGTGAGACGGTTGATTGGGTGATGGTAGAGGCAGGAGAGGGGTCAGGTGGACCGTCGATGTAACGGCCCGATGTGCCACCACGGTGATGGTAGTGTGATGAGGTAAGATTCAATCCTATTCTTTTTTTGTGTGTTAGATTGAATTAGATGTCGGGTGGGGAAAAAATGGGTTTGGGGGAATGAATTTTGAATTTTGGGAGGGAAAATTGGGTTAAATAGGCATGGGGAGAGTGGTGATTGGGTGAAGGAGGGGTGGGGAAGGGTGGAGGGGGATTTGGGTGGGATTGGGTGGGTAGAAGGGAGAGAAAGGAAGATTTTAAGAAGAAGGGGGTTTTGGTGCCGTAGTTTTTATGGTGACGACAGTGACCAAGCACGGTTGAGGTTTTACCGATGTTGGTGATAGCGAACCGGTATCGATCAGAAACAGTGACCGATGTTAGTTTATGGGGACCGGGTTCGATTAGAGATAACTGCACTGGGTCATAATTTGGGGAAAAGAGGCCAAAATATCCCTAGGTTAGGTGGGTGAGGTAGGTAGTTGTCAGTAGGAGATGTTTTTAGGGAAAATCATAACATAGGTAAGGGGTAAAAATAGGTAAGGGTGAATGATAGTGAATGAGTGTTAGGGTGGGTAGATAGAAGATGTAATACGAAGGTAATGAGGTCTAGGGAAAGAGAGGTAGGGTGGTAGGTGTAGGTGAGGTGTTGAGTGGGATTTTGGTTATGACTAAGGAAAAATTAATGTGATGTTTTTCGGATGTAGGTGAGAGATCAGTTGAGAATGAGAGACAGAGTGTCACCCCTTCTCTTGAGAGTTCAAGGTGTGGTGACAATTGAGGAGTGGAGGCATGTCATAGATGTGGGCTTGATTGGGGTCCGACGCTACTAGAATTTAGTCTCGGAATCTGAGGCTTGATGGTCACTCTCATCACTAAATGGGATTCAACGACCAACACGTTCCACCTACCGATGGGGGAGATGACACTCACCCTAGAGGACATGTAGAGGACATGTGTACAGGATCCTGCGGTTACCTATATTGGGGACGTAGGTATATTCAATCTCCTTAGAGGAATTTTAGGAGTTGATGCTTTGATGGTATTAGGTGAGGGACTGGCAGCTAACCTTCCACAAAGATCATCTTGAGTTATGGAGAGATGTACCTAGCCCATCCAAAGGAGACAAGGCTAGTAGTATTATTGATGGAGGTAGTCTACTATTTTGCACTATCGGATGCAGAGGGTGGGAGATTCCCATGATCACTGATGGGGTATTACATGATATGATGATGGATAGGACCTGCTTTGCATGGGTGCCAACATTCCTGGTGTAGCTATATAGAGAGCTATGGGCATATGGGTGGCTCTGTAGGTTCATTCTATGTTGCATGTTTATTCTTCACTATTGGGCCTATGAGCACATTATTTTTGTTCATCCGATTGGTATGCCCAGGAAGATGCATTTGAGCTTGGTTTTTTTCGGGTGGGGTATAGGTGATGGGTGCCTATGATGGGAGAGCATCAAGCAGGTAGGGTTACACATGATGTAGCCTATTACAGGCGGTTACTAGAGGGATTGTCTGGTGTGGACATTATTTGGAGACCGTATGTGGGCTATCCCTCATACAAATAGATGGTCGATGAGTTAGATGGCTTGTAGATACTCATATGGATTGAGGGGAATTGTGTAAGGGAGCACGAGATGATCCCAATAGATAGGGTTAGATGGTAGTTTGGGCTACCATAGGACATACCCCCACCCTTCCCACAGTACTGCAGAGAGATGATGTGGAGAGACCATTACCACTACCATAGTGATAGTACCTATAAGGGAGGAGGAGCAGGTTATAGACCTGTCGTATCGATGATGTTGGGGTGACTGATAGGTATAGGCAATGGTGGGCGGTGCATTTACGAGCAGTGCCTCTCAAGCCGGGGTAGCCAGATTTAGCCACCATCATGGTGCAGAGAGAGCCCTATAGGGGCAGGTGGTGACCTTGATTACACAGTTGGGGATGGTACAAGGCCAGTTGGCAAGTTCAGAGGCAGAGGTGGCCACATTACATGCATAGGTGGCTAGTCTATAGGCCCAGATGGCCCAAGGTGGAGATGGATATGGTGATGATGAGTAGGTGGCTGCCCTATAGGCATAGGTTATAGGTTTACAGGGCCAGTTGGCCACTACACAGCACAGATTGAGGCATTACAGGCTCGGAGTACAGGCACGTGGGTGCGAGGACGATGGCACCTCCACGGGCATGGGGCAGGTCCTATAGGACAAGTAAAGGGACAAAGGCCGATGGGGAGACCATAGACAATACCCATATCTAGATTATGGTATGCCTTAGGTGAGGAAAAGTATTACCAGGATCAGTTGATGGCGGTGAGAATAGATTTTCTATCCTATGGAGAGTACATGGCACATTAGGCCTTGAGTGAGAGGACCATATCACACACCCACAGGTTGGGAGTGCATAGGGGGCCATCAAGCCTTGAAATAGGATCAAGGTGAGGCCACTAGTTCATAGAGGCCATCCCGGGTGATGTACCAAAGGGGACCCACCATGACCCATGACAGTGGTGAGATGTTATCAGCCGCCGGATAGGAACTAAGAGGGAAGAGGAGATGGGAAAGACTAATATGGAGGATGTCCGGCAGGATGATGCTTGATGTATGTCTCTTTATTTTGATGTGTTGGTATCTAGATTTAATCTCCTTCACAACTTGAAAAATATCATGAATTTTCACAAGACACTCAAGGATAGATAGATGTTTTGTATGTCATTTGTAGATAAAGGAAGCACACCTATCTACTTGTTTACATTCAAGAATTGAGGGAGTGGATAGCACCTTCAAGAGGGTTTTGATCTAACCCTCACTATTTTAGGTTGTTCCTATCAACCAAGGCAAAAGAACCTGTATTGCAGCCCCTATATGGTAAGGAGATGGAGATGTCCTCATGTTTTGCATATGATATGGAAGAGGCTTTGTGAAAACATGATCAAGTATCCATTATCCAAACTCAAAGGAGTTGTCACTACTAAATGATGGAAATGTTCTCAAAACAAAGCTAGAGCTGCTAAAGACATGATAAGACCCTAATCAACTTTGTGCATTTTAGTGAAAGGATTGAATTCTTTTGTGGACACACAATGCAAATGCAGGGGTATTAGAGGTAGGATGAGTTATTCTAAAATGAAATTCTGATGAGATATGTTGGAACAAGAGTAGTTAGGAGTCATCACCTTCTTTGGGAAACTTTGCAAATGAATTACAACACCTAAACAGTAGAGATGTTTCAATGAATCTGAAGTGCTCTTTCAACCAGGATGTGTGCACACATGGATGCCCAAATCTACACTATTCCATACAAACTTTGATAACCTACCACAAAGGCTTGAAGCAAAATACCAATGAAGCATCCAGGAATCCCTATTTAATCATGACCTAAGGTACACCCAAAGGTTTATAAACAGTCTCATTAATCAAGGACAGTAAGATGATTTTAAATTTGTTTATCTTCTATCAGATGAAAGCTCTTCTGAATACAAGATTACAAATGACATTAAACCATCAACTAGAAATGAGACCCTGTATGATCAGAGAGATCCTAAACACAAGATTGCAACATGAGCATGAAACACAAATTGAAAACATACTGAAATATAAGTGTATGCAAGCTTTGTCAAGAGATAAAACCAGTTAATCCAAGAATTTGATCAAATGTATCAGCAAGGGAATGTTATTTAGACAATCTCAAAGCTTGTTGATGGCTTTATAGCTGAAACCAACTCAACATGATGAACATTTGATGCAAATAGGAACCAAAAATGGCTCTCAGGTAGTCTCTCCAAAAAGAAATGGACTTCTTCCAGTTTTCCACATGAAAATTCTTCTCTCCTCTCCCAAAATTCTCAACAGAGACCTTTTAAAATGCCTCCAAATTACATCATATATCCTCTGCCAACTTGGATCCTTGCATCCCAAGCAAAAGAATATACCAAAGGGATCAGATTTGTTACAAAACCCTATCCATTTGATGAAAAATTATATAAAACTATAAAACAGCGCCAAATGCCGAGATGCACGAATATTTTAAAATATTACATGAACTTGGATCCTTATCCATCCTAGGGTCAGGTTTTTGGCATTCCACCATGCCATCATGCATTTGCAATCATTTTTCACCTTTTACTTCATCATTTTTAACTCTCAGAACTTTAATTTTTTACCTTTCATGTGTTTTTCATGGGCTGAGAAAAATATTTCATGAAAAACATCATAGGACATCAAATCAGCTTAAAATAATTGTGCCATTATTCTCGTAAAAGAGGGGATGCAGATTCATATAAAATTTCATGTGAATCGGTGAAAAATGATGATTCCAAGCATCTTAGAGCCCCAATGGCACCCAAAAATGAAAATGCACAAAGAAAATGTTGATTAATATCAACTTTAAATCTCTACCCTCCACATGTTAGATCAAATCTTGAATATTCCCTCGAAAATACCCTTTTTCCCTTTGGATGGGGTGGGACACATGTCCAAATACCATTGGACCGGGCCTTTGCCTCCAAAAATGCATTTCAAACCCTTTTTTTGGATTCGGAAAATTTTAAATATTTTCCCTATGAGCCCCCTGGATGCGCCATGTGTCCTCCATCAGGCCTCCACCAAAACCGCGGGCCAATTTGATGCATTTTTCAACTTTTTTGAGAAAAGGAAGCTTTCTCCAAAACCTCTCAGGCCCAAACACCCACGCTGCTACTTACGCCCACGTGGCGGTCTCCCATTCGCTCGTGCGAAGTCGACCCTCCTTTTTTCCTTCCCTCCTCCACGAGCAAAAATCCCTCAGTGTGCTGCGCTCTTCCTCTTGCCTTTTTAATAATGCCACATGTCTCCCCTCGATTGGCTATGAGGGGGACACCTCCAATATTTTCCATGGGTTCATTATCTCCTTTGAAAATTTTTGCCAAAGTTTGGAAATTTTCCACTTTCTCTCCGTGCTCAAAATCCCCGCCAAATCCAGGACACATGTCTACTTTTCATTCATCGTAGGCTCATAAGCCAAACTTTTATTTTTACCCTGTGAAGTTTAAAACTTCAAATTTCTCCAAACCTCTACCCCTCCATTTCATCCCCTGTATACATGTCACTTTCCTATTTGATACAGCCCCAGGTCAAAAGTTTTCCTTAGGCATTTTAAAGCCAAAATATTCAAAAAATTCCAACTATTCGCCTCTCCATGCTGACTCTCCTAGATGCGTGTCACTATCCCATTGGGCACACGCTTTCGGAAAAATTTTCCTCTAGCATTTTGAAGCCAAAATTTTCAAACTCTTCCAAGTCCCCGCTTTTCCGGTTGACCTCCCTGGACACGTGTCACCCTTCCATTGGGCGCGGGCCTCTAGGTCAAAATTTTCCATGATGTTTTGAGCCAAAAATTTGAAAAAAATTTAACTCCACCACCACCTGCTTGATCCTCCCATGCGACGTGTCATCATACCAATGGGTGCAAGCCCTCGAGCAAAAATGACATTGAGAATTTTCCAAAAATGAGAGAAAATGTTAAGTGACCCCCGTCACCCGCTAGTCCATCAACTAATCACATCGTGCCATGTAGGCACATCACTGTAGCACTGTGGGGCCGTGGTCAAGAATTTTCCTTTTGCCAAAATTTCAAAAATGACAAGTTAATAATGTTTTCCCACACATCCCCAACCAATAGGAGCCTGCCACGTTAGCATAAAGATTGCAATGATAAATTTGATGGCCTAAGAGCCCGTCAAAACATGAAAAATATAGGGAATGCCCTAGAAACCAATTTTTTTGATAGGGAAGGAAGAATTCTTCATTTTAAACCAACTGAATCATTTTTTGACATCATTTGCAACCTTGGGATTGGGGAAACACTTGCATGAATTCAGGATTTGATCAATTTCAAGTTTTTACATGATTTGGCAATGGAAAAATGCACAACCCGTAAAAATGAATAAATTAGGGCACAAATGGAGGGAAACTTGGATCTTGTTTCAAAATAGGGTAGAATAACAACATTATGAGCATATCAAAGGAATTCAATTGGAAAATGTGAACTACAGACCACGAGACCAAAAATGAAATGTTTGTGAGTACATTTGGTCATGAAAAATAAGGCACATTATGCAAACTCAATAATGGGACCAACATTGGCTCCTGCTTGGGGATGGGCACTCCCAACTGAGTGCCACAAGATCACAACATAGACCAAGTGCCAAAAATCCATTGGGCAAGGAGTCAAAACATGCAGAGCAACCCAAAAAAATAGAATTTCCACCAAAAAGGACTGAGAAAACCAGACCAACCATGGTTGCCAAGGACAAAAGGGAAAACCACAAGCCAACAATAGCAAAAGACAAAACAAAAACAAGGACTATACAAAATGTACAACTTGTGCATACCTCACATGGGGATTTAATCCAAGAAATGTTTTAAATGTCTTCCATTAACAGAAGCTCCAACAAATCCCCATCCAAATCCTTGAGAAAAAATGTATTTTCTCCAATCCTGATATCAATGGCATAAGGGCCCATCTATAGAGCATCAAACTGGTCATGCTTTCCTTGTCTTCATGCCTACTATCCACACAAAAAACCAGATCTCCAACACTCGAAGGCTCTAGGGGTTACTTTCTTATCAAACAAATTCTTCAATTTCTCCCTAAATCGACATGCTTTTTATGAGAAGCTCTCCTTTTTCATCCAACTCAATGATCTGATTGATTCTTGATTCAAATGGGCCATGTTCTTGATCTTCCAATTGCATGGGAAAACTAAAAAGTGGATAATTACAGGTGTAATGGCAGCAGAGCCTAAGTTCCATACACCAATTCAAATGGACTTTTACCAATTGCTCTTTTTGGAGTTATTCTATCATCCCATACTACAAATTTCAACTATTCTCCCCACTTCTTCTTGTTTATTTCCAAAGTTCTAATAATCTTGAGCAAGTTTTTGTTGCTTGATTCAGCTTACACATTCCCCTATGGGTTGTAGTTTGAAGAATAAGTCAAATTTATCCCATATTCATTACACATTGCCATCAAAGGCTTGGCTCTAAAACACATAGCATTATCAGATACAATCTTAACTGGAACTCCAAACCTACATATGATATGATTCAGCAAGAAATCCATTACCACTTGGTGTGTTGCCTTTCTAGATGGAATTGCCTCAACCCATTTTGTAAAATAATCAGTTGCTACAAGGATCCATTTGTAACCAGCACTAGAAGGATCTGAAATCTCACCAATAAAATCCATTCCCCATTGTTTGAAAGGAGCTTCAATTGATACAGGCTGTAAAGGAAGGGAGCCTGAAGCTTTCAATCTTCCCGAGAAGCATTGGCAACTATCACATCTTCTAACTAGCCGGTTTACATCTTTGAAAAGAGTTGGCCACCAATAACCAGCTCTTAAAATCTTATGTGCTATCACTCTCCCAGAAAAATGTCCTCCACAAACTCCCCCATGGAAATCAGAAATCAACTCAGGAGCTTCATCTTCAGTTATGCATTTCAAGAGGACACCCTCAGGGTTCTTCCAAGCCAGCCCAAGGTCTGTTATGATATATTTTTGAGAAGCCAGCTTAAGGGCTCTTTTCTAATTTTTATTCAAGTGACTAGGACAGCATAGGTGCTTGAGGTAGAAGACCACATCCTTGTACCATTCAAAATTCATCAATTTGTCAAGAAGATCTACCCTTTCTTCCTCTAGCTGATTCACTTCTACATTTTGCAAATTACTCTCAGCCATGAGTTTGGTAAAACCTAAACCTCTTACCAGCTTTGTAGTTTGGATATCCATATCATACTATTGTAATTTTTGACCCATCTACATCTCTTGCTTGATATCTCCATGTCAGATAAGATATCTTTAACCATTGTATGAGGAACATAAGCAACAACCTTTGAACTCAAAATGTAGGGCTTGAAAATCTTTGTTGCTTTTACTAATGCAAATGCTTGTTTCTCCATAATTGTGTAGTTCAATTCATCTACTTGTAAAGCCTTGCTAAAGAAATCAATAGGCCTCTCAGCTCCATTCTCATCCTTTTGTAACAAAACTGAAGCAATAGTAAATTCAGATGCAAAAGAGAAGATTTGGAAAGGCATCTTATAGTTTGGAGCTGCCAAAATAGGTGCATGCTTGAGTGCATCCTTTATTCCTTCAAAATTTGGATGGCAGTCTTTTCTAACTTAATAACTTGATCCTTTCGTAGCATGCTTGTGATTGGAAGAGTAATCTCAAAAAAATTGGAGACAAACCTCCTAATGAAATTGATTGCACCAAAGAAAGATTGTATACCTTTCTTGGTTCTTGGAATAGGCACCTTGCTGATTGCTTCCACTCTATCAGGGTCTATCATAACACCTTCTTTGGACACAATATGTCCCAGCAACTTGGCCTTTGGCACACCAAAATGACACTTCTTTGGATTAAGTGAAATGCCATACTCTCTACATCTGATTAGCATCTTTTCTAGGTGTTGCAAATGGTCTGCTTGCTGCCTCGAAAAAATAGTCACATCATCTTGGTAAATTGCAATAAATTCATTGATATAACCAGCAAAGGCAACATCCATCACCCTTTGAAAAGTAGCACCATCATTCATCAATCCAAAAGGCATCCTTAAAAAAACATAAGTCCCCCAAGGAGTAGTGAAGGTTGTCTTAAGTCTTTCTCATTCCTTGACAACTACTTGATTTGTATCTGGAGAAACCATCCAAATTAGAAAGCATCTCTCGACCCTGTCACAAGATGAGAAATATTCTCCATGTTTGGTAAATGATAGTTGTCCATCATAGATGCTTTGTTTAGATTTTGTTGGTATCCAGATTTAATCTCCTTCACAACTTGAACAAAGATCATGAATTCGCACAAGACACTCAAGGATAGATAGATGTTTTGTATGTCATTTGTAGCTAGGGAGCACACCTATCTGTTTGTTTGCATTCAAGAATTGAGGGAGTGGATAACACCTTTATAAGGGTTTTGATCTAACCCTCACTATTTTAGGTTGTGCCTATCAACCAAGGTAAGAGAACCTATATTATAGCCCTTGTATGGTAAAGGAGATGAAGATATCCTTGTGTTTTGCATATGATATGGAAGAGGCCTTGTGAAAACATGATCAAGTATCCATTATCCAAACTCAAAGGAGTTATCACTACTAAATGATGGAAATGTTTTCAAAACAAAGCTAGGGCTGCTAAAGACATGATAGAACCCTGATCAACTTTGTGCATTTTTGTGAAAGGATTGAATTCTTTTGTGGACACACAAAGTGTAGATGCAAGGGTAAATTGCAATAAATTCATTGATATAACTAGAAAAGGCAACATCCATCACCCTTTAAAAAGTAGCACCAGCATTCATCAATCCAAAAGGCATCCTTACAAAAAACATAAGTCCCCAGGAGTAGTGAAAGGCTGTCTTAAGTCTTTCTAATTCCTCGACAACTACTTGATTTGTATCCAGAGAAACCATCCAAATTAGAAAGCATCTCTAACCCTGTCATAAGCTGCAGCATATTCTCCATGTTTGGTAAAGGATAGTTGTCCTTCATAGATGCTTTGTTTAGATTTTGTTGGCATCCAGATTTAAACTCCTTCACAACTTGAACAGACATCATGAATTTGCACAAGACATCAAGGATAGATAGATGTTTTGTATGTCATTTGTAGCCGGGAAGCAAACCTATCTTCTTGTTTGCATTCAATAATTGAGGGAGTGGATAGCACCTTCATAAGGGTTTTGATCTAACCCTCACTATTTTAGGTTGTGCCTATCAACCAAGGTAAGAGAACCTATATTATAGCCCTTGTGGTAAAGGAGATGAAGATATCCTTGTGTTTTGCATATGATATGGGAGAGGCCTTGTGAAAATATGATCAAGTATCCATTATCCAAACTCAAAGGAGTTGTCACTACTAAATGAAGGAAATGTTTTCAAAACAAAGCTAGAGGCTGCTAAAGACATGATAGAACCTTGATCAACTTTTGCATTTTTGTGAAAGGATTGAATTATTTTGTGGACACACAATGTGCAGATGTAGGGGTATTATAAGTAGGATGAGTTAGTTTTAAAATGAATTTCTGATGAGAGATGTTGGGAAAAGAGTAGTTAGGAGTCATCACCTTCTTTGGGAAACCTTGCAAAAGAATTACAACACCTAAACAACAGAGATATTTCAATGAATTTGAAGTGCTCTTTCAACCAGGATGTGTGCACATATGGATGCCCAAATATGCACTATTCCATACAAACTTTGATAGCTTTCCACAAAGGCTTGAAGCAAAATATCAATAAAGCATTCATAACTCCTTATTAGATCATGACCTAAGGTACACCCAAAGGTTTACAAACACCCTTAATTTATAAGGAAGGTAAGATGAATTTAAATCTATTTATCTCCACTCAAATGAATGCTCTTATGAATGGAAGATTACAGATGCCTTCAAACCCTCTATAAGAAATGAGACCATGTATGACCAATAAAGATCCCAAACACAAGACTGAAACATGAGCATGAAACACAAATTGAAAACATACTGAAATACAAGTGTATGCAAGCTTTGCCAAGAGATAAAACCAGTTAATCCAAGAATTTGATTAAATATATCAACAAGGGAATGTTATTTAGACAATCTCAAAGCTTTTGATGGCTTTATAGCTGAAACCAACTCAACATGATGAACATTTGATGCAAACCGAGTAAAAAATGGCTCTCGTAATTTCTCAAAAAGGAAATGGACTTCTTCCAGCTTTTCCTATGAAAATTCTTCTCTCTTTCTCCAAAATTTTCAACAGAGACTTACAAAAATGTCTCCAAATTACATGATATACCATTTTCCATCTTGGAGCCTTGCATCCCAAGAAAATAATATGCCAAAGGGATCAAATTTGTTACACAACTCTATCCATTTGATGAAAATGATATAAAACTGTGAAACAACTTGCCAAATGCCAGAGATGCACAAATATTTAAAATATTGCATGAACTCAGATCCTTATCCATCCCAGGGTCACATTTTTGGCATTCCACCATGCCAACATGCATTTACAATCATTTTTCACCTTTTACTTCATCATTTTAACTCTGTAACTTTTCATTTTTTACCATTCACGTGTTTTTCATGAGTTGAGATAAATATTTCATGAAAAACATCATAGGAAATCAAATCAGCTCAAAAGAATGGTGCCATTGTTCTCGGAAAGGCCGAGGAGATGCATATTCTTGTAAAATTTCATGTGAATTTGGTGCAAAAATGACAATTCCAAGCATCTTGGAGCCCCAATGGTGCCCAAAAATGAAAATGCACAGCCGCCATTGATTAAAATCAACTTTAAATCTTTGCCCTCCACATGTCAGATCGAATCTTGAATATTCCCATGAAAATACCTCTTTTTCCCTTTGGATGAGGTGGGACATGTGTCCAAACACCATTGGATAGGACCTCCAACCTTAAAAATGCCTTTTGAACTTTTTCTGACCTCGGGAAAATTTTGAAAATTCCCTCGAGCCCCTAGATGCGCCATGTGTCCTTTTGTGGGCCGATTTGATGCATCTTACCACTTTTTCTGAGAAATGGAAAATTTTCTCAAAATGCTCCACGCCCCAGAATGCCCACTACCACTTCTACCACATGGTGGTTTCCCATTCATTGCGGAATTGATCCCTCCTTTTTTCATTCACTCCTCCACGAGCACAAAATCCCTTGTGGGCCCACACTCTCCCTTCTCCTTCTGAAACATGCCATGTGTCGCCCCTTGATTGGAGGCGGGGGCACATCTCCAAATTTTCCACGGATCATCCTTAAGATTTTTGCCAAATTTTGAAAAAAATTTTACTTTCTCTCCACGTGCTCCACATCTCCGCCACCTCCGGGACATGTGTCCCCTTTCATTGGTGGCGGGAGCTTGGCCCCAAAATTTTATTTTTACCTTGTGAAGTGAAGTTTAAACACTTCAAATTTCTCCAAACCTCCACCCCTCTATTTCGTCCCTGCACATACGTGTCACACTGTGATTCACACAGAGTTCTGGCTCAAATTTTCACTTTAAAATTTTCCCTCCAAAGGCAAAAATCCAACAAATATGGACCATCCCACATCTCCTTCACTCCTCGGACACGTGTCCACTTACCACTCAAAAGGTGCGGGCTCACGGACCAAATTTTTCTCTCGATGCCTTGAGCTTAAAACAAAAAAATTCAAATTCCCCGCCTCTCACCTGTCCTTCCTTTGCCATGTGTTGCTTTCCCATTGGGAGCGGGCCTTGAACAAGATTTAACACTGAGAACTTTTTTCAAAAATGAAGAAAATTTTTAAGTTACCCCCCGCCACTTACCTAACCATCCTATGTTACGTGTCATCATGCCATTCGTTGTGGGCCTTTGGGAAAAAAATTGATTTTAGCATTTTGAAGTTAAAACTTCAAAGTCTTTAAAACATATGCCCCTCCATTTCATCCCCGCATATGTGTCACCTTGTCATTGGGCACGAGCCCTCGGTTCCAAATTTTTCCTTGACATTTTGAGCCAAAATTTTTAAAAAAAAAAACTCTTCACCTCCCTGCTTGATCTCCCTGTGCCACGTGTCGCTTCCCCATTAGGTGCGGGCCTTCGGGAAAAATTTGGATTTTGAGAATTTTTACAAAATGAAAGCAAAAATCTAAGTGCGACCCACCACCTGATGATCCTCCAACCAGTTATATCACACCACGTAGGCACACTATTGTAACACTACGGGGGCATGTTCAAAAATTTTCCTTTTGCAAAAAACTCAAAAATGACAAGTTAGCAATGTTTTTCCCGCATATCCCGACTAATGAGAGCCTACCACATCAGCATAAACGCGTTGCAATGATAAATTTGATGGGTAGAACATGCCCGTATGCCCGTCAAAATGCAAAAACATAGGGGATGCTTCTGAAATCGAATTTTTTCACAAGGAAGGCAGATTTTTTAGTTTTGAATCCAATGAAACATGATTTGACAATAATTTAGGCCTGGGGAGTGAAATTTCACCTTCACAAAAATGGAATTTGATCAAACACGGGTTTCTTTTACGTTTTGGCCAAGGAAAAATAACACAACCCATGTGCAAAATGAAAAATTAGGGCACAATAAAGGGGAAACTTGGATTTTGCTTCAATTTAGGGTAAAATAACAACATTGAGGGTAGTTTGAAAGCATTCAACTGGATAAAACGAGTTGCAGATCACCAGCTCGAGCCAAAAGGATGTTTTGGAGTAAAAATGGAACATGGAGAATTAGCGTAAAGTGTGCAAACCCAATAATTATACCAACATTGGCTTCTGGTTGGGGATGGGCACTCCCAGGGAGTGCCACAAGATCACAATGTAAACCAAGTGCCAAAAATCCATTGGGAAAGGAGTCAAAACATGCAGAGCAGCCCACAAAACTAGAATTTCCACCAAAAATAGACCGAGAAAACCACACCAACAATGGTTTCCAAGGAAAAAAGGGAAAACCACAAGCCAACAATAGCAAGAACAAGGAAAAGACAAAACAAAAACAAGGGCTATACAAAATGTACAACTTGTGCATACCTCACATGGGGATTTAATCCAAGAAATGTTTTAAATGTCTTCCATTAATAGGCAACTCCAACAAATCCCCATCCAAATCCTTGAGAAAAAATGTATTTTCTCCAATCCTGATATCAATGGCATAAGGGCCCATCCATAGAGCATCAAACTTGCCATGCTTTCCCTTGTCTTCATGCCTACTATCCCACAAAAAACCAAATCTCCAACACTAAAAGCTCTAGGGGTGACCTTCTTATCAAACAACTTCTTCAATTTCTCCCTAAACTTGACATGCCTTTGATGAGAAGCTCTCCTTTCTTCATCTAACTCAATGATCTGATTGATTCTTGATTCATATGGGCCATGCTCTTGATCTTCCAACTACTTGGGCAAACTGAAAAGTGGATAATTGCAAGTGTAATGGCAGCAAATCCTGAGTTCCATACACTAGTTCAAATGGACTTTTACTAGTTGCTCTTTTTGGAGTTATCCTATCAGCCCAAACTACAAATTTCAACTGTTCTCCCCACTTCTTCTTGTTGATTTCCAAGGTTCTTCTAATGATCTTGAGCAAGTTTTGTTACTTGATTTAGCTTGCCCATTCCCTTGTGGGTTGTAGTTTGAAGAATAAGTCAGATTTATCCCATATTCATTACACATTGCCATCAAAGGCTTGGCTCTAAAACACATAGCATTATCGAAACAATCTTAACTCGAACCCCAAATCTGCATATGACATGATTCAACAAGAAATTCATTACCACTGGTGTGTTGCCTTTCTAGATAGAATTGCCTCAACCCATTTTGTAAAATAATCAATTGCTACAAGGATCCATTTGTAACCAGCACTAGAAGGATCTGAAATCTCACCAATAAAATCCATTCCCCATTGTTTAAAAGGAGCTTCAACTGATACAAAGCTAAAGGAAGGGATCCTAAGCTTTCAATCTTCCTAAAAACATTGGCAACTATCACACCTTCTAACTAAGCAAAGGTTTGTGTCTTTAAAAAGAGTTGGCCACCAATAACCAACTCTTAAAATCTTATGTGCTTTATCACTCTCCCAGCAAAATGTCCTCCACAAACTCCCCCATGGAAATCAGCAATCAACTTGGGAGCTTCATCTTCAGTTATGCATTTCAAGAGGACACCTTCAGGCTTCTTCCAAGCCAGCCCAAGGTCCGTTATGACATATTTCGAGAAGCCACTTGAGGGTTCTTTTTTATTTTTATTTAAGTGACTGGGACAACATAGGTGCTTGAGGTAATAGACCACATCCTTGTACCACTCAAAATTCATCAATTTTTCATGGAGATTTTCCCTTTCTTCCCTAGCTGATTCACTTCTACATTCTACAAATTACTCTCAGCCATGAGTTTGGCAAGACCTAAACCTCTTACCACTTTGTTGTTTGGATATCCATATCATACTCTTGTAATTTGTTAACACATCTACATCTCTTTCTTGATATCTCCATGTCAGATAAGATGTCTTTAACCATGGTGTGGGGAACATAAGCAACGACCTTTGAACTCAAAATGTAGGGCCTAAAAATCTTTGTTGCTTTTACTAATGCAAATGCTTGTTTCTCCATAATTTTGTACCTCCATTTTCATCCTTTTTTAGAAAAACTGAAGCAATAGTAAATTCATATGCAAAAGAGAAGTTTGGAAAGGAATCTTATAGTTTAGAGCTGCCAAGATGGGTGCATGCTTGAGTGCATCCTTTATTCCTTCAAAATCTTGGATGGCAGCCTTTTCCCACTTAATAACTTGATCCTTTCTTAGCATGCTTGTGATTGGGAGAGTTAGCTCAACAAAATTAGAAACAAACCTACTAATGAAATTTATTTGGCCAAAGAAAGATTAGATACCTTTCTTAGTTCTTGGAATAGGCACCTTGCTAATTGCTTCCACTCTCTCAGGGTCTATCATAACACCTTCTTTAGATACAATATGTCCCAGCAACTTGGCCTTTTGCACGCCAAAATGACACTTCTTTGGATTAAGTGAAATTCCATACTCCCTACATCTGATCAGCATCTTTCTAGGTGTTGCAGATGGTCTGCTCACTGTCTTGAAAAAATAGTCACATCATCTTGATAAACTGCAATAAATTCATTGATATAACCAGCAAAAGCAACATCCATTTCCCTTTGAAAAGTAGCACCAGCATTCATCAATCCAAAAGGCATCCTTACAAAAACATAAGTCCCCCAAGGAGTAGTGAAGGTTGTCTTAAGTCTTTCTAATTCCTTGACAACTACTTGATTGTATCCGGAGAAACCATCCAAAGTAGAAAGCATCTCTGACCCTGTCACAAGCTACAACATATTCTCCATGTTTGGCAAAGGATAGTTGTCCTTCATAGATGCTTTTTTAGATTCCTAAAATCCACACAAAGCTGGATATCACCATTCTTCTTTCTAATTGGGACAAGGTTTGCCACCCAAGATAAGTATCTAGTAGGCTGAATGATGCCACCATATCTCAATTTCTTCAACTCTTCTTGCATTTTCATGGAAAGTAGTGGGTTAATAGGCCTTTGTTTTTGTCTAAATGGTTTGGTTTTGGCCTCAAGAGGGATCTCATGCTGAAATAAATCTTCTCTATATGCCTTCAACTCTAATAAGACCAAGCAAGGCAGTCTTGATACTTCTTTAAAATTTGGGCATACGATTGTTTTTCCTCTTTGCTGAGATGTTTACCCAACCAGATCTTTCTTGTTTTATCCTTGGCTCCCAAGTTATGCTCTTCCACATCTCTTGAAGTAGACATCTTTCTATTAATGATGTAATCAACATTGCTAAAATTGGATTCAAGTGCAACAAGACCTTTAGGAATGGTATTTGTTTTTAATTGTATAATATCCTTGTCAAACAAAGTTTCTCTACCTTCATTCATGCATACCAATGGTTCCCAATCAATATTCTGAGTAGCAAAATCACCTTGGCATTGTAAGAATCTCAACACTTGTGCATCATCATCAAAAATATGCCAATGTTTCACATTATCCGGGATAGCTGGCCTTGTTAGCACCTCAATATCATATTCACAAAAAGGTGAAACGGTGCAATTGTCGAATCTAGAACCCAGAACAGCCAGCTTATCAGCAGCAACATTAAGACTTCTATCATGGTAAACAATGTTAAAGGAATCAAACATTTCAATCAAGTCCCAAACAACATGCTTATATTGTCTCATATGCTGATTTTTTGTAGCATACAACTTTCTTACTTGCTTGACAACCAACTCTGAATCCCCCTTGGCAACAATATCCTTCACTCCATACTTCCATGCAATCCTTAATCCCAATAATAATTTCTCATACTCAGCAATGTTGTTATTACATTCAAAATTGAGCTTGAAGGAAAAAGGAAACTCTTCTAAACTAGGAAAACCAACACTATACCAGTACCATTTACAACTTTGGAGCAAGCTCCATCAAATAGTAATGTCCATGGAGAACCTACCATACCAAGGCACTCTGATTTATCCATCTTATTCTCTTTTCCATCAGCAAAACCAATGAAGTTGTCAACATCTACATCAGCAAACAACACTTCATAAGAAGCATTGTTGGGATCTTCAATCAAGTGTAACATCTTCTTTTCACCATAGAGTTTGACAAGGCTGCCCTCAATGGGAATGGTGGCAAAGGACATGTCCATTTGAACACTACCACCAACACTTGCAGCCCATTTTCTTGACAAAATCATACCCCATTTGGCAGGGCAGTCAACAATTACAACATCAAGTTTTAAATTCTTATCCGGATAGGCTGCAAGTTACACTACCAACCCCTTCACACAACCAACAACCGACACTTCCCTTGAATCCATGGCTGTACACTTCCCATATGTTGTTGTCACTTTGATATCCAACTCATTCATGACTTCTAGAGGCATGACATTACATGATGCACCGAATCAAACATGCAATTGTGAAGCAACCTACCTTTTATGAGAAAAGTTGTGAAGAATGGATCAACATTCAATTGGGAATCAACCAAGGATGTCCCCAAATACACTTCAGGCTCTCCAAGATCTTCCATTGGTGGTGGTGTTTCAGGGCCAGCAATGCTTTGAAGAGGATTCTCAACAACATTTACATTTCTGCTTGGTATAATCTTTTCTTCTTTCAATCCCAAGTATTCAAAAGCTCTTTTCTTGTGTTCAGGAATTCTTAGTAATGAAATAATGGGAACACTCACTTTAATTTGGCTCAATAGTTGGGCTATATAATATGGAATATTCTTTGGAAAACAACATTGGAAGGGAAACAAGAAGGTTCATCGATGGAGAAGTATTCTTGGCAGCTGGGCATGGAGAGGACTGATATTTTTGCATGGGACAACAGGGTTCTTAGCAATTGTTTTGCTTCTAGGATTATCTTTCGGAATGCTTGTGAGCAAGGGTGTATTTGGTTTTGCTTAAGGACCAGCTCCCTAATAACTTTACTTCTAGTATTGTACTCCTTTTCTTGACCAACCACAACATTCATTAACAATTGTCTATCTTCCTCCGAATGAATACCACCATCATGGAGGATGAGGAAGAAAACATCTGTCACACCAATCCATATCAGAAACTTCTTGCAGTCAGAGGGTTAGGCACCACTCTATTTTCACGTGCTTGGGGTTGTCTATTTGCATATCCAACAAGCCCTTTACCTCTATCATATTGTCTTTGATAACCCCTAGGATGATTGCCAAATCTGTCATGGTTTTGAGTTCTTTGCTGTCCTTGTGAACTTTGCCCAATTCCTTTCTCAACCTGGGCTAATTTGTAGGAAATTTCTTTGACAACCCCTGCCAAAGTCTTGACAACATCTTCCAAATCAGCACCCTTGCTAGCTTGAGGCTTCTCAGGGTTTATCAGCTTCACACCGTCCCTCTTAAGTGGTTTACCAATAGCCTTCATCTTATTTTCAATTTGAAGTGCCATGGTGAAAGATTGCCTCAAGTTTGTAGGATTTTTGTCTCTCAAGTAATAGGATTCCTTTTTATCAAATGCATCTGCATATTTGATCAAGCAAGATTCATCACAAGGCCTCAAAATTACAGGCAGCCTTCTCAATGTCTTATTAAATCTTGTATTGAAATCATGAACGATCTCATTAGGGTTCTTCTTGATGTTCTCAAACTCGGATAGAAGGAACCTTGGATCTGTTTTGTCTCCATATTGTAATCTGAATGCATTACTCATCTCATTCCATGAATCAATAGAGTTGTTAGGTAGAGATTTATACCAATCTCTTGCATCTTCCTCAAGTGTATAAATAAACAACTTGATATACACATCCTTAAATTCTATTTCAAAGTCTTCCATCATGTTAACAAAGAGTTTGAGATGCTGATCTCTAGTTATGGCATTGTTACCTATGAATTTTGGTAACCTATTTCTCACATCTGTGGGACAACATTTGGATAACCATCCATTCCTTTAAAATTTATAGGACCAAAGGTGTTAACAACAAATGGAGGTCTAGGTTGAGCCATATTGTTTGGTGGGGGTGATCTTGGAGGTGAAACAAGTGATGAGGATTAGTAATGGGTCTAATTGGAATAGATGAATGATCTTTAAAATGAAAACCCCCAAAGGTTCTCTCTCTGTATAAACTTTAAAGCAAACTTAGAAACCACAGAGCAGATCTAGGAGAAATTTTTTTAAATACACAAGAAGGTCCCTCACCGATGGAGAATGAAAATCAGTAAGAGGATTGCTCAATCGATCTTCTTGAAGAAGAATTATAATCTTGAATAACAGGCTACTCTCCTTCAAATTCAACTATGGGGATCTCCTTCCTTACAACCAAATCACCAACCACTTTCCACACTCTTCTTTCCTCTAGTTTTGAGCTTCTTGATTCGGTGAGAAACTTATTACAAGAGTCCTTGATAAAGAGGGATCTCCTTCCCTCCATTTTGATAGATTTAAACAATAAGTTTCAAATGATAGAAATGTGTAAGACAACTGGTATTTCAAGATCCAAACAACATGGAGTCGCCACTAAGGATTTTCACCTTAGTTGTGCAAGAAAGCACTAAAATATTCTGTCAAATGCATGTTATAACTAAAAACTTGCAGGGATTTACAAATCAGATTTTCTTCTTCTTAATTCAACCAAAAACAGTGCATCCAAATCATATAAACTACTGGTAGATGAGGAGAGCAGGCTGAGTTTGAAGTCTTTCTTACCCAAAACATCCAGATCTGAAGTATGAAATGATATCTCAAGAATGTAACAGCTCAAATACTTGATCACACAAATGCTCAAACCTTTCAAGTACTTCAAAACCACCAAGAAATTGCAAGAAGTCCCCAGTGGCACCACTTGGGTGTTGGTATCTAGATTTAATCTCCTTCACAACTTGAACAACATCATGAATTTGCACAAGACACTCAAGGATAGATAGATGTTTTGTATGTCGTTTGTAGCCGGATCACACCTATCTGCTTGTTTGCATTCAAGAATTGAGGGAGTGGATAGCACCTTCATAAGGGTTTTGATCTAACCCTCACTATTTTAGGTTGTGCCTATCAACCAAGGTAAGAGAACCTATATTACAACCCTTGTATGGTAAAGGAGATGAAGATATCCTTGTGTTTTGCATATGATATGGAAGAGGCCTTGTGAAAACATGATCAAGTATCCATTATCCAAACTCAAAGGAGTTGTCACTACTAAATGATGGAAATGTTTTCAAAACAAAGCTAGAGCTGCTAAAGACATGATAGAACCCTGATCAACTTTGTGCATGTTTGTGAAAGGATTGAATTCTTTTGTGGAAACACAAAGCAGATGCAGGGGGTATTGTAGGTAGGATGAGTTATTATAAAATGAATTTCGATGAGAGATGTTTGGACAAGAGTATTTAAGATTCATCACCTACTTTGGGAAACCTTGCAAAAGAATTGTAACACCTAAACAAATGAGATATTTCAATGAATTTGAAGTGCTCTTTCAACTAGGATGTGTGCACATATGGATGCCCAAATATGAACTATTCCATACAAACTTTGATAGCTGCCACAAAGGCTTGAAGAAAAATATCAATGAAGCATTCAGAACTCCTTGTTAGATCGTGACCTAAGGTACACCCAAAGGTTTACAAGCACCCTCAATTCATAAGGAAGGTAAGATGAATTTAAATCTGTTTATCTCCACTCAAATAAATGCTCTTATGAATGGAAGATTACAGATGCCTTCAAACCCTCTACAAGGAATGAGACCATGTATGACCAATAAAGATCCCAAACACAAGACTGAAACATGAGCATGAAACACAAATTGAAAACATACTTGAAATACAAGTGTATGCAAGCTTTGTCAAGAGATAAAACCAGTTAATCCAAGAATTTGATCGAATATATCAGCAAGGGAATGTTATTTAGACAATCTCAAAGCTTGTTGATGGCTTTACAACTGAAACCAACTCAACATGATGAACATTTGATGCAAACTAGAATAAAAATGGCTCTCGGGCTTTCTCAAAAAAGGAAATGGACTTCTTCCGTTTTCCTGTGAAAATTCTTCTCTCTTTCTCCAAAATTCTCAACGACCCTTCAAAATGTCTCCAAATTACATGATATACCCTCTACCAACTTGGAGCCTTACATCCCAAACAAAGAATATTCCAAAGGGATCAAATTTGTTACACAACTCTATCCATTTGATGAAAAATGATATAAAACTATAAAACAACTCGCCAAATGCCAGAGATGCACAAATATTTAAAATATTACATGAACTCAGATCCTTATCCATCCCAAGGTCATGTTTTTGGCATTCCACCATGCCAAAGATGCATTTGCAATCGTTTTTCACCTTTTACTTCATCATTTTAACTCTACAACTTTTCATTTTTTACCATTCACGTGTTTTTCACGAGCTGAGAAAAATATTTCATGAAAAACATCATATGACATCAAATCAGCTTAAAAGAATGGTGCCATTTTTCTCGGAAAATGAGGGATGTAGATTCATATAAAATTTCATGTGAATCAATGTAAAAATGATGATTCCAAGCATCTTGGAGCCCTAATGGCACCTAAAAATGAAAATGCACACAGTGCCATTGATTAAAACCAACTTTAAGTCTCGCCCTCCACGTGTCATATCGAATCTTGAATAATTCCTCGAAAATACGTATTTTTACCTTTGGATGAAGTGGGACACATGTCCAGACACCATTGGATCGAACCTCCAACCTTAAAAATGCCTTTTGAACTTTTTTCGACCTCGGGAAAATTTTAAAAAATTTCCCCACAAGCCCCTAGATGTGCCACGTGTCCTTTTGTGGGCCTCCACCAAAGCCGCGGCTGATTTGATGCATCTTACCACTTTTTCTGAGAAAAGGAAAATTTTGTCAAAATTCTCCATGCCCCCAAATGCCCGCTACAGCATACGCCACATGGTTATTTCCCATTCACTGCGAACCGATCCCTCCTTTTTTCCTTCACTCCTCTATGAGCACAAAATTCCTTGTGGGCCCACGCTCTCCCTTCTCCTTCTGAAACATGCCACATGTCACCCCCTGATTGGAGGTGGGGGCACATTTCCAAATTTTCCACGATCATCCTTAAGATTTTTGCCAAAGTTTGAAAAAAAAAAATTACTTTCTCTCCGTGTGCTCCACATCTCTGCCACCTCCGGGACACATGTCCCCATTTCATTGGTGGTGGGAGCTTGGCCCCAAAATTTTCTTTTTACCTTATGAAGTGAAGTTTAAAAACTTCAAATTTCTCCAAACCTCCGCCCCTCCATTTCGTCCCTGCACATACGTGTCACACTGTGATTCGCGCGGAGTTCTGGCTCAAATTTTCACTTTGAAATTTTTCCTCCAAAGGCAAAAATCCAACAAACATGCACCATCCCGCATCTCCTTCACTCCCCTAGACACGTGTCCACTTACCACTGGGCGCAGGCTTGTAGGCAAAATTTTTCTCTAATGCCTTGAGTTTAAAACAAAGAAATATTCAAATTCCCCCGCCTCTCCACCTATCCTTCCTTTACCATGTGTCGCTTCCCCATTGGGCGCGGGCCCTCGAGCAAGATTTAACACTGAGAACTTTTTTCAAAAATGAAGAAAAGTTTTAAGTTACCCCCAGCCACCCGCCTGACCATCCTGTGTTACGTGTCATCATGCCATTCACTACGGGCCTTCGGGTAAAAATTTGATTTTAGCATTTTGAAGTTAAAACTTCAAAGTCTTTAAAACTTCCACCCCTCCATTTCATCCCCGCATACGTGTCACCAACACTATAATAGCACCATTGCAAAATTTGGAGCAAGCTCCATCAAATATTAATGTCCATGGAGAACCTACCATGCCAAGGCACTTTGATTTGTCCATCTTACTCTCTTTTCCATCAAAGAAAACCAATGAAATTTTCAACATCTACATCAGCAAACAACACTTCATAAGAAGCATTGTTGGGATCTTCAATCAAGTGTAACATCTTATTTTCACCATAGAGTTTGACAAGGCTGCCCTCAATGGGAATGGTGGTAAAATACATGTCCATTTGAACACTACCACCAACACTTGCAGCCCATTTTCTTGACAAAATCATACCCCATTTGGCGGGCAATCAATAATTACAACATCAAGTTTTAAATTATTATCCGGATAGGCTGCAAGTTACACTACCAACCCCTTCACAAAACCAACAACCGAAACTTCCCATATGTTGTTGTCACTTTGATATCAAACTCATTCATGACTTCTAGAGGCATGACATTACATGATGCACCAGAATCAAACATGCAATTGAGAAGCAACCTACCTTTTATGAGCAAAGTTGTGAAGAATGGATCAACATTCAATTGGGAATCAACCAAGGATGTCCCCAAATACACTTCAGGTGCCTCTCCAAGATCTTCCATTGATGGTGGTGTTTCAGGGCCAGCAATGCTTTGAAGAGGATTCTCAACAACATTTACATTTCTACTTGGTATAATATTTTCTTCCTTTAATCCCAAGTATTCAAAAGCTCTTTTCTTGTGTTCAGGAATTCTAAGAAATTTAATAATGGGAACACTCACTTTAATTTGGCTCAATACCTAGGATATATCATATGGAACATTCTTTGGCAAAACAACATTGGAAGGGAAATAAGAAGGTTCATCAAATGGAGAAGTATTCTTGGTAGCCTAGGCATGGAGAGGAATGATTTTTTTGCATGGGATAGCGGGGTTCTTGGTAATTTTTTCCTTCTAGGATTATCTTTGGGAATACTTGTGAGCAAGGGTGTCTTTGGTTTGGCTTAAGGACCAGCTCCCCTAACAACTTTACTTCTAGTATTGTACTCCTTTTCTTGACCAACCACAACATTCATTAACAATTGTCTATCTTCCTCTAAAGGAATACCACCATCATACTTCTTGATCATTAAATCCCTTAGATATTCAAAGTCATTATTAGGAATTTCAAAAGCCTGAACTACATCTACATCATGAACTTGAGGAAGAGAAAGAAATGGTACCCTCTTTATGCAATCCCAAAAGGTTGCAGCAGTCCTTGCACTTATCACATCTATTGATGTTGTTGCTTGTTGTGAGCCTGAAGAGCTGCCCATCATACAAATATTATCATCCATTTCATTCTCATTATCATCAACAACATCTTGCTGGTCCATTTCACATGGTGGATGAGGAAGAAAACATCTGTCACACCAATCCATATCAGCAATTTCTTGAACAACAACAACTCTTGCAGTCAGAGGGTCAAGCACCACTCTATTTTCACGTGCTTGGGGTTGTCTACTTACAGATCCAACAAGCCCTTTACCTCTATCATCTTGTCTTTGATCACCCCTAGGATGATTGCCAAATCTATCATTGTTTTGAGTTCTTTGCTGTCCTTGTGAACTTTGCCCAATTCCTTTCTTAACCTTGGCTAACTTGTAAGAAATTTCTTTAACAGCCCCTACCAAAGTCTTGACAACATCTTCCAAATCAGCACCCTTGCTGGCTTGAGGCTTCTCAGGGTTTATTAGCTTCACACCATCCCTCTTAAGTGGTTTACCAATAGCCTTCATCTTATTTTCAATTTGGAGTGCCATGGTGAAAGATTGCCTCAAGTTTGTAGGTTTTTTGTCTCTCAAGTAATAGGCTTCCTTTTTATCAAATTCATTTGCATATTTGATCAAGCAAGATTCATCACAAGGCCTCAAAATTACAGGCACCCTTCTCAATGTCTTATTAAATCTTGTATTGAAATCATGAACGGTCTCATTAGGGTTCTTCTTGATGTTCTCAAACTCGGATAGAAGGAACCTTGGATCTGTTTTGTCTCCATATTGTAATCTGAATGCATTACTCATCTCAGTCCATGAATCAATAGAGTTATCAGGTAGAGATTTGTACCAATCTCTTGCATCTTCCTCAATTGTATGGATAAACAACTTAATATACACATCCTCAAATTCTATCTCAAAATATTCCATCATGTTAACAAAGAATTTGAGATGTTGATCTCCAATTATGGCATTGTTACCTTGGAATTTTGGTAACCTATTTCTCACATCTTGTGGGACAGCATTTGGATAACCATCCATTCCTCCAAAATTTATAGGACCAAAGGTGTTAACAACAAATAGAGGTCTAGGCTGAGCCATATTGTTTGGTGGGGGTGATCTTGGAGGTGAAACAAGCTGATGAGGAGTAGTAATGGGTCTGATTGGAATAGATGAAAGATATCTAAAATGACAACCCCCCAAAGGCTCTCTCTTGATAAACTTTAAAGAAAACTTAGAAACCACAGGAGCAGATCTAGGAGTAGATTTTCTAAATACACAAGAAGGTCCCTCACCTGATGGAGAATGAAAATCAGCAAGAAGATTGCTCGAATCGAGATCTACTTGAAGAAGAATTATAATACGCTCTCCTTCAAATTCAACTATGGGGATTTCTTTTCTTGCAACCAAATCACCAACCACTTCCCACACTCTTCTTCCCTCTAGTTCTGAGCTTCTTGATTCGGTGAGAAATTTCTTAGAAGAGTCCTTGGTGAAGAGGGATCTCCTTCCCTCCCTTGATAGATTTAAACAACAAGTTTCAAATGACATAAATGTGTTAGACAACTGGTATTTCAAGATTCAAACAACATGGAGTCGCCACTAAGGATTTCCACCTTAGTTGTGCAAGAAAGCACTAAAATATTTTGTCAAATGTATGCTATGAAAACTTTGCAAGGGTTTAAAAATTAGATCTTCTTCTTCTTAATTCAACCAAGAACAGTGCATCCAAATCATATAAACTGCTGGTAAATGATAAGAGCAGGCTGAGTTTGAAATCTTTTTACCCAAAACATGCAGATTTGAAGTATGAAATGATATCTCAAGAATGTAACAGCTCAAATACTTAATCACACAAATTCTCAAACCTTTCAAATACTTCAAAACCACCAAGAAATTCCAAGAATTCCTGGCAGCGGCACCACTTGGGTGTTGGTATCTAGATTTAATCTCCTTCACAACTTGAACAACATCATGAATTTTCACAAGACACTCAAGGATAGATAGATGTTTTGTATGTCGTTTGTAGCCGGGAAGCACACCTATCTGCTTGTTTGCATTCAAGAATTGAGGGAGTGGATAGCACCTTCAAGAGGGTTTTGATCTAACCCTCACTATTTTAGGTTGTGCCTATCAACCAAGGCAAGAGAACCTGTATTGCAGCCCCTATATGGTAAGGAGATGGAGATATCCTTGTGTTTTGCATATGATATGGAAGAGGCTTTGTGAAAACATGATCAAGTATCCATTATCCAAACTCAAAGGATTTGTCACTACTAAATGATGGAAATGTTTTCAAAACAAAGCTAGAGCTGCTAAAGACATGATAAAACCTTGATCAACTTTGTGCATTTTTGTGAAAGGATTGAATTCTTTTGTGGACACACAAAGTGTAGATGTAGGGGTATTGGAGGTAGAATGAGTTAGTCTAAGATGAAATTATAATGAGAGATGTTGGAACAAGAGTAGTTAGGAGTCATCACCTTCTTTGGGAAACTTTGCAAATGAATTACAACACCTAAATAGTAGAGATGTTTCAATGAATCTGAAGTGCTCTTTTAACCGAATGTGTGCACACATGGATGCCCAAATTTGCACTATTCCATACAAACTTTGATAACCTACCAAAAAGGCTTGAAGAAAAATACCAATGAAGCATCAAGGAATCCCTATTTAATCATGACCTAAGGTGCACCCAAAGGTTTATAAACAGTCTCATTAATCAAGGACAATAAGATGATTTTAAATTTGTTTATCTTCTATCGAAGAAAGCTCTTTTAATACAAGATTGCAAATGAAATTAAACCATCAACTAGAAATGAGACCCTGTATGATCAGAGAGATCCTAAACACAAGATTGCAATAAGAGCATGAAACACAAATTGAAAACATACTGAAATATAAGTGTATGCAAGCTTTTCCTAGAGATAAAACTAGTTAATCCAAGAATTTGATCGATGTATCATAAGGGAATGTTATTTAGACAATCTCAAAGCTTTTTTATGGATTTACAGCTGAAACCAACTCAACATGATGAACATTTGATGAAAACAGAACCAAAAATGGCTCTCGGCAAACTCTCCAAAGAAATGGACTTCTTCCAGTTTTCTACATGAAAATTCTTCTCTCCCCTACCAAAATTCTCAACAGACCTTTTAAAATGCCTCCAAATTACATCATATATCCTTTGCCAGCTTGGATCCTTGCATCCCAAGAAAAGAATATGCCAAAGGGATCAGATTTGTTACAAAACCCTATCCATTTGATGAAAAATGATATAAAACTGTAAAACAGCTCGCCAAATGCCAGAGATGCACGAATATTTTAAAATATTGCATGAACTTGGATCCTTATCCATCCTAGGGTCATGTTTTTGGCATTCTACCATGCCAGCATGCATTTGTAATCATTTTTCACCTTTTACTTCATCATTTTTAACTCTGCAACTTTAATTTTTTACCTTTCACGTGTTTTTCACGGGCCGAGAAAAATATTTGATGAAAAACATCATAGGACATCAAATCAGCTTAAAAAAATGGCTCCATTGTTCTCAGAAGGCTAAGGGGATGCAAATTCATATAAAATTTCATGTGAATCGGTGCAAAAATGACGATTCCAAGCATCTTGGAGCCCCAATGTTGCCCAAAAAATGAAAATGCACAGCAACCGTTGATTAAAATCAACTTTAAATCTCTGCCCTCCACGTGTTAGATCAAATCTTAAATATTCCCTTGAAAATACCATTTTTCCCTTTAGATGGGGTGGGACACGTGTCCAAATACCATTGGACCGAGCTTTTCCTCCAAAAATACATTTCAAACCCTTTTTTGGATTCGGGAAAATTTTGAATATTTTCCCCGCTAGCCCCTAGATGTGCCAAGTGTCCTCTTGTGGGCCTCCACCGAAATCGCAGCCAATTTGATGCATTTTGCCACTTTTTTGAGAAAAGGAAAATTTTCTCCAAAACCTCTCAGTGGGCTTGAACACCCATTGCGCTTCTGCCACGTGGCAGTCTCCCATTCACTACTGATCCAGAGGTTCCTCACAAATAAACACTTATCTAAGATCTTCTCAGAAATTGTTGCAGTCTTTTTTAAAGCGTGGGGAAAAATTATACGACTCCGACAATAGCTTGTTTGCAGGAAACGAAGCTCGTTTGCAAAAGTTATAGCCCGCTGAAATTTTTGGGAAACTGGCGTATTTTGGAGTTTTTGTGCGGAGTTAGACATGTGCACGCTCACCAAGTGTTGCAATCGTATTGCGACACATGGACAAATTGTGTGACGTATTAGAAAAAAATGGGTTTTGGAATGCCGGTCTTGGACACTCGATCTTGGACAAATGGACCCCGCTATTTACTGGCTGGGGGCCCTCAGCCAAGTTCGACACACTCGATTATGGAGGGGTGCCTTGGCCTCCTTCTCATTTAACCATTCAACCAACTTGTGTATATAAACCTCTATATTTGCCTTTGCGCCATGCATGTGGGACAATGGACATGTATTATTTAAATTATCCATGCCTTATAACCTTATTGCACTTTCCACACATATTCCTATTCATTTCAACGCATATTTCTCCAACTGTCCACGCATTAGTCTAACTTACCAAGCATATTGTAAACTGCCACCGTGTTAAGACTATACCATGTGCATATGATGGGATTGTTGGCACCCAAAACTAAACATGCGCCAACCCCAATGCAATGCATCCTATCTACAGCGCCCTCCACATAGGCTTAGGCGGCTTTTAAGCCACTCAACAACCGCACCCACTATGTATATAAAGTGTTGACCGAGTTTTCATGCACCCAATGTGGGATTTTAATCCCAAAAGGATAAACTAAAAACAAAGGAGGAGAATGGAACTCGGGTGGGCTGAGTAAAAATAAGCACCCAGCCGTCATACCAGGAGGCGCATAAACAATATAAATAGGGTGATATTCTATTTGTAATGCATTCGGGACTGTGTAGTAATATTGTAATGCTCATATCTTGAGCTAGGAGTGGAGTTTGAAGGAGATGTAAAAAGCAACCCCTATTATTTTTGACAGAGGAAGACTGTGAGAAGGTTAGAATTTTGTAGAATTCTTTGTAAAGGATTATTTTCAAGATTCTAATAGATCGGTCCCATTCAACCGGACCCAGAGACGTAGGCCTCAAGCACCGAACTCCGTTATCAATTCTTGCGTCACGTTGCTGGTGAATCCTCTTCATTTCTTTCAGTATTTGCATAGTACTTGTAGTTTTTATTCTTTTATTAAAAATACAAAAATAAATAATGCACAATTTTTATATCGAAAATCAATACAAAGCAAGAAAATGTGTGTACACAATTGCTAGTTAAATTTGGTTTTCAGATCATTGGTATCAGAGCTGGTTTTGACTGATTTTTGGTTCAGTTTAACATGTTTTGGATTGCAAGTTGTGTGTTGGATGTTAACAAGGTCTCGATCTAAGAATGGTGAAGGATAATTAGTTGAAGGAGATCCCAAAATTGGTACTGATCTCGAAGTCCTACAATGGTGGATCGAGAGGAAGTGGAACAAAATTTTCGTCAATCCTTCCAACAGATGAATGAAATGGTGGAAGAAATGTACCAAGAAAGGAAAAGGGAAAAGGGGACTAGAGAAGGTAAGAAAGAAGAAAGCTCTAGTTCTGACATTCCAAAAAGAGACTCCTTAAAATCTGATTTTCTTTCATTAAAGTTAGATATCAAGTTTGAATTTCATATGTATACTGGAGAGCTAAATGCGAGAAGTTGATAACTGGGTCAAGCAAATAGAAGTATATTGCAGGGGTTCGAGAGAATTGTTGATGATGAAGCAAAGATTCATCCGAAACTCTTCGGATGGGTGGAACAACACTCATTTGGTGGGAGAGTAAGCTTCAGAAGTGGAAGAAAACAAAGGTATAGAAATCACTTCTTGTCTAAATTTGTTTCAAATATTAGGCAACAATTTTATCCTCTTGGTTATAAGCAACAAGCTATGATGGATTGGCAAACATTAAGACAAACTAAGGGACAAAGTGTTCAAGAATACACACAAGAATTTAGGAAAAGGGCTCTAACTCGGGAATTTCCCTAAACACGTAAGAAACACTTTCAAATATATTGGTGGATTGTATAGTTATCTAAGGCATATGATACTTGTTTTAGGTACTACTAATCTTGATGCAAGATGTGTTCAAGCAACCCATCCGGAAGCACGAGGAAAATGACAAAGGATTCCTCTTTCTCTTCTTTTAATCAAGAACAAGCAATCAAGGAAAAGGTTCGAAGAACAAGGAAAAGGAAAGGGTAAGCATAAAACAAACTCTCTGTTAAGAAGGAAGATGAAAAACCATTTTGTAATCATTGTAAAACCATGATGAGTCTAAATGTTAGAAATTACATCCTAAAAGAATCCTAAATGGATGGTTAAGAAAGGAAAAGAAAAGAAAACAAACACCATAGTGCATGATCTTGGTTCTAATTCAGTGATGAAACCAATATCACAAATGCTATGGGTTTACAAGGTAAATCAACTCTTTCAATTTCCAACAATAGCACTACAGATGTTGCATCTTCTTCTAGTAAACAAACTACACCTGACGATAAGAAAAGAAATGAGCTTTTCCACATTAGAGTAATTTCAAAGCATACGAAAATTGATACTCTTTTTGATAGTGGATCTCAAGCTAATTTGATTTCAGAGGAGGTTGTTAAAAAACTAGGACTCAAAACTACACCACATCCTAAGCCTTATCCTTTGGGCTGGGTTTGTGATGATGCAAAACTGCAGGTAACTAAAACTTGTACTTTCAGATTTGCCATTACAGACAAGTTTATTGATGAGGTTGAATTGGATGTAGTTCCTTTGGATATTTGTGGGGTGGTTTTGGGAAGTCCTTATTTGTATGATCGTAAAGCAATCTTCTATAGGGAAGAAAATAAATATTTTCTTGTAAAGGATGGAATTGAGTTTATTATTAGAGCTCACCGTGAAAAGAATAATCTATCCTTGGTAACTGCAGGTCAAATGAAAAGGCTTGTCAACTCAAGCAAAAGTTTTGTGCTCATGGTGGTCAAAGCCAAGGAAAAAGAAAATGAGATGGCTTTTGAGACTTGCGATCTAAAACATAAGGATGAATTGGTAAGAATTGTTTCTCAATTTGATGATGTTTTTCAGGATCCACAAGGTCTACCTCCCAAAAGAGGGGTTCAACATGAGATACAATTGCTTCAGGATGCACCTCTTCCCAATATCGGAATGTACAGGTTGTCAGTAGTAGAGAACGAGGAAATCAAGAGACAGGTAATGGAACTTTTGGCTCAAGGTATAATTCATCCAAGTACATCCCCATGTGGTTCACCAATTATATTGGTTCCTAAGAAGGATGGCACTTGGCGAATGTGTGTTGATTTCCGTGCTTTAAACAAGATTACTATAAAGAATCATTACCCTCTTCCTAGAATAGATGATTTACTGGATCAATTAAGAAATGCAATTTATTTCACTAAGTTAGACTTAAGAAGTGGTTATCACCAAGTAAGAATTGCAGAAGGTGATGTTTGGAAAACTACTTTTAAAATGAAACAGGGATTGTTTGAATGGTTAGTGATGCCTTTTGGTTTGTGCAATGCACCGACAACATTCATGAGAGTTATGAATGAAATTTTTAGACCATTCATTGATAATTTCGTTATTGTCTACTTAGATGATATTCTTATTTTCAGAAATCATGGGATGAACATATTAAACACATCCATAAAAGTCTTAGATGCACTAAGGAGAGAGAAATTGTATTTGAAGATGTCAAAATGTGAATTTGGTAAAACATATTTAATTTACTAGGGTATATTGTAGGAAATGGAGAATTGAAAATTGATCCTGCAAAAATAGAGGTTATTGTGAAATGGCCTAGACCCACAAATGTGACGGAAGTTAGAAGTTTTCTAGGTGCAGTTCAATACTAGAGGAAATTTATTGCTAACTTCTCATATATTGCATCTCCTTTGCATGCTTTGACAAGTATTAAACAGGTCTTTCAGTGGGGAGGAAAACAACAAAAAGCATTTGATACACTGAAAGAGAAGATAAGTACCACTCCGATCTTGGCACTTCCGGATTTACAACATTCATTTGAGATTGAGATGGATGCTAGTGACTACGCAATGGGGGCAGTTTTGATGCAGAACAAACGACCAGTGTGTTACCATTCAGAAACCTTTACAAGTGCGGTAAGAAACTATCCAACTTATGATAAAGAGTTGTATGCTTTGGTTCAAAGTGTTAAAAAATGGAAGCATTATTTAATGGGAAAAGAAACAATTATCCATACTGACCATCAACCGCTTCAATATTTACAAACACAAACCAAATTGCAGCAGTCTAGACATTTCAGGTGGATGGGATTTTTGCAACAATTTCATCTTGTAATCAGGTATAAAAAAGGTATTCAAAACAAGGTTGCCGACATGTTGTCCAGACGACCAGTGGTAGTAGCATCTATCCTTTTACAAAGATAGTTCTTTGGCTCATGTTAGCTACAAGGAACAATATGCAAATGATGTTGATTTTAGAGAAGTGTATGAGGATTTAGTAAGTGGGAAACAAGTAGGAGAAAAAGATTATCATTTGCATGAAGGATTGTTATATCATTCTCGAAAACTTTTATTCCGAGAAAATGAGCGTGTGCATATGATTAGGGAAGCACATACTTCTCTTATTTCAGGGCATTTTGGTGTAAGTAAGACAGTTGCACATTTACAAAAATATTTCTATTGGCCTAGAATGCATGAACATGTAAACCGATATATTAAGGGGTGTGTTCTTTATGCCACAAGCAAGCCAAGTAACAGAAATTAGGACTTTACACTCCTCTTCCCATTCTAACATGGCCTTGGGAAAGTGTTTCCATGGACTTTGTAGGAGGCTTGCCCATGACACGGAAAAAACATGATTACTTATATGTGGTAGTGGATAGATTTAGCAAAATGTGTGTGTTGGTTCCATGTACTAAACAAATAACTGGTGAGGGAACTGCACATTTATTTTTTCAGTTTGTTTGGGTTCATTTTGGTTTACCTACTTCAATTATATCTGATCGGGATTCTAGATTTCTTGGGAATTTTGGTCAACATTGTGGGGGTTAATGGACACAAAACTGAAAAAGAGCACTTCTTTTCATCCACAGACTGATGGTCAAACAGAGGTTGTAAACCACACAATGGTACAATTACTTAGGGGCTATAGTAACAAACATCCTAAATTGTGGGATGAACATCTTTATTATGTGCAACATGCTTATAATCGTGCCTTACATTCTTCTACTTTGAAGTCTCCATTTGAGACTTGTTATGGTTATCTGCCTAATTCTCCATTAGATATATATTATGGACATGAAACTGTTGTTAATAGTGCAAGTGATTCTGACAAGGCTAAAAGATTTGTGCAGAGAATACAACAGGTTCATCAGTATGTCCATGAACAATTGGAGAAAAGCCATGCTAAGTACAAAGCTAGGCATGATAAACATAGAACTGATCACAAGTTCAAAGTTGGTGATTCAGTTTGGCTTCACATTAGCAAGGAAAGACTGACAGGTGAAGGTAAAAAATTGAAACCTATATGGTATGGTCTGTTCCAAATATTGGAAAAAATTGGTAACAACACTTTCCGGTTAGATTTACCTCCATATATGCAAATCTACTCAGTTGTAAATGTTGAGAATTTAAGATTGTATGAACCGCCTATGATTGTTGATCATGATGATTCTAACATAATGCCTTCCATTGATGATTTTTCTCCCGAGTATCTTGATGAGTTGCAGAAGACATCATTTTGCAAAGAAAGTAAGAACTTCGCGAAGGGGATGATATCAATATCTTCGTGTTGGGTTCGTGAGGCATGCATCCGAACAAGGAAAATGGATGGAAACTAAAGGTGAGGGAGAAATACCCTCACCTATTCACCACTTAGGTTGACTTTTGGGGTCCAAAAGTTTCTCGGGGGAGGAATGATCCAGAGGATCCTCACAGAGAAATACCGATCTAAGATCTTCTCGAAATTATTGCATAGTCATTTATAAAGCGTGGGGAAAAATTATATGACTCCGACGACAGCTTGTTTGCAGGAAATGGATCTCGTTTGCAAAAGTTATAGCCCGCTGAAATTTTTGGGCAACTGGCGAATTTTGGAGTTTTTGTGCAGATGGATGTGTGCACGCTCACCAAGTGTTGCGATCGTATTGCGACACGTGGACGAATTGTGTGACGTATTAAAAAAATGGGTTTTGGAACGCCGGTCTTGGACACTTGATCTCGGACAAATGGACCCCGCTATTTACTCGTCAGGGGACCTCACCCCGGGTTCGACACACTCGATTATGAAGGGGTGCCTTGGCCTCCTTCTCATTTAACCATTCAACCAACTTGTGTATATAAACCTCTATATTTGCCTTTGCGCCATGCATGTGGGATAATGGACATGTATTATTTAAATTATCCACGCCTTATAACCTTATTGCACTTTCCACGCATATTCCTATTCATTTCAACGCATATTTCTCCAACTGTCCACGCATTAGTCTAACTTACCAAGCATATTGTAAACTGCCACCGTGTTAAGACTATACCATGCGCATATGATGGGATTGTTGGTGCCCAAAACTAAACATGCACCAACCCCAATGCAATGCATCCTATCTATAGCGCCCTCCACATAGGCTTAGGTGGCTTTTAAGCCACTCAACAACCGCACCCACTATGTATATAAAGTGTTGACCGAGTTTTCATGCGCCCAATGTGGGATTTTAATCCCAAAAGGATAAACTAAAAACAAAGGAGGAGAATGGAACTCGGGTGGGCCGAGTAAAAAGATAAGCGCCCAGCCGTCATACCAGGAGGCGCATAAACAATATAAATAGGGTGATATTCTATTTGTAATGCATTCGGGACTGTGTAGTAATATTGTAATGCTCATATCTTGAGCTAGGAGTGGAGTTTGAAGGAGATGTAAAAAGAAACCCTATTATTTTTGTGAGAGGAAGACTCGAGAAGGTCAGAATTTTGTATAATTATTTGTAAAGGATTATTTTCAAGATTCTAATAGATCGGTCCCATTCAACCGGACCCGGAGACGTAGGCCTCAAGCGCCGAACTCCGTTATCAATTCTTGCGTCACGTTGCTTAGTGAATCCTCTTCATTTCTTTCAAGTATTTACACAAGATTAGTTTTCTTTTATTAAAAATACAAAAAGAAATAATGCACAATTTTTATATCGAAAATCAATACAAAGCAAGAAAATGTGTGTACACGACTCTTTAGTTAAATTTGGTTTTCGGATCAACTAGAGCCAACCCTCCTTTTTCCTTCACTCCTCCACGAGCACAAAATCCCTCCGCGCTCTTCCTCTTGCCTTTTTAATAATGCCACGTGTCTTGCCACGATTTGCTATGGGAGGAAACCTCGAATATTTTCCACGCGTTCATTGTCTTCTTTGAAAATTTTTGCCAAAGTTTGGAGAATTTTCCACTTTCTCTCTACGCTCAAAATCCCCGCCAAATCTGGGACACATGTCTTTTTCATTCTTCACGTGCTCATAAAAAATTTTCTTTTTACCCTGTGAAGTTTAAAACTTCAAATTTCTCCAAACCTCTGCCCCTCCATTTCATCCCCTGTATACGTGTCACTTTCCTATTCGATATGGGCCCCTAGGTCAAAAATTTTCCTTAGGCATTTTGAAGCCAAAATCTTCAAAAATTTCCAACTATTCGCCTCTCCATCTTTGACTCTTACGGACCATCCCATTAGGCACGGGCTTTCAAGCTAAATTTTCCTCTAGCATTTTGAAGCCAAAATTTTCAAACTCTTCCAAGTCCCCACTTTTCCAGTCGACCTCCCTGGACACGTGTCACCCTTCCATTGGGCGCGGGCCTCCAGGTCAAAATTTTCCATGACGTTTTGAGCCAAAAATTTGAAAAAAATTTAACTCCACCACCGCCCGCTTGATCCTCCCATGTGACGTGTCATCATACAAATGGGCGTGGTCCCTTGGAGCAAAAAATGACATTGAGAATTTTCCAAAATGAGAGAAAATGTTAAGTGACCCCTGCCACCCGCCGGTCCATCAACTAATCACATCGTGCCACGTAGGCACATCACTGTAGCAATGCGGGGCCACGGTCAAGAATTTTCCTTTCCCCAAAATTTCAGAAATGACAAGTTAATAATGTTTTCCTACACACATTACGACGAATAGGAGCCTGCCATGTTAGCATAAAGATTGCAATGATAAATTTGACGGCCCGAGAGCCCGTCAAAACGTGAAAAATACAGGGAATGCCCTAAAAACCAAATTTTTTGATAGGGAAGGCAAAATTCTTCATTTTAAACCAACTGAATCATTTTTGACATCATTTGTGACCTTGGGATTGGGGAAACACTTGCATGAATTCAAGATTTGATCAATTTCAAGTTTTTGCATGATTTGGCAATGGAAAAGATGGCACAACCTGAAAAAATGAAATATTAGGGCACAAATGGGGGAAACTTGGATCTTGTTTCAAAATAGGGCAGAATAACAACATTATGAGCATATCAAAGGCATTCAATTGGAAAATGTGAACTGCAGACCACGAGACCAAAAAGTGAAACGTTTGTGAGTACATTTGGTCATGAAAAATAAGGCACATTATGCAAACTCAATAATGGGATCAACACGATGTATTTATTCATTTTTGATATATACCAACCTACGTGCTGACAAGAGTGAGGATGTATATGATATTTTGTGTAGTTTTGATCATATACCAACCTACGTGCAAAGATGGTGAGGTCTGTATATGAGAGTTTTGAGAGATTTTGTTATATACACTGGCCTACGTGCAAAGATATTTGAGAGGTATGTATATGGATACACATGTTTGGATGTTTTTATTTATAGAGATGATGGTGATTTTGGCATGATGTATCTGTGTTGATAGAATTTTATTATTATGCATAGATGGATTCATGATAGGTGTGTTAGGCATGGTGGAGTCAGGTTATAGGCATGGCTGAGTCAGGTTTTGGTTTAGGCATGGATGGAGTTAGGTCATAGGCATAGTGAGTCGGTTTGTGGTTTAGGCATGGATGGAGTCGGGTTTTTTTGTTTTAGGCATGGATTGAATCGGTCCGAGGCATGGATGGAGTCAGGTTTTTGGTTTAGGCATGGATTGAGTTGAAATGGGTTGAGTCTGTAATTCATTAATTTGTGTAATTAATGATGATATGGGTCACATTTGAGATGTTTTATAGTAACATGCATGATAATGGTAAAGCAATGGTAGACATAATGAATGTATGTTTGATGATGATAAAGGTGTAAAGTAATCTATTGTTTGTTTGGTTTAATTTCCAATTATTGATATAAAAAGGAAATTAACTAGGGTAGAATGTGATTTAGGAAAATGAAAGGTGAATTGGTTAGGGTAGAGAGTGATCGATCTAACAGCCATTGGCCCCATGCCCTCGACATGCTTTGCTTACATAGTCCCGGTGAAAAGGGACCTCAGGCCGATGTAGTTCTCCCATAAGCTAGGGAAGAATGTGAGGAGGTATGAGAATGAGTTGGTAGGTTATAGGCATGATTGGGTCTAGGTATTTTAGGTATGGGTGAATTATGGGCACATTGGTATGAGTGATTTGGAGTTGATTATGGTGAAAGAGGAAAATGTATTACCCAAAGATAAGCGTTGAGAATCTAGTCCTATATAAGGTAATCAATACGTAATGAAGAAGGTTAAAAGATAAGAGGAGGCAAGAGAGCCACCTGATTGGCAAGGATTGTAATGGTGTGGTCATAAATTAGATAGGCTGATGAACATAAGACCCTAAAAACACTACATGATTGATTATTCTAAAGGTGAAATCTAGTCACATGATCACCAAATATCTCGGTTCCAGTAGCTCCCTTGAGGCGGTAGGAAATGAAGGTGCAAATGGTAAGAAGGTGAACAAATGGTTAGGTTATATGGTATGAGGTAGCATGTCTTTTTAGCAAGAGATCCAAGAACACAATGAGCAAGTCCATGATGATTTTTATTTTTTTGACTTGTATTTGAGAGACTGATCGATGTGGGAAGTCTACATGGGATGAGGAAATTAACCCTTGAGGTCTTTGTGAAGCTGATCGATGTGGGAAGCTTTTGATTCTCTCTTTTTTTCTTTTTTTTTTTTTTTTTTGAGCAAGCTTTACATAGTTGTCCTTTGAGGGAGTAGTCTATTTACAATAGCGATATAGACATAAAGATGTCCTTTTTGTAGGAGTCATCTTTTTATATGAAGTTTGACTCAAAGAGTTAGATCCCATGTGAGGGATTTTAAGTCGTGTACAATACTAAGGTGAAGAATCATATTTTTGTCCATAAAGTAAGGTGAATGACCCTAGGATCTCATCTAAAAGTATATGAAAAGTATCCATTGGAATCATGCCATGTGTAGTGTCGTAGTACGGACATTTAAGAGAATATAAAAGAGTGACGAGTACGCACATGATTCTTGTTTAATCATTGAGGTGGCATAGGGAAAGGAGGGAAGTGAAAAGTGCTCAAGGGATGAGCATGAAAAGTGATCAAGGGATCATTTCTGAAAGTTCCCTAAACATTCCTAAAGTATGTCAATGCATAATATCATCTCGAGATCTTTCCAACGACTATGATAACGTGAAAAATGATGAAAAATATCCATGAGAATCATGCCATGTGTAGTGTCGTAGTACGGACATTTAAGAGAATATAAAAGAGTGATGAGTACGCACATGATTCTTGTTTAATCATTGAGATGGCATAGGGAAAGGAGGGAAGTGAAAAGTGCTCAAGGGATGAGCATGAAAAGTGATCAAGGGATCATTTCGAAAGTTCCCTAAACATTCCTAAAGTATGTCAATGCATAATATCATCTCGAGATCTTTCCAACGACTATGATAACGTGAAAAATGATGAAAAATATCCATGAGAATCATGCCATGTGTAGTGTCGTAGTACGTACATTTAAGAGAATATAAAAGAGTGACGAGTACACACATGATTCTTGTTTAATCATTGAGGTGGCATAGGGAAAGCAGGAAGTGAAAAGTGCTCAAGGGATGAGCATGAAAAGTGATCAAGGGATCATTTCTGAAAGTTCCCTAAACATTCCTAAAGTATGTCAATGCATAATATCATCTCGAGATATTTCCAATGACTATGATAACGTGAAAAATGAACATCGGGAGCTCTAGATATGTCTAGTCAAAGTTCAAATAGCAAGAAAGTCAACTTTGGTCAACTAGGCAATATTGAACCAATCGCACTGTGACACATGGCTTACCACCACGAATCGAATTCACTCAATTTTCCTTTTAGGAGATGACAAGTGGACTACATGCTATGGACTGAGTTAATTATTTCCATACCACATTACAGGGGTCGAAATTATATTATCTTGGTAAGTCCACTTTCCAAATGCCACGCATATATGCCAAACCGCTATATATATTAATGTTTATACATTAGTATTAAACTATAGAAATTACCAACCTCTTAGCTCACATAATTATCTAAACCACCTAACACATTGCTAAGAATCCACGTAGTGATAAGCGGTGGAAGCTTCCACGTGGAAGGGAGAAGGTGAAGTGGTGTTGGAGGGGCAAGGCCCATGCGTGGAAATCCACGTGGTAAACAAGGTGGGGCGGTTATGCTCCAAAGTGGTACTTTGAGCACTTCATACAATGTGTGGAAAGGATTTAATAAGCCTAAAACCATATCATTCCACAAAACTTTGGATTTAATCCCATTAAACATGCTAATCAGCCACTATGGGGAATATTATCGCAATTTTCATGTACAGGCTATGGTATTTTTAGCCTAAGGATTATATGTAATGCATTTTTAAGGGCCCTAAATTTGTATAAATAGGGAACCCATGCTATTGAAGCACACACACACAACTTGGAAGCTTGAAGCAAGTGTTTGAGGAATATTTCCCAAGCAAGTGGAGGAGCATTTATTTTATAAGACCTATTTTATTAGGATTATTATAAAGTTGTGAAGACCTATTTATTTAAATAGGCATTATTGTGGCTAGGAGTTATTAATACTACCTAGTTGGCCCATAGCACCACACCAATTATTATGAAGCCTGAAATATCGACCGAAGTGTCATAGGATGTTACGAAGCATCTTGGAAGGCCGATTGAGAACCGAGGATTCGAATAGTGGAGCTGAAGCCATAGAGCTTGCCGAATATGCCAGAAGGTGGAAGTCGGGTGCTATCTTTCACCCTTGTCGTCCGAAGGTCTGGATATTCTTCTAAGAAAGTTCTTAATAGTTTCCATTAGGTTTTCTTGTGAAAGTACTATTGTAACTTACAAGTTTTGACTAGTGGAATAGTTTGACCACGAACCCGAGACGTAGGCAATTGCCGAACTCTGTAATCAATCATTGTGCAATTGTCTTATTGTCTTGCATTTATTTTAAATTGATTACTTAAAAGGAGTAAATTATCGGTAAATAATTAAATCCTATAAGGGTCTCGAGATCAGGTAAATAAAAACTTGATTATTTTTGGATCAAGTTTGGTATCGAGTAGGTGATCGGCACTTGCAAAATTGTTATTCTCCGAAGTAAGTTTGGTATCAGAGCTAGTTTAGCTCCATATTTGCTTCAATAAATCTAATTAACAGAGTGATTTCTTCAAGGTTGGTGTAGTTGGTTTAGTTTGTGTGAACAGGGTATAAGTGCACTATGGGCAAGATGTCTAAATAGGAAAAGCTCGATGAGGTTGAAGCTTATAATCACCAGATCCATGAAGAGAACTCTCTCCTATGATCAATGTATTACTCCTTAGAAGAGGAGAATGCTCACTTGAAATCAGAACTGCAAACCAAGGATGAGCTCTTGGAAAGGTTGCAATGTGGTGATCAGAGAAAGGAAATACCTTCAACTTTAGATGCAGTGACCATGGCAGATGACTGCACTATAAGTTGTTCACCACTGGAATCTTCTTCTTCCTCCCATTCGGTTTTAGATTTAGGTAATGAAGTCTTTGGTTTGTTTGAAAAGCATACTAGAGGCATTGGATCCAAGTTACTAGATAAAATGGGATTTTATGGAAGAGGCCTTGGTAAAAATGGCCAAGGCATTGCTAACCCAATACAGGTCGAGGATCATCCTCATTTTGCAAGTTTGGGTTATCCTAGTGCAGGGAATGGAAATTGGAGAATGCTCCAAGAACGCTGATGGGAGACAAGATTTTGAAAGCAAAGTGAATACCCCACTAGTCCTGTAAGAATATTTTGAGTAGGAAAGTTGTGCTTTGTCGTCACAGGAAGGATGTGGTAAGAGAAATCAACAAAGAGGTAATGAGATTCCACCTCCAGTTTCTTACCATAATCATAAGCACAATAAAACTTTTGATCCACTTTTCAGCTTAAGAAGTATGGTTATGATTTTTAGAAGATGTGGAATTATTTTCCATGTACTTTTTTTTATTGCATAATCATTCTCGTGGCGGATCTTTGGAAGAGAAGGACAATAATGAATAAGTTGATGTCATTTGTCGGAACAAGGCAAACCAAAAGACCAATCTTGTCAAGCGAGTCAAAAATGGTAGAAAGAGTTTCTCATCCCGAAGAAGGATATTAAGAGGAATTTTTGTGCTCATTACTAGAGGAATGGGCATCGGTGGAAAATTGCTTTGAAACTGCATCCATCTCACCATCGTAGTAAGTGGCAAGATAAAGATGGAATAGAAGCCTTTTGCAAAGGCAAAGGAGGTTTCTACTCCACTACTAGTTGACAAGTCAACCCAGGACCGAGTAATACCAAAGTGAAAGTCATTTTAAATGGGTAAGTCAAAAAAATTTCAATTATATATTGCATAATTCAGATTAATGAAAAGTATGCGGTATTAAGTTTGGAGATCAGATTCTGTGAGGAAATGCTGAGAGAAAGGTTTACAATACTCAGTGGAATTTCTTACTTAAAAATTTTGATTAATGCTCCAAATATATCTCCTAATTAGCGTGCGAGTACCTATTACATCTTGGACATAGGAATTAACTCATATAAAGCTTGGAGATTGATCTGTCATTTGTGCATACAATAGAGTTCGCAGAGATCAGCTCAAAACTTCATTCTGTGTATAGGCATTGTGACCATGCAGTAGAATGGTAGTTGAATCACTATGGGCATTGACATCGGGTCAGAAATTCATTCTGTGGAGAAGCCATCATGGGCATCTAGCAGAATGGTACTTGATATAATTTGTGAACAAAAGGAGCTATCAAAATATCAGCTCAACTTCATTCTGTGTAGAGGCATTGTGACCATACAATAGAATGGTAGCTAAATCACCATTGGCATTAACGTTGGGTCGAACATCATTTTGTGTAGAGGAATTGTGACCGTGCAAGTAGAGTGGTACCTGATATTAGTGTGTCAACAAGAGGAGATCTAAAAGGATCAGCTCAAAACGTCATTTGGTGTCAAGGCATTGTGACCACACATACAAATGGTAGCTAATCAATAGACTTAGCATTGTGCATTGGAGGCTCGAGGTCTTGAAAGAGGCTTAGCATCATGTATTGCAGGCGTTGAGTTACATGTAGAATGACTTAGCATAGTGCATTAGAGGCTCGAGGTCTTGAAAAAGGCTTAGCATCATGCATCAGAGGTGTTGAGGTCTATAAAGACTTAGCATCATGCGTTGGAGGCTTGAGGTCTTGAAAGAGGCTTAGCATTGTGCATCAGAGGTGTTGATGTCTGAAAAGGGACAAGTCATTATCCATCATAAACATCGGATCAATCATAGCTCTACGTAACATGGAGTTCCTTCAAACCAGTTTAGATTCTACGGAATCAACTTGGAGCCGTGGAGTCAGTATTATAGAGTAAAAGAAGATCCTTGTTAGATATCAAGAAGCTTAGCACCACACAGAAGGAGTGTTGAGGTTTCATTCAGAAACTTAGCACCATATAGCAGAGGCGTGGAGGTCTTCTTTAGATATCAAAGTGGCACAGTGGAAGCATGGTGGGCCCATAACCCACAGGTCCAGGATAAAAGAAAAGTTGTCAAAGAGAGAAGGTTGCAGAGGAAGAGTCTACTACAGTAGCACTTCTGAGGTGGTAGTAGAGTTCCATATTCAGGACGGCATGGCAAAATTTTCCAATATAAGATTTTTGGGACAAAAAGCCTTTCTTAGTAGGGAGGTGTGATCAGGAGATCATTTTTGAAAGTTCTCTAAACATTCCTAAATTGTGTCGGTGCATAAGATCATCTCAAGATCTTTCCAATGACTATGAGAACACAACAAACAACATCGGGAGCTCTAGATATGTTCGGTCAAAGTTCGGACAATGATAAAGTCAACTCTGGTCAACTAGGTAATATTGGACCAATCACACTGTGACACGTGGCTTGCCACCACAAATCAAATTCACTCAATTTTCCTTTTGAGAGACGAAAAGTGGACTACATGCTATGGACTGAGTTAATTATTTCCATACCATATTACATGGGTCGAAATTATATTATCTTGGTAAGTCCACTTTCCAAATGCCACACATATATGCCAAACTGCTATATATATTAATGTTTATACATTAGTATTAAACTATAGAAATTACCAACCACTTAGCTCACATAATTCTCTTAATTGCCAAACACATTGCTAAGGATCCACGTAGTGGATAAGTGGTGGAAGCTTCCACATGGAAGGGAGAAGGTGAAGTGGTGTTGGAGGGGGCAAGGCCCATGCGTGGAAATCCACGTGGTGAAAGAGGTGGGAGGTTATGCTCCAAAGTGGTCCTTTGAGCACTTCATACAATGCATGGAAAGGCTTTAATAAGCCTAAAACCTTATCATTCCACAAAATTTGGGATTTAATCCCATTAAACATGCTAATCCGCCACTATGGGGAATATTATCCCAATTTTCATGTATGGGCTATGGTATTTTTAGCCTAAGGATTATATGTAATGCATATTTTAAGGGCCCTAAAATTGTATAAATAGGGAACCCATGCTATTGAAACACACACACACAACTTGGAAGCTCAAAGCAAGCGCTTGAGGAATATTTCCCAAGTGAGTGGAGGAGCGTTTATTTAAAAAAAACTATTTTATTAGGCTTATTATAAAGTTGTGAAGACCTATTTATTTAAATAGGCATTATTGTGGCTAGGAGTTATTAACACTACCTAGTTGGCCCATAGCACCACACTAATTATTGTGAAGCCTGGAATATTGACCGGAGTTTCATAGGATGTTACGAAGCGTCTGGAAGGCCGATAGAGAACCAAGGATTCCGAACAATGGATTTGAAGCCATCGAGCTTGCCAAATATGCCAGGAAGGTGGAAGTTGGGTGCTATCTTTCACCCTTGTCGTCTGAAGGTATGGATATTATTTTAAGAAATTTCTTAATAGTTTCCATTAGGTTTTCTTGTGAAAGTATTATTGTAACTTACAAGTTTTGACTAGTGGAACGGTTCAACCACGAACCCAGAGATGTAGGCAATTGCCGAACTCCATAATCAATCATTGTACAATTATCTTATTATATTACATTTATTTTAAATTGATTACTTAAAAGGAGTAAATTATCGGTAAATAATTAAATCCTATAAGGGTATGAGATCAGTACATAAAAACTTGATTATTTTTAGATCATGGTGAGGTAGGACTGAAATTCAATAGTAGAATGGTCAAAGATGCAAGGCATTAAGGGGCTCAAGTTCTTGTTTACGGTCTAGTGAAGATAAACTATAAGCACTTGATCCATAAGCATGAGTCACGATGTATGGTCTAAGCCAATTAGGATAAAATTTTCCCTATTTACTTTTCTCCTCTTTCATTACATGTTGATTTTCTTTCAAGACCAAGTCACCGAATTGGAAGGTTCATTCATGGACACGTTATTCATAAGCACGCTTGATACATTTTTGGTAAACTTGAAGATGGTCAAGAGCATTAAGATAGTATTTGTCTAATAACTCAAGTTGTGCTAAACGGTCCTGGAAAAAGTCGTCATCATTGAGCATTTCATGGAGAGAAATGCCGAGAGAGGGAATCGGAATTTGAGAGGCAAACTAACCTCTGTACCATAGACCAGAGAAAAAGGTGTGGTGGCAATGGAAGTGTGAATACTAGTGCGGTATGCCCATAGGGCAAAAGGAATGTGCGTATGCCAGTCCTTCCTAGTATCGTTAACCACTTTCATGAGAATTTTATTTAGGGTTTTATTAGTGGATTCAGCTTGGCCATTGGTTTATGGGTAATAACATGATGAGAAATCGAGATGAATGCCAAAGGCGTCGTAAATATTTTGCAAGGTTTTATTTTTGAATTGTTTTCTGTTATCAGTGATGAGGTGATGTGGAACACCAAAGTGACAGATAATGTGATGATTGATGAACTCACATATTTTCTCAGATTTTGTGGAGATGAGAGGTATGGCTTCAACCCATTTGGTGTAATATTTAGTAGTGGTAATGATCCATTGATGTTGCTGGGAAGAATGGGGATTGATCTCTCCAACAAGATCCAAACCCCATTGAGAGAAGGGCTAAAGGTCATGGGTGACCTGTAAGGCATGACTTGGTGTATGATGAAGGTTGGCATGTTTATGGAATTTTACACAACACTTGACGTATTCATAACAATCATGGTTGAGGTTCGGTTAGTAATATCCTAGGCAAAGAATATGGTTATAACAATAAGGCCACTAAAGTGACCTATACATATGTCATCATGAACTTCCTTAATGGTATAAGGAATTTTAGAACTCTTAAGGCACCGTAAGAGAATACCATTGAATCTACACTTATACGAGAGGCCACTCATGATGACATAATGAGATATCTTTTTAAGAAAATCGCGTTGTCCTTTGCATGAGAGTGAGGTCGGGGGCAAGATAGAGAGGGAAACATATTCCGAGTATTGTTTATACCAAAGGTCGCTCGGGTCAGGAGTAGTGGTTCCGATAGAGTAAACTTTATGAGGTAAATAAGAGGGTGATTGGATTCTTTGTACAGTGACAAAGATTTTAGAATCAGCGGGTGAAGCAGGTATTTGAGAAGCCAGGTAGGCCACGGTATGTACAAATTTGTTGGTAGAACAGGGGACAGTTTGAAGGGTGTAATGGTTGAAGGTGGTCAAAAGTATGTCCACATGATGTTTATACTTTTGAAGTATCTCATTACGACACTAGTATATACCATTGAATTGGTTTATGACCAATTGAGAATCACCAAAGATGTTGATGGACTTAATATCTAAGGCATAGGCAACTTGGAGACCCAATATGAGTGCTTCGTATTCAACAATATTGTTTATACAATCAAAATTGAGTTTGAAAGACAAAGGCATGGGTTCACCATCAAGTGGAATGAGGATAACACTAGCCCCACCCCCATGCTAACACTTGGAACCATCGAAGAAGAGTGTCATTTGGTAAGCGGGTTCATCTAGGAAAGGATAGCAATTGACTCATTTGGAAAGTCAAAGTTAGAGGGTTGGTCCCTAGAAATAGGTGCATCGGCCAATTGGTTGGTGATAGCTTGGCCCTTGATGGACTTCTGATGGATGAATTCAAGGTCAAGGTCGGCCAAAAGTATAAGCTAGTGTGTGGCATGTTGATTTTGGTAAGGTTTGGCATACATGAAGTGCAAGGGGTCGGTGTTGGTCACAACATAGGTTTTGTGGTTAAGTAGGTAATGGCGTAGTTTTGGGGAAATGAAAACTAAGGCTAAGAAAAGTTTTTCAGATGGTTATATTGGGTCTCTTATTCTAAAATAGTATGGTCCGTGTAATAAACCACCTACTCCCTATGTTGTTCATCGCGATGAGAGAGTATAGCACCCAAGGAGTGATCAGTAGCTGAGATGTATAGGTAGAAGGGTTGATCATCTTTAGGTGGGATGAGTATGGGTGGTTGAAGAAGGTATTGTTTCAAGGCTTCAAAATATTTATGGCAATCATCATCCCATTTAAAGGAAACATCCTTTTTGAGAAGGTGGTGAAATGGTTGACACCGATCAGAAAGTTGTGAAATGAAACAATGAATAGACTACAACTTACCTTGTAGGCTACGGAGCATTGCTGATTAGTGGGTAGAGGCATTTTGAGAATGGCCTTGACCTTAGTAGGGTCAACCTATATACCACGTAAGGAAATGATAAATCCTAGGAGCTTTCCCGAGAGAACCGTGAAGACACACTTCTTGGGATGGAGGTGAACACAATACTTAATGAGGTGGTCAAAATGGTTTTTAAGACAACAAGGTGCTTGGAGCAGCATTTAGATTTGGCCAAGAGATCATCTACATAATCTTCCAATATACGGTGCATGATTTCATGGAAGATGTAAGCCATAGCCCACTGGTATGTGGCACCAGCATTTTTAAGGACGAAAGGCCCGACTCGATAGAAAAAGGTCCCCTAAGGGGTGATGAATGCGCTTTGTGTTGATCCTCCGGAGCAAGAAATATTTGATTATAACTAGAGAAACTATCCATGAGTGATATCATCTTGTGACCAGCCGTAAGGTCAACCAATTGGTTAATACCGGGTAGAGGAAAGTAATTTGTTGGGAAAACTAGGTTGAGGTCACAAAAATTTGTGTAGATTCGAGTCCCCTATCGCCTTAGTGATAGGGAAAATGTTAGAAATCCACCGGGGATAATCAATGGGTAAGATGAAGGAAACGTAAAGAAGGCGCTAAAGTTTTTCTTTGACTAGAAGCGCAATGTGAGGGTATATTTTTCTCATATTTTGTTTTATGGGTTGAGCATCGAGAATGGTTACGATATTGTGGACCACTATGGTGGGGTCAATACCGGGCATGTAGGTGTAAGACCAAGTGAAAGCATAGTTATGATCTTTCGTAAAAGAAGTGACGGATTCTGTTCGGCAAAGATATCTAAAGATTGGCCAATCTTTAGAATGTGCGGGTCATCCTGAGTATGGATGTTGATTTCAATAGTTGATTCATTTAACATGGTTTGCATCTTAGATGGTAACGACCGGTGAATATATGAGTCTTTTGCACTAAGGTAGGTGAGTATAGATTCATCATCCTAACATTGAATGACATTAATAGAAGGTGTATCGTCATCGATCATTTCAGGATACAGGAAGGGAAGAGAAGAGGGAGCCTCGCCCTCGCATTGATAAGTCAGAGGCCCCAAGGAAATGGTGTTTATGAAAAAAAATTTAGGAGGAATGGATTCTAGATCCATTGACTCTGTCGGTGAAGGTGGTGAAGAAGGTGGAGTGGGTGAAGAAGGTGGAGAAGGGCTGATATCCTCAATGAGTTCAATGCGAGCCTTCTTGGTGAAGGTTCAATGAAACCGATACCACCGTAGCTGTTATGTTTGTAGGTAGTACATGGAATAACAGTGTGATGGCCTTACTCATAAAATCCAAAACCAAAACCCTTCCATGCACATCGGTGCAAGAAGGTGTGGGAAAAACGGTGATTGGTGAGTGACTAGAGGTCGGTAGAAAATGGGCAGGTTTGTGATGGTGGTTCAGGTGTATAAGTGGTAGTATCAAGTCCCCCATAGTGTAGACACCAAATTTGGGTCTTACGATGCCCTTTACCTCGTATCTCATCCCGCAACCTAACCCTACCTCACCACCTAAAACCTTACACACCTAATGATTTATTAATTACCTTATAATTAATAAATCCACATCTCCAAACCCGCCACCTCATCTTGCCACCTCACCATGACCTAGCCCTAACCCTAAACCAACCTAATTAAGACCTATGACTTGGTCCAGACCCACATCCATGACTCATCACCCCTCACCCGCACCAAAATGAGCCAAATAATGACTTGACCAAGCCCACAACTGATCCCTCGAGAAAAAGGAGGGAAAGATGGTTGTTTTACTAAAAATAGCCACTTTGACCTAACCGACATCGGTTCCTACTCGACCATCGTCGGTTACGTAACCGCCATCGGTTCCCTGTTAATGACCTCCCCCAACCAAAAAGAAAGGATCTGGAATTCATTTGTGTAGGAGAAAGAGAAGTGAAACAAGCAGAAGAGGTTGCGAGAGAGAGCATCGAGCCGAAGGCGCAAGTGAGCAATCTGGATGGCATTGTCACTCTCGTTCAAGCATTGGAAAAGACTGAGGATAGCTTCATCAGCTCTCTTTCCAATATTGGATCATCCCAACTAAGCCTTACTATCGCCACCACATTCCTTGGACCTGTATCTTCATCAGGAACCAGTAAGTATTATCTTGTAGTTCTTTGTTATCATTTTGCTTTAATTCATATCAAATGGGGAACTGACCACCTTCGAAAGGAAGTCTAATATTTCCTGGGCCTAAGGCAGTTCCCTCACCTATTGTCTAACTAAGATCTGGTGGTCTTGTATTCTTACTTACAGGTAGTCCTTCCCAGACAAAAAGGAGTTCTTCACAATCGATCTGATCTCTCTACGGTACGCGCACACCTTCCCAACATTCAACAGGTATTCCTCCTAGCCCTAACCCTTATCTGTTTCTCAAGAGAATGAAAGGATAGAAGCAACTCTATTCGAAAAGAAATTCTGTGTGAAACATTTTGGCACGCCCGGTGGGACCCATTTCGGGTTTCTTTCTTTCTTGCTTGCTTTCATATAGGGAGCATACTTGTTGTTTCTTTCTTCTAAATATTCACAAAATATTTTGTCATTTTGGTAAAAGAATTTGTCTTTCTTTAGAATCTTTGCATTAGTGAAAGTCATCTTCTTTGCTTCATCGAATATCATTTTCGATTTGGGTTTAAAACACGTACATCACATTCTTGCTTGTTGTTTTTAATTCTAGTGAACGTAGATTAAGTAACAGGTCGTACATGTGGGGGTGATATCCACGGTATTGACAAGAAATTAATCTTACTCTCACTACACAACACATACCAAATCACATCATAATCAACACAACAGCTCAAACATCCCCCCTTCCCGCGGTATTCCTCCGCCCGATTGAGGTAGCCTTATGAGCCAAAACAAACTTGACATCTCCCTTAGGTCTCTTGTTTAGGATTGACATCATCTGGTGTCTAAGGCATAAGCCCAAAGTGATTAAAACTAATCCTAGGGTTAGTCTATTGATTTGCTTGTGCATCTTGCTTGTTTTTAGTTCTGTTTCTCTGTCATACACTGTTTCAGTGATCACTTCAAGATAGTTTGGTAGGTATATTAAGCATTGTTATCCCCAAACCAGTAGCTTCTTACATCCTCTCTTTGCTTTCACAGTGACCGACACCGGTCCCATACTACCGACATCGGTTAACTGACCGACGCCGGTTACATTCTGACCGACATCGGTTATTTGACCGATATCGGTTACTGTGTTTAATAGTTCTTGACACACCAGCAACCTATCAATTCCAACATTTTGTCATTGTTTTCATTCCAGATTGATTAAATCCCTACTGTGTCCTCTTTTCCATGGTTGTTATCACCCAGAAACAAGCAGCAGCCATGGTTTCACATGCCTGTTCCATGTCTTTTCCTGAGTCACCCCCTTCGCATCCTATGGGGAATCCTACGGATACCAGCAATTTTCACAAGATCCCTATAGGAGATAAGGAATTTTCTAAATTTTTGGATGCTAATCCTAGCGCCATACAATATTATTTGTCTCATACCCCTGACCGTGCACCCGACAGTCAACTTCTCATTGGTATGCCTATTAGTATCGCTGCTCTCTTAGCCCCTTCCCCACCTAATAACTCCACCTCACTATCTTCATCCTTAGCCCCGTCTCCCACTCGGTGAGCTTCGGTGGTTCATACTGCATTGATTGGTTTTCCTCTCGTTAATCTGGGACCCCACATATCACTACCATCCACTAACCCTACCTCATCTCTCTTACAGGTTACCTCTTTCATCACTTGCTCTCTACCACCTATACACATGAGCTTTCCCTCACAAGTTCCGCCCACCTTTTCATTTCCACAAATTCATCCGGTGGCCTCAACCTCTTATATAGGACACCCTTATTTGGCTGCCCCAACACATTCATCACCATTATCTTATCAACATTCAATCCCACCATTGTCTAGTAGCGGCTCTTGGACCAATCCTCCTCTGTTTACAATGACAGCACCATCATCTAACCCAACCAATGATTTAATCAAACAGATGATGGACAAGATGTAAAATCTTGAGGCTTCTGTTTCAGGAAGTCGTAACACCCTGACATACGAGAAAGTTTTTCGGGAGCCTATTCATCCTTCTATCCCCCTTCATACATATCCTCCTCAATGGGAATTACCGAAATTTACTCGCTTTAATAGTAAGGAGGACCCTCAACAACACTTGCGATCGTTTAGACATGCCTGCTATCTGATTGCTCATGACGATGCCTTACTACTCCGTACCTTTCCCATGTCCTTATCAGGACCTGCCTTGGAGTGGTACAGTGCTTTAACCCAGCATTCAATCTTCTCCTTTAACCAGTTAGCCCAATATTTCTTGGATCACTTCTCCATCAATATTGCGCTAAGAAAGTATCTGTTGATGCAAAATCACAAAGACCCACAGGGACGCACATCGGGCTTCTAGGTTGATGTTCGGGCATCCAGTGTGATTGCACAACATGGAAACCTCTCTCCAAGCGTGGTACTTGTGAAACCGAGAGAGGAATCTTCGAGAGAAGGCTAGTTCTGCTCCTAAACTACTCCGCCACAAGCTATTCCAGGTGCGGGCAAGCTAATCTAATCCTAATCTAACCATGCCAAGGAGACAGAGAGAGAGAGAGAGAGAAGGGAAAAATAGCAAAATCCTACACTAAAACAAGTTGATACACAAGAGAAGGAGAATGTTGGACATCTATCAAAACTGCCATGGGACAAGGAGAGGTGAGCAATGGCAAGGATGGACAGATGCATCACGAGCCCAAGGATAGATTTCACCGAAAAATGTCCCAAAACTCCATGAACACGGCTCCAGGGCGCAATGAACATTCAAACATGCACAAATACCTACAATGAAGAGAGGCAAGAAGAGAACAAGCAAAAACAAGGAAGGATGGACAGATGCATCACAAAACACGTTTTGTTGCTCCAGAAGTTTGCACAGAACATCATTCCATTAATAAGAGGCAAAAACACCATTACAGAGCAAGGGAGGAGGCTCAAACTCCATTTTCAACCCTAGAGAAGAAAAGAAGGGAGGGCAGAGCAGAAAAGATGAACAACTTCTTATTTTTGAGCCAAATCTGGCTTTTTACATTGCATGGGTCGAGCCCAGGGGACAGAAACATGGGAAAACGTGCAAGCCCATTCCTCATTGATTGCAGATGCATTAAAACGGCATGGGATACCTTACCAACCCATACCCTACCATCTTTGACCGATTTGGAGGAGAATGCGACCCATTTGGCCGCTAAAATTTCACTTCTGGCCGTGCTGAAGAAGACTGCGACCCATTAGCATTAAAACAGGTTGTTGAAACGTCGCCTCTGGCCATTATCACGCGTCAGAGCCGTTTCTCGATTTTCTCTCTCCAGACTGCACCAAAACTCGAGATTGATCCTAGAATCATGCAGAGAATTTCAACAGCTTTCCGTTGATATAAAGAACGTGCAAATCCGAGCTCTGGATCAAAAGATATGGCGATCTGAAGATTTAGGGCACGGAACAGACCAAAACGGATTTTGAAATATTTCCCGCGCTTCGCCACCTGGATGACACGTGGCACGCATTGATTGGTCACGTGATTCTCTCTCCTCTACCTTTCGGCGGGCTTTCTTTTGAAATTTCCTTGTGGGCCCCTGCTGGGACACGTGGCGCTATTTCATTGGTTCGGATCAGTGCTCGAAAACTCGCCCTTTGACCTTTTGACCTTTTCCCTTGTGACACGTGTCATGATCTGGTTGGTTCTCGGCTCTTTCAGCTCCTTCGCGTCCACCGCGTCCATTTGTCCCGGATGTCCCAGTGCTCCTTGTGCTGATTTCGGCCGAACCGGCCGGTTCGCGTACCTTTGTCCCACTTGTCCCACTTTGTTTCGGACTGTTTGTGCTCATTTCGGCCGATCCGGCCGGTTCGGGTCTTTTTGTCCCAGATGTCCCAAATGCTTTTCGGACTGTTTGTTCCCATTTCGGCCGATCCGGCCGGTTCGTATTTTTGTCCCGAACGTCCCGAGCAACACAGTCATTTTTCTTCCTCTTTCGGCCGGATTGGCTTCTCGCGCCCACCGCGTGCTGTCCCACTTGTCCCAAATGCTTAGCGGGCCGCCTGGAGGCTTTTCGGCCGATCCGTGTCTTTCTGTCCCACACGTCCCAAAGGCGACCTTGAGCAGGACTTAGCCAATTTTCACAATTTTTTCTGGATCAACCTACTTGCCTTTACTCGCAACTTTTTCACATTTTCTCAGAGCTTGCTCCCTCCTTCTTCGGCCAGGGGAGTTAGAAAAATATCTGAGAGAACCTCAGAAACATAATGTTTTCTCTGAATCAATCAATTTGCACCGGACTTGAATATTCGATGTATGTTATCAAAATTACCCTGGGGTGAATTTTGGATAACAATTTTGGCGACTCAGCGGGGTCATCTGCCTGCTAGATGAAAAGACCAGTTACTGAAGCAATCCATTGGGCATGGAGTCATAAGCAAGCCTGAAAACTGATCTGAACTTTGAAAACCTCCCCTCTGAGCCACTTGGAAACCCACCGGGCATGGAGTTGTTCTCACCAAAAACCACTGGAACGAACTGTGCAAGAGCAAAACCAGCAACACCAAAACTATGTACAAAACTGAAAATCATACATGCCCCAAATGGAACATGTAGAGTGTGCACAAGCACTTCTTCTACTGAAAGCAAACCTAGCTACTCTACTCTAACTGGAAGCAAAGGCAAGCTAAACAAACCCTGCAACTGGTTGTGCAAAATAGCTTCCTTTCTTCAAAATTGGCAGCCATGCAATTGATTTGGCACTGATCATGGCTGTTAGGATGGATGGAAAATCAACAAGAAGCTGGTCTTCCACCCAAATCATCAAGGTATCAACTGAAAACAAATCCAATACCTCTTTTAGTTGCTCTGCATTTGGATTGAAGAGGTATGGCAGCTGATCCTTGGTACTTTGTAGCTCATCCTCATGCCCAGAAGTGAGCATGACCGGTTGTGGCTTCCCCTTTGGCTCCAATGAAGCCAAATACCTGATTGGGCAAGGTCTGATCCGTTTGATATGCCCATTGCTGTGATTTTCAACTCCAAGAATGGAGTCCTCTTGTAGACCCACCTGAATGGATGATGTGGAAGAAATGGTGAAATTCTTCTGTCCTTTCTCTTCCTCCAATGAAGAACAGGGAAGATTAGAATCTTCCAATTTTGATTCCAAAGAGCTGCTATAAGATGTGGGCTGTTGCAAATGAAAGCTCTCCTCCATGACAGTAGACTCTGGTGTTTGGAATTTGGATGATGAAAGAGAGAATGGTGAAAACTCAACCGGCTCTTCTCCATCAAAACAGTCCTCCAAATCTGACAGGTAAACTACCTCATTGCTGTCCTGCTGCTCGTTTTCAACTTCCTCCATGGTGTCCTCTTGATCTGCAACTTGACCACCATGGTTTTCTTCACTCTCCAATATTGAGTTTGAGAGATCAAACTCCTCTTTAGTACTAGAACTTGAGAGAGATGAAGTGGAAAGAAGAACTGAAGGTTCTCCTGTAGCCTGCTTTGTGCTCAAAGCCCTTGGATCTGCACTTTTCTCCTCCACAGCTAGAATGTGCTCCTCTTCTTTTGGATTTGGAGCAGCTTCTCCTTCCTCCAATGTTTGAAGGAAATCTTGCTCTTGATTGAACTCTTCCTCCAGCATGAAGTTTGTCAAGTCAAACTCTTCAATCTGCTGCTCTAGAGGACAAGTTGGGGCTGCAAGATCTTCTTCTTCAACAAAATCAGTCCTCACCACCATTTGTTCAACCTTAGCCTCTTCTGTAGGTTTAACCATCAAGGGGATCTTTGTCATCCCAAACTTGGCAGCCCAAACCTTCAAGTCGTCTGTTATTTCTTTTCTGTTGGGCTCCTCTTCTTGCTGTCCTTGATGACTGATTTTTTCAATTTCTTCTTCCCCACATGGAATTGGGGATGCAAGAGGAGGGATAGGTTGAAACTCAACTGATTTGACAATTTTGTGTGGTGGTGGAGGTGGTGAAACCTCTTGTTTCTTTAGAGGAGGGGGTATTTCTGTTAGCTCTTGTGGAGGGGATGACTGTTTGGAAGGAAAAAGGAAAGAAGAATTAAGATGGGGTGGAAGACTAGGGGATGGAGAAATGGATTCAACACTTGGGACAGCAGATGGAGGGTTTGAAACTTGACACTGCTGAAATGAAACAGATTGGGAAAGAGGAAAAGAAAAGGCATGAGATGATGTGCTTACCCGTTGACAAGGTTGCTGAATACTTCTCTCATACACCTCTATTTCTTCAATCCACTTTGTAAGCAAAGACAACGTTGCAATCATGAAGTCAAGCTTCTCCTGAGGTCTGTAATGCCTTGGAAAAGGTCCCACCCATGGACAGGGTGCTCCATAACCGATTCCAAAAGCTTTCATTTGTGCTTGAGCCCTGGACTGCACCATCCCCACCTCCATCTTTTGGATTTTCTCCAACAGACCAGCATCTTGGATCTGATGGTCTTCATTGTATGCATACTCTTGCTCTTGGAAAGCTCCATAGCCAAACTGACTTTGGCACTGCTGTTCATATGAGTATGCATGCTGATCTGGAGGATTTGTAAAATGTGTTGGAGGTGTGATATACTTGTTGTTGTTGATGTGAATTCCATGATGGAAATGAAGTCATGATTGCACAACTTCATGGAATGGAAAAGAATGAAAGGGATGGAAAGAAAGATGGATGAAAATGGATGGAAACGGGTCTGCAAGCTCAGAGAAATGGGTTGCTGATCAGATGGAGTCACCAGATGTGTTTGCAAGTGCCTCCAAAGGCTGAAATCTTCACAGGAACACATCAACCCGCAAAAGATGAAGTGAAAGACCCCTAATGTCCCTCCAGGTCATGCCAAAATCTGATGATGCAAAATCACAGCACCCCTGGACGCACATTAGGCTTCTAGGTTGATGTTCAGGCATCCAGTGTGATTGCACAACATGGAAACCTCTCTCCAAGCGTGGGACTTGTGAAATTGAGAGAGGAATCTCCAGAGAAGGTTGGTTCCTGCTCCTAAACTACCTGCCACAAGCTATTCCAGTGCAAGCAAGCTAATCTAATCCTAATCTAACCATGCCAAGGAGACAGAGAGAGAGAGAGAGAAGGGAAAAATAGCAAAAGCCTACACTAAAACGGTGATACACTAGAGAAGGAGAATGTTGGACATCTATCAAAACTGCCATGGGACAAGGAGAGGTGAGCAATGGGAAGGATGGACAGATGCATCACGAGCCCAAGGATAGATTTCACACGTAAAATGTCCCAAAACTCCATGAACACAACTCCAGGCCTGCAATGAACATTCAAACATGCACAAATACCTGCAATGAAGAGAACAAGAAAAAACGAGGAAGGATGGACGGATGCATCACAAAACACGTTTTGTTGCTCCGTAAGTTTGCACAGAACATCATTCCATCAATAAGAGGCAAAAACACCATTACAAAGCAAGGAGGAGGCTCAAACTCCATTTTCAACCCTAGAGAAGAAAAGAAGGGAGGGAAGAGTAGAAAAGATGAACAACTTCTTATTTTTGAGCCAAATCGCTTTTACATTGCACAGGTCGAGCCTGGGGACAAGAATGTGGGAAAACGTGCCAGCCCATTCCTCATTGACTGCAGATGCATTAAAACGGCATGGGATACCTTACCAACCCATACCCTACCATCTTTGCACCAATTTGGAGGAGAATGCGACCCATTTGGCCGCTAAAATGTCACTTACGGCCGTGTCTTTGAAGAAGAATGCGACCCATTAGCATTAAAACAGGTTGTTGAAACGTCGCCTCTGGCCATTATCACGCGTCAGAGCCGTTTCTCGATTTTCTCTCTCCAGACTGCACCAAAACTCGAGATTGATCCTAGAATCATGCAGAGAATTTCAACAGCTTTCCGTTGATATAAAGAACGTGCAAATCCGAGCTCTGGATCAAAAGATATGGCGATCTGAAGATTTAGGGCACGGAACAGACCAAAACGGATTTTGAAATATTTCCCACGCTTCGCCACCTGGATGACACGTGGCACACATTGATTGGTCACGTGATTCTCTCTCCTCTACCTTTCGGCGGGCTTTCTTTTGAAATTTCCTTGTGGGCCCCACTTGGGACACGTGGCGCTATTTCATTGGTTCGGATCAGTGCTCGAAAACTCCGCCTTTGACCTTTTGACCTTTTCCCTTGTGACACGTGTCATGATCTGGTTGGTTCTCGGTTCTTTCGGCTCCTTCACGTCCACCACGTCCATTTGTCCCGGATGTCCCAGTGCTCCTTTCGCTTCTCGCTCCCGCCACGTTTTCTGTCCCACTTGTCCCAAATGCTTAGCGGGCCACACAGGCTTTTCGGCCGATCCGCATCTTTCTGTCCCACACGTCCCAAAGGCGACCTTGAGCAGGACTTAGCCAATTTTCACAATTTTTTCTGGATCAACCTACTTGCCTTTCTGTAACTTTTTCGCATTTTCTCAGAGCTTGCTCCCTCCTTCTTCGGCCAGGGGAGTTAGAAAAATATCTGAGAGAACCTCAGAAACATGATGTTTGCTCTGAATCAATCAATTTGCCTGGGACTTGAATATTCTGATGTATGTTATCAAAATTACCCTGGGGGGTAAATTTTGGATAACAAGATATCCATTACCGACCTCTACGCCATCTCGAAAATTTGAAGACGAGTCTATTGCAGATTTCATTGGACAATGACGGAGCCTCATCAACCAACTTACTTACGCCTTACCTCAGGCCGAGCTCATCAAACTATTTACGCGGGCCTGTGCTAAACACATTTCTCCCACCCTCCAAATTCAAACTTTCTACACATTTGATGAGGCCTTTACTATGGCTCGGAAACTAGAGATTCGAGCCTTAGAGGAAGAGAAATTGAGGTTACGCAACAAAAGCTCAAATTTCTGGACCCAAGACTCTACCACCAAACCCAACACCACCAATTCTCACACATCGGCTGCTTCGAAATCAAAGGGTGTTGTACACACTGTGACGGTCAAATCTCAAGCACTGTCTAATACCCAGCCAAAAGCCACCTATAAGTATAAAGCCGAGCCCATCAATTATACTCCCTTGGGAGAAACTTATGGTGTGATCTTAGACAAATTGCTTAAAGTAGGAGCTATCACCTTGCCTCCTGTTAAACCTCACTCCGGGTTTGATTCCACCTGTGCTATTCCTTCTTGGTATAAAGAAAATAACTTAAGCAACTTCCATCGTGTGAAGGGACACAATCACGAAAACTGCAAGATGTTGAAAAACATAGTGCAGGAAATGGTTGATGCAAGGGATATAACTCTTAATAATCCTAATGCCCCTGCTAATCAAAATTTAAAAATCTTCAACAAACCATTTCCAAACCATGCATCTAATAGTAACACAAATCAAGACACCGCAGCCGAGGAGAAGAGTGTGCATGAGATCCATGCGATTTTCAACTCCCAACCTAGGGCTTCCATTGAGGAAATTCTGAATCAAGCTTCTTCACCAACACAGGGATTTTCACCCCCTTTTCCTTCATCAGGACAAGAGGACAGTCCCGCTATTCCTTTACCTATAAAGGAATTAACCACGCAGAGTTCTCTTCTCACAACTGAACCTTCTTACACCACATCCCTGCAAGACTGTGAGCGGATGTTATCTAACTTATCTATTTCCCAAACATCTCCTTCCACCACTCTTGCTGCAACAAAAGAAGGCTTGCCACTTTTTCTGTCACCCTTAGAGGAGAAACCCCTTAAGCCTACATCACCAAACTCCTCAATCATAATGGATCCCCTCAAACATCCCCTTCTACCTATTAGTTCTTCATCACCTAAATCTTTCCAGTGACCGGATGACCTCTTAGTACCCATTGATACGGCGCCTCATTTACCCCCTGTATCACACCCACAGTGGACCGAATCACAACCCATCTCTCTTCCATACCAAAGTTCCTGTTTACACGTGAAGAGTGTCATCCCTCAGAAGATAGACGAGCCTTATGGGAGTGCTTGAGTACACCCTGCTCTACTCAAATGCAGATGACTAATCCAGACACCTCTACCATATACCCGAGGTGTTTACAAAATCTCAAAATGCCTATGTCCTCACCTTCACCCCCCTCATCTCTATCAAATCCCTCAGCCATCTCTATCAACCTAACCAAGCCTTCCCTTATGCTTGGGACTTCACCAATTCCCAGCCTGACACACCCACCTAAACATTTAGATTTATCCAAAAATACTGCCATCAATCCACCTAGGAGACAGACCCAATCTCCTCGAGTCCAATCTATACCTCTTCCACAACTAAAACCCTCGCCCCCGATCACACCGATACAACAAGCTCAGCTTCAGCCTTCACCATCACACCTACCTTCTATATTAGGGCCTCACCCCTCCACCTTGCCACAATACACCTCGCCTCCCACATCTTCTTTAACACGACCTATACCTTTTGCACCCCTACAGACACTCACGGGCGTATCAACACCGTCGCCCCAAGTATCTGGCCTACCTACCAACCCTAAGCAAACTCGATCATCGAAGGACTTGTTTGTTGTCACTCCTCTTTCCCCGTGGTTGTTTCCTGCCACCACGTCAGCTGGGGCCTCATCATCTAACTAGCTAAACATAACTTCTGTGCAGAAGAAACCACGCCTAGTTAAAACCACTCATCAAAATCCCTTGCCTAAATCACCACCTGTACAAACCACTCGCACCCAACCCTTACCAAAACAATCAAAAATCTCACCCACTCAATCAACAGCCTCATCCTCATCTGAATTTGACCCACTCAAAGGATCTTACTCCAAGATCCTTGATATGTTGGTAGGGGATGCAACCATTTCCCTACCCCCGCTCAGACTCTATGATCCATCTAAACCTCGACCTATAGGTTATGATGAATCTAAAATCTGTGCTTACCATCGCACACCAGGACACGATGTAGAAGGATGCAAAGCTTTGAAATCCATCCTTCGCCAGTCACCTATCTCGGATAGACAACCTAAGAAAGACAATTTACGGAGAGAGAAGCCGTTAGCTTCGATTCCTTCTCCTATACCACCTATCCCCGCCTCACCAAAATCTATCATCATTGTAACCCGCCTCTTGAGAACAATGACTTATCCCTGCCATCCTCCTCCTCTCGTATTCATGAGATCAACATGATTAACATTGCTACTCGAGGTCAGAAAAACAATGGAAAAGCTAAAGAAAGCACACCTGTGGCCTCTCTTTCTCCTTCTGCCATCCCAATCGCACCACCACCAAAAGTGGTCATTCGTGGACCTGCCTATCCCGTCTCTAATGGAGTTGCCCACTACACCATGATCAAACAACTTCACCAATCTCCTATCAAAATGACACTCTATGATCTCATTCAAACATCTGAATCGCATCGAAATCTTTAATTGAGATCCTTCAAGGGATAGAGGTCCTACCTAATGAAACCTTGCCCGTCGCTTCCATTTTAACACCCAACCACGTCGCTTCTCTCACCAAACAACCTACCTCCATAACCACTTCTGTCCCTATACAACAAGCCGCTGCTGTCAGTTTTTCTGAAGAATAAATTGTCATCTTTGGTGCAGAAGATCCTGATCCCGCTCTTTTCATCTCGGCTTACATTCGGGACATCCGGTACATTGTGTTATGATCGACGGGGGCTAGCCTAAACATCGTCTCTTCCAAAGCCTTCCAACATATGAATATCCCTCCTAGTTGCATGTGTGCCAACCCCACCATGTTGTGTTCATTCAATGATGCTATTACTTCTACCTTAGGCACCATGATCCTTAACATTCGTGTAGGGCCACGTACCTTACCCGAAATCTTCTATGTCCTTGAGGGAGAATTCCAATACAACATATTGTTAGGCCGCCCTTGGATCCAGGCTATGGGATGCGTTCCCTCCACCTTACATAGATGCATCAAATTCGAGTATGAGGGGAAGTCATACACCGTCAAAGTTGACGCTTCCCCCTTCAAAACTTGCAATATGTTATATCACCCTAATGATGTGCTTGTACCAGTCAAGGCACCCATTGATCCAGCCCAACCATCTACTTCAACCACGTCTCCACCATCCACCTTAACCACACTCACACCTTCAACCAATGAACCCACTGCCGCGAATACCACTTCCTTCCCCGCGGACAACATCCCAACTTCAGACCCCTTGGTAGATGTTTTTCAACACCTTACGCTAGGGGAATACCGCCTATACAATGTTAGCACCTTTCATACCCCACAGGAGTACGGACAGTTACATGCACATCCTACCTACGACCGTCGTGTGGGGGAGGTGATCTCCTACGGACCACCTAATTGCCACACCAACCTAACATATGGGGGTGTTGACACATCCTCTGTCACCCCTGAACCTCCCCTTGGTGTGGTTCCCTTCCAATCTGATTTTTGATATCTAACCAACCATCGTTTTGCCCTCACCTTCCTGACGACCGTGCTTGGAAGGGTTTTGGTTTTGGTCTTTATGAACAAGGCCGACACACGATCATTCCCGTAACTACCCACAAACACAAAGATCGTCGTGGTCTTGGATTTTTTGAACCACCTACACTGAAGAAACCTCATGTCAATTGTATCCAGGAAAACAACGAAGTCACCCCTTCCGAACCATCATCGCCCATTTTTCCATCTTCACCCACAGAGTCGATAGACCCGAATCTATCCCTCCTAACTTTTTTTTCGTGAATGCTATCTTCCTGGGCCCTCTCACTTATCAACGTGATAGTGAGGACCCATCTTCTTTCCCCCTTTTGTATCCAGAGATGATTGAAGAAGATTCACCTTCAATTAATGTTGTGGAGTGCCAGGATGATGACTCCATCCTCACCTACCTTGGTGCGGATGACTCTTATATTCAACGTGCCTTACCATCTGACACCCAAACTATGTTGAATGAATCAACTATAGAAATCAACATCCACATGGAGGATGATCCTCACATTGTAAAGATCAGAAAATCTCTTGATGCATTAGAACAAGCCGCCTTCACTACCTTCCTCTCGTGCCCGCAATCAAGCTTTTGCTTGGTCCTACGCCGACATGCCAGGAATCGATCCTAACATTGCTGTCCATAACATCACTCTGAAACTAGACTCTAAACTAGTTAAACAGAAACTAAGAAAAATACATCCATGCATTTCCCTCTTGGTGAAAGAAGAGCTTCAACACCTTCTTTCTATTTCTTTCATCTTACCTATTGACTATCCGCAATGGATTTCTAATGTCGTACCTATCACTAAAGCGATGGGGGGACTTTGGATATGCATGGATTTTCGGGACCTTAACCTCACTTGCCCAAAGGATGACTTCCCCTTACCTAGCATTGATCAACTTGTTGATCTCACTGCGGGCCATGAGATGCTTTCTCTCATGGATGGCTTCTCGGGATACAATCAAATTTTGGTAGCCCCGCCGATCAACATAAAACTACCTTCATTACCCCCTGGGGGACCTTCTGCTATCGTGTCATGCCATTCAGCCTTAAGAATGCTGGTGTGACCTATCAGCGAGCTATGACTTATATTTTCCATGAAATTATGCATACTATCCTTGAGGATTATGTCGATGATCTTCTTGGAAAATACAAACATCGCAGTGAACATCTCGATGTTTTAACCATTATTTTCGATCACCTGTTACAATACTGTGTTCGTCTTCAACCAAAGAAATGTGTCTTTGGTGTCCTTTTAGGAAAACTCCTTGGCTTTATCGTCTCTTTGCGTGGCATTGAGGTCGACCCAGCTAAAGTCAAAGTAATCCTAGAAATGCCCCCACCCACTAACCTCAAACAATTGCATAGTTTGCAAGGAAAACTCCAATCTATCCATCGTTTCATTTCACAACTCTCGAGACCAATGTCAACCTTTCCATCATCTCCTTAAAAAGACATTGTATTTCAATGGAGCAAGGAATGCCACCAAGCCTTTGAGGCTCTTAAAGCTTATCTCTTACAGCCACCCGTGTTTATCCCACCTCAAGACGATTTCCCTTTCTACCTTTACCTTTCTGCCACCGACCATGCTGTAGGAGCCATGCTCGCACATCGTGACTCTTAGCATCGAGAACAAGCATTTTATTACATAAGCCGTACTCTTGTGGATTACAAGACTAGGTATACACATGTAGAAAAGTTGTACCTAGCCCTATCATTTGTGGCCACCAAACTCCGACATTACCTCCTGAATCACAAAACTTTTTCATCACCAACACTGACCCCATACATTATATGTATGCCAAACCTCATCTAAACCAATGCATCACCCGATGGCTTATGCTACTCGCTGACCTTGACCTTTAGTTTGTACACCAAAAATTAGTCAAAGGACAAACTATCGCAGACCAACTTGCGGAAGCCCCTTTACCTGGGGAACAATTTACTAATTTTACTTTCCCTGATGAGCTCATCGCAACTCTTTCACTCAGTGATGTGTCATACCCAATGACCCTCTTCTTCGATGGATCTAAATGCCAGCGTGGTGGAGGGGTAGGCATTGTTCTCATTCCTCTTGAAGGTGAACCTATGCCTCTTTCATTCAGGCTCGATTTCCCCTGCACTAACAACACAATGGAATACGAGGCCCTTGTTTTGGGTCTCCATGTTACATTACACTTAGGTGTGAAGTCTATTAATATTTTCGGTGACTCTCAATTGGTAGTAAATCAAGTTACTAGCATCTACCAATGTAAAAATGAGGAACTTCAAAAGTACAAACATTACATGGATTCACTTTTGACCTTATTTTCTCATTATTCTATTCAAACCATTCCCCACTCAACTAATAAATTTGCAGATACTATGGCTTGCTTGGCCTCACAAATTCTGGCCTCACCAACTGACTCAGACATATTTGTCTTGGTCCAATAACTCTTTTCCCCATCTTACTTAGTTCTCGGATGTTTGTATGGTAAATAATGTATCTATTGATTCGTAAGATACCTGGTATAACCAATTTCACAACTACCTTACAACCTCTATTCTACCACCTGACCTTACTAGTAATGGTAAACGTGCTTTTCTTAAAAGTGTTTCTCATTATGTCATCATAGGGGGACTCCTCTATAAATGTGTCTTTGATGGTATCCTCCTTCATTTCTGTCTAACCGGCGCCGAAGTCACTCATACCACTCAACAAATCCACGATGCAGACTTTGTGGCGGGCACTTTAAATGCCTTGCCATGGCCAAACGGATCCTTCGCCTAGGATATTATTGGCCTACTCTCAATAAAGATTGCTGCAAATATGTTAAGTGTTGTGTTATGTATCAACAACATGCAAACCTTCAACATACTCCTAGCCACCCGTTATAGGTCGCACGAGATCTTTGGCCTTTCTCACAATGGGGTTTAGACCATATTGGCGAGATTCACCGCCTTCTTTGTAACATCACCGTTGGATCATCACAACAACTGAATATTACACTAAATGGGTGGAAGCAGTTCCACTCATTTCAACCAAAAAATAAAAAATCGTTGAGTTCATCAATCATCACATCATCTGTCGTTTTGGTGTTCCTCATCGCCTGATAACAGATAATGGAAAATCTTTCAAAAATAATTTTTTACAAGACCTTTGTGACAACTTTGGTATCAAACTTAGCTTCTCGTCACCCTACTATCCACAAGCAAATGGACAAGCTGAATCTTCTAACAAAACCTTAATCAAAATTCTCATGAAATTCATTAACAATTCGGAAAAACTGGCATGATCACATCCCCTTTGCCCTTTGGGCTTATCATACCAGCATTCATACTTCTACTAATGCCACACCATTCTCTCTAGTGTATGGTACCGAGGCAGTCTTGCCTCTCGAAATACAAATCCCTTCTCTTTGAATATCTCTTCAGGATATTCTCACCAATGATGACTTCCACCAAGAGCGGTTACCCCAATTAGAGCTTCTTGATGAGCGTTGTCTTATAGCTCTTGACCACCTGCAAATTTATCAAAAGTGCATTAAGCGTGCTTATGATAAGTGAATTCATGAGCGTACCTTTAAGATTGGTGATCTTGTCCTCAAAGAGAATCAACATGTAACCAAACTAGAAAAGAGCAAACATGGAAAATTTTCTCCTAATTGGATTGGGCCTTACATTATCACTCACACCTATGGATCAGGTACTTATCGTTTAGCTTCACTTAATGGTAAACCCGAGCCTGAACCCCTTAATGCCTTACATCTCTCGACCATTCTACTATTGAATTTAGTGTTACATCACTTCTTATCTACCTTGCACTCATCCCTTGAGCTCATTTACCACCTCATACACCTTGTTTCGTGCATCTCAAAATGGAATCAAGCTCACATGGTCTGATCATCACCTCTTCTTAAAGATGCCTTCCCTTTTTAGTCTGGTCCATGACTTAAAAGTATCAAAATAACAAGTTCTCAATTATACAATTTTGGGATATTCTTGAGTCAAACTTCCTGCAAAACTAGATGCTTCATGTCAAACAGACATCTAGACCTCTAAGCTATAAACTAGATTGTTCCCTCAAAGGACAGCTATGTGCAAAGCCGCATCTGTTATTATACACTAGACTGCTCCCTCGAAGGACAGCTATGTGCAAAGCCGCATCATGCTACTATAAGTAGACTGCTCCCTTGAAGGATAGCTATACAAATTCAGCCTCTATTGGAAGCTTCTCACATTGATCAGCTTCATGAAGACCTCAAGAAACAAAAAAATGCATATCCCATATAGACTTCTCACATCGATCGATCAGTATATCCGAGAAAATAAAAGCAAAACGATTCAACAAGTACTTTTGAGTCATGGACTCGTCTATCTAGGTTTGGATCTATTTCGTCAGAATAATCACCTTATAACAAGTCCTCTACGCCCCAGTTATACCATCCACCTCACCTCACCATTCTTCACAATAACAAAACTCAAGGGACGTGACATATATCCGATATATTGTGATTATACAACTCTTTTCACCTATCGACTTCTCACCTATGCAAGGTACCTAGAGATTCAAGCTCATCCTATGATAATACGTGATTTGTTTAGCTCTTTCCAACTATGGGACATTTTTGCCTCTTTTACCCGAATCTGGGATTATATGTTGACCTTAATCAGGACACGGTTCCCTAATGCTTGGGTAAGCTAACCCTCACTTCACCTATAACCACATCAACACCAACAACATTACTCTACCAACATCAAACTTTTACCAACCAACAAATTACCTAACCACAACCAAATTGCCTGAATTCACCTCTCCCTGGTCCTAAGGGAGAACTACATCGGTCTGAGGCCCCTCCTTGCTTTATGCAATGGGCTATGTAGGCAGCACTTTGGAGACATGGGGTCTCCCAAGGTTAGCTCGACCATCCCCTACCATAACCTATCATGTGTTGTGTTTTGCTTAAAAATATAAATGTTTTCGCATATTTATATTGATAACACTCACTTTTGTCCTTTATTAATCCAAACATTCAAAACACAACCATTTCTTATTATTATCATCAACTCAAAATCAACATACATATTCAGTTTTATTTAGATGTTAAACAAATACATCTTCTCTATCATCGACATGCAGGTCGGTTTCCTCATTTATTCTTCTACCCCTATAAAATTCACGTCGCCCCCGCGCCTCATCCCGAACTAGGTAGTGATGGTGATCGTCGACGCCACTCACCTGGCCTCTCCACCCTCAAAGGGGCCACTACTATTGGATCCTCCCACTGATCTCGCCAATCTCTCCTGTAACATACAAATATGCCCTCTCGCATGGAGGAATCTTGCCTCTAGCCTCTCCACTCATGACTGTGAAACCTCTAACAATCCCGTTGTCTCATTCACCTGTGTTTGAAGCTGATGAACTACACCCTGCAGGTGGTCTCTCTCTCGTAATCACACAGCTATGTCGAGAATGATCAGCCCTCTCACGTGTACCTCACAGCTCTGCTACCCACCATAATCTATAAGACTCTGTCACTCCTGCATCCATTACCCTATGATCGGGCCGCTTGTCTCCTCTCGGTCCTTCGAAGTGTCGGTCGTGGCAAGTGAGAGAAGGGTACCTCGGCATCGATCCTCCTATATGGTCTATGAGCCATGGGTATATCCTGAACAAATCCAAATTGTCGCCGCACACGATCTAGAGGAATCCTCTCTTACTCACCTGGCATGTGTCCCGTAATCCACCTTAATCACTCTACACCCCTCAAATCCTCGGCTATGTTCACTGTCACTATGTAGTTCCCATACGGTCTCCAAAAATATCCGCCATCATCGCCATCTCCCACATCTGCCTATAATACTTAGCGTCATCTATCACGGTTTCGGCTCTTGCCTCTTGCTCTGTCTGGACCCACCATCTGAATCCCAACCTCTGCATTCCTATCTCTTCTCCCTGGATTGGTTGGCCTATTGGTCACACACACACAATGTGCTCATAGGCCCAACAATGTAATAAATATGCACAATCTAGTGTAGTCCTATGATTTCACCTGCATGCCCATAAACCCCTGTATAGCTCCGCAAGATATGCAGGTGCCCATGCAAAAGTAACGCTACCTTCTATCATCTCACAAATAATACACATCAATGATTTCAGAAATCTTCCCCATCCACTCTAGGTAATGCATAATACCCCACCGCTATCATTAATACCACTGCCAACCTTGTTGCCTCAGGGTGTGCCGTAAACATTATACCATAAGTGAATGTCAAACCTTGTTGTGTCAAATCTCGAGCAGCTGGACAAAATACTGTTGTTATTGCTGCCCGTGCCACGTTAGGCCCTACCTGATACACTGGTCTTCCTGTAATTGGGAGTCTCAGAATTCGGAACACATCTTCTAACATCACTATCATCTCCCCTGTTGGCAGAATAAAGGTATTCTTTTCAGGATTCCATCTCTCAATCAACGCCTGCAACATAGCATGATTACGTGTGATCCGTGAATAATAGTGGATTCCGCTTAACCCCACATGGTTTATTAATGCCCACTCAGCTGGTGTTACATCCACTTGGACCCGTGACAACAAAGCTGGCACCCTATCATTCATCCTCAACCCTGCCTGTGCCTGCACACATTAAACCAACAAACAACAAATCAACAAATAACTTCCCACGTGTTTTTTATCGCAATCCGTAACTTTACACAGTATCGATATCGGTTATAGACAACCGATACCGGTTACCTAACCGATACCGTTATTCCTAAATGATATCGGTCACTGTCAATTCCAACCACCCCACTCAAAAACACCACCTATGATAACTTCTGCGCTCATTTTCCCCTCTCTGTCCCTATGCACATATCTCCAACACCTGATTACCTACCCTACAACACTCACCCCATCCCAAGCTCTTGCCTATCACCTTTCTACCCATTTACCTTACCACATTCTATTTATAACCATGCAAAATCTCATTACAACCAAAACAATATATACCTCCTGGGATGCAGCAGTTTGAGGTGGAACCTGTCTTCCCTCTCCTCTCTGCCCGCTGGATGCTTCTCCTTGTTCAGCCATGTTCACCACCCTCTTCACTATTACTTGCCTTTACGCCTTCTTACTCCAAGCTCACGATCACTGTAGCTGTCTCTTTCCTCCTTATCACTCAATTCTCCCATGCAACTACCCTGTATGGATGACAACAACCTCGCATCTTCCTATTTAACATGTTGCATGACTCTAAAAATAAGAATCTAAAATTGCCTCCCTAACTTTTCTATTTTTAGAAAAGCTTGTTTTAACATAACCGATGTCGGTTATATAACCGGTATCGGTCAAACGTAACCGGCATCGGTTATCTAACCGATATCGGTCAGCCTATACCTATTTTGATTATATCCAGGCCTTCTATTTGTTTTTGCAAAACTTTGGCGGCGCCCGCCTCTTTTCCCTGCATAATGACATCACTATCAACATCCATCATCATACTAAACATCAATATTTCAAAACATATGCATATCATTAAAACATCATCCACATCATTTATATATACATCACAAACATTCCAATACCATCAACACAAAAACATAAAGCATTATAATATATGCACCAAATCCACAATTACACACACCATATGGATCAACCTCATCATCTATATATATAATCAAAACAATGTTACAATATACAAATTGCCCTGCATGGGGCCTCTATCATACAAACCAAAAATACAAAGTCGCATGTAGGCCATTGTCTCTGTCAAAATCTCGACTCAGCTCGCAGGCCGGCCTCTCATGTCAAAAATATACTCGGCTCGCAGGCCGGTATCAACTATACAACATGTACTCGGCTCGCAGGCCGGTATATATAACAAACATGAATACATCAAATGAGGGCACGCAGGCCTCTATATACACACTCGGTTCACAGACCGGTGTCTCTATCAAATCAGAAAAACCTAGCTCTACTCCTGGGGTGACTCAGCTCTCTCCCCCTCCCTCGGCTCATCTCTCATCTCGGCCTATGTGCTTTGGATCTCACCTCTACTCACTACTAACCCACCAGTGCAGCTCGGCCCCTCGTGACTGTGACTCCAGGATGTCTCGGCTCTGTGAGCTACATATGGCTGATAGTCGGCCCCGGTACCATCTAGTACATCCTGATAATATCGGGCCTCCGCTCTTGCCTCCATGTAGCGGGCCGTGCCACCATGGCTGGTGGGGCTGCTCCCCCGACTCCTAATATCACTGGGCCCTGTCCTGCCTGTACACCACGACCACACTGTACACTGTGGAGGGTGATGGAGCTGCCATCGGAGCCTAAACAGGGACCTATGCCTGTGCCTGAACAAGGATCTGGCCCTGCGGCTGTGCCTGTGCATGTACCTGTGCCTGTCCCTGTGCCTGGGCCAACTACCCCTGTAGCACTCTGATATGTGCCTATCACGCAGCAAGTTGTCCCCTGCACAATCGCACTGCCCAAGAGACGGTCCCTCTCCACTATAACAGCCGCCAAATCTGGTTGTGCGGGTTGTGCTCTCATGGCTGCCCTCTGCCCTACCCACCAAACCAAAAATGCACCTGTAACACCGGCATCATCCACCGTATCATCCGCCGGTCTCTCATGACCCAGACTGGATCCCATGGCTGTGGAAGAGGTAGTGGTGCCTCTACATCCTCCCTCCAATACTGTGGGAAGGGAGGTGGCTCGTCCTGTCGTAGACCCAACTGTCGGTGTACCCTCTCTAGGGGAATCTACTCATGCTCCCCGGGTCTCCGTCTAGCTATCTAGAAGATATACTGGATCCATCGTAGCTGTGCTCGGCTCCTCCTCGGGGCTGATGGCCTCTGTATGGCCTCCATATAATATCTAGTGTGGTCAGGCCCTCTAACATATGCCGGTAGTACGTGACATCTCGCCCTACAATAACCACTCGTGGCTGGCCCACGACCCCCAACCACCTCTGGAACCCATACCTATACACTACCTGTGGCCCTGGCTGCTGGGGTAGCCCTACCGGTCATAAACACACAATGTGCTCGTAGGCCCAAAGAATGTAGCAAGAATGTCAAGCATATCCCGAATCACCTCATACGGCGATAGCCCCAGAGCTCTCTGTATAGCTACACCAAATACACCGGTGCCCATGCATAGTAGGTGTGCTCCTCCACCATCTCATGTAATACTCTAATCAGTGCACGTGGGAAGCGACCTCCCTCTAAGTCGAGAGGCGAAGCAGGTGATACTAATCATCATCGGCACGGCAAGCCATGTCTCCTGTCGGTGTGCGCGATACATATCGTTGTAGAGCAAATTCTCACACTATGATATGTAATCAAAGGGGCTGCATCCTAATACCTACGGGATGTTGTCCATTGTTGTCTCAACATCCACCGGAATACCGCCGCCTATGATTGGCGCCTCGGGATGTGATACACATCCTCTAGTGTGACCATCATCTCTCCAATAGGGAGATGGAAGACATTGGTTACCGATCCCATCTCTCGATGAGGGCAACCATCAGGTTGTGGTCCCTATCCACAGCCCTATATCTCTGGACTCCACCGAGTCCAACCTCCCACATGATGACCATTGTCTTTGAAGTCACATGTGGCCGCATCTGCCCAGAGAGCGGCATCCGATCCGATCGTCGTCAATTTCTTGGCGTGCCTGCAAAAACAACCCACTACATCAGGCCTACTCTTTCCAAAACAACTACCCAATAACCCCAATATCACTAACCCCACCCAACAAAACACCTACAATATCCCCTTTACCTATCCCACAACCTACCACCTACCCCACTCATACACCACCCGATTACCCCCACCCCAATAACCTTTCCTACCAACTCTACCTTTTCCCCTTTCACCCCACAATTCTATCCTACCCGCCTACAACAAACCAACACAACTACTTTCACATCCTTTCCCCCTACCCATGATAACCGGTACTGGTCACCCTCGACCACCATCGGTCCCCCACCCCTTATGTATTCCCTGTTTTATGAACTAACGTCGATAAGCACATGACCGATGCCGGTCTCTGAACCCACAACACCTTAACAGCTTGTGTGGTGACCGATGTCGGTTGCTTAGTGACCGACATCGGTCAGTGTGGGATTTCGGGGCCGATCGAAAATGGCCCCCGAATCCCCTTTTTCTATTTTTAACCTATCTACCCAGCCCAATTTCCTAAAAACTTACCCACCCTAATGTGTTGACTTACCTAACATATCTACCCATTCCATTTTATGATTTACCTTCATTTATTTATTATTTTATCACATTTTAGATTCCTACCCCAAAACCCACATCCTAGCTAAATTCATCAACTTCACACAGATAGGGATTTAGAACCTACCGGTATGACTACACGTCATCGTGGTGGGATAGGTGGTGGTGGTCTAGCTCCTCCAGCACCTCCTGCTCCTCCAGGCTGTGCCATAGCTCCAAATCTCCTCAGCAGGGTCCTCAACCAATCAAACTCTGCCTCCTGATCGCTGGGGCCTACCAATAACTCCCTCCTCCACTCAACTAGTGCCAACTCAGCCCACAAACTCAACAAAATCAATTCAACACTCAGACAAGCAAACGGTTGGCACTCAAATTGACAATGTGAAAATGACACGCCATATTTTTTCTTTTTATAGGTTTTGACCTCTAACCGATATCGGTTATGGCGCCCTAGAAAACCGATATCGGTCGTCTAACCGATAGCGGTCATAACTAACCGATATCGGTTACCTACCTAGTTTACCCTAACTCCTGTCCTTCTCCACCGAACTCTATTTTTCACCACATCACCTACCCCGGCCTTTGCTAAATAGCCTTATTTTGAATTCATGGGCCCAACCCAAGGCTGCAACCACTCACTTGGCCCAACCCAAGGCCACAACAAACCAATCGGCCCAACCCAAGGCCGCAACAAACCAACCGGCCCGACCCAAGGCCGCAACCAATCACTTGGCCCGACCCAAGGCCGCAACAAACCAACTGGCCCGACCCAAGGCCGCAACCAATCACTTGGCCCGACCCAAGGCCGCAACAAACCAATCGGCCCAACCCAAGGCCGCAACAAACCAACCGGCCCAACCCAAGGCCACAACAAACCAACCGGCCCGACCCAAGGCCACAACCAACCAATCGGCCTGACCCACGGCCGCACCAATTAAGTACCTCAACCGAAGCCCGCAAATTACGATTCTATCCACCCATAATGTAGTTGTTTGTTCAATCGAGCTCACCTGTTCGTGTTTTAGCATGACTAGGATACTTGAATTGATCAGCCAACCAGCTTTGCTTAGACCGAGACCGTGACGTTTATCTCAACCAAACCAACCATTTGGTACTGCTGAACATGCCTAAACATTTCGGTACCTTACCCATTATATCCCCTAGAGCTACTTCCTATGCCTTGGATACCAGGATTATATCAACCTTGTTTGGATAAACTATTGACCTTTGCCTATGAATTACTTTTTTCTCTTCAATTCGTGTACCCTAGTCGCACTACTACATTTCAACGTGCGTCTACCTCCTTGAACTTACCCCACCATCTTACCATCATCTCATCATAATTCACCCTTTATCAACCCTATCCCTGATTTCACGTCACCTCAATCTGTGATAGATTTGAGGGGGATTACCTATACCCTTAATTGGGGCAACCACTTTTTATTTTTGTCAGTGTAGCTTTAAAATACAAGCTACACGACAACAAGGGGAAAATGTAGACACCAAATTTGGGTCTTACGATGCCCTTTACCCCATATCTTGTCCCGCAACCTAACCCTACCTCACCACCTAAAACCTTACACACCTAATGATTTATTAATTACCTTATAATTAATAAATCCACATCTCCAAACCCGCCACCTCACCATGACCTAGCCCTAACCCTAAACCAACCTAATTAAGACCTATGACTTGGTCTAGACCCACATCCATGACTCATCACCCCTCACCCACACCAAAATGAGCCAAATAATGACTTGACCAAGCCCACAACTGATCCCTCGGGAGAAAAGGAGGGAAAGATGGTTGTTTTACTAAAAATAGCCACTTTGACCTAACCGACATCGGTTCCTACTCGACTGCCGTCGGTTACGTAACTACCATCAGGTTCCCTATTAATGACCTCCCCAACCAAAAAGAAAGGATCCGGAATTCATTTGTGTAGGAGAAAGAGAAGTGAAACAAGCAGAAGAGGTTACAGAGAAGAGCATCGAGCCGAAGACTGCAACTGAGCAACTGGATCGCTGTCACCCTCGTTCAAGCATTGGAAAAGACTGAGGATAGCTTCATCAGCTCACTTTCCAATACTTTGGATCATCCTAACTAAGCCTTACTGTCGCCACCACATTCCTTGGACCTGTATCTTCATCAGGAACTAGTAAGTATTATCTTGTAGTTCTTTGTTATCATTTTGCTTTAATTCATATCAAATGGGGAACTGACCACCTTCGAAAGGAAGTCTAATATTTCCTGGGCCTAAGGCAGTTCCCTCACCTATTGTCTAACTAAGATCTGGTGGTCTTGTATTCTTACTTATAGGTAGTCCTTCCCAGACAAAAAGGAGTTCTTCACAATCAATCTGATCTCTCTACGGTATGTGCACACCTTCCCAACATTCAATAAGTATTCCTCCTAGCCCTAACCCTTATCTGCTTTCTCGGAGAATGAAAGGATAGTAGCAACTCTATTCCGAGAAAGAAATTATGTGCGAAACACATAGGTGAGGTTGGTGTGAAGGTAAGAAGGACCATGTAGGAGACACTCTCCTATGTGGTAATCATAGCGAGGGTGTTGGTGAAGACTTCCATACTTTTGTGGAGTAAGGAATGTGTTAACACTATATAAGTGATACTCCCCAGTGAGGCATTGAAAAATGTCTTCTAAGGGATCGAGTGCTCGATATATGGGTAGCTAGGATGAGCGTTGTGTTAGAGGTTGAATCGAGAGGTGGAGATAGCTGATTGGGAGGTGACAGGTCAGCCGTGGAGGTTGTGGCAGCGGTAGGGATGGAGAATGTAGCTATGATAGAGGTAGTGGTGGTGGCACTGTGAGTGAAGGTGTAGGTAAAGAGGAAGTGGTCATGGAGGTGGATGCCTTAATGGGTATAAGCATGTTGCAAGTTTTGAAATGTTATGGGTCAGCCGAGAATGGTATAGGTGTGCCCTTCATGCTCAAACTTCACACAATGATGCAAAGTGGAGGGAACACAACCCATAACACAAATCCAGGGTCTACCAAGCAACAAGTTATATTGAAATTCCCCCTCCAAGATGTAAAATAACTTTGGAATAGTGCGAGGGCCCACGTGAACATGGAGGATGACGGTGCCAAGTGTAGAGGTGATAGCATCATTAAATGAACGCAACATGACGGGATGTTTATGCATGTAATTTTTAGGTATGTGCATTTGGTCGAATGCATGGGAGGAGATGATGTTAATGTTAGCACCCCCATCGATCATAACACATCATACATGTATATCATCGATGTGGATAGAGATGAAAAGGGCTGGATCTGGGTCATCAGTTTGGTGCAATGCGATCTCTTCATCTAAGAAGCTGAGGGTAGCTACTCGGTGAGTAGGTGGAGGTGTCGAAGCATATAGTTATTTGGTAAGAGAGGCTACATGATGAGGTGTGATGATGGAGGCTATGGGTGTAGGATCATTGGGTAAAACCTCAATAGATTGAAGGACCTCCATGAGAGCTTGATGATGGGATTCAAAGGTTTGGATGAGGTCATAAAGGGACATCTTGAGGGAGGATTGGTGTAATTGTTTGAGCATGGCACAATGTGTAACCCCATTAGAAATAGGATAGGTGGGGCGCGTATAGTGACTTTAGGTGTGGGTGTAGATGGTATGTTGGGTATCGGGTTGGTAGGTGGGTTGGTTGCCTTTTCCTTTCCTTTGTCCTTCTATGCATGGGTAGCAACATGGATCATGTTGATTTGAGGTGGGGAGGTAGGTGAAGTAGGTGAGCCATGAAAGGTATAGTGACAAGAAGGGAAAAAGCCAAGTGGCGGGAAGGAACCTTGTGAGATGAGTTGGGCACACCGACATTTGGGTGGAGGTTTGGTAAGTTCTCTGATGCACACCATGTTAATTTCAAATCTCGGAGGTGGCTCTAAGATTTGTGGGGGTGGAGGTCTTGGTCACTGAGTAGGCAATGGAGGAAGAACTGTGGAGATTGGTGCTGGTGAAATGGGGTCCTCATCAAGAAGATCATCATCGTCAAATTTTTCTTTAAGAGGACATAACTGGATAAGAATGGTTTTCAAAGCCTTATAGTTCTCTACATCATGTCCTGGCACACGATGGTAGGCGCAAATTTTTGTTTCGTCAAACCCCTTTGGTTTGGGTTTGAGAGGGTCATAAGGTCTAAGAGGTGGTAATGTGATGACAGAAGTTTCAAGGAGGTTGGTTAAAATTTTGGCATAGGATCCCGCCAGTGGATCACAATGGGAAGTGAATGTGGGTTTGGGTGTAGGTGTGGCCAATTGTATAGGAAGGGTTTTTGCAAGAGGGGGAGTGGGTCAAGCTATGGTTTTAGGTGCTGGTGTGGTCTTAGGTGTTGGTCATGTTTGCTTGGGTAGGGATATGGTAGATGAACTAGAAAGAGAGTGTGTGGTTGGTTTGACTACCTTATTGGAGGGTAGCGGATTTTTTTCTTTAGGTTGCACCTTCTTAGGTAAAGGTGATATGGGAGAACACGAGATCTAGAGGGAAAAGCTAATGGTGGAAGAGGGCAAGTCACCCACGAGGATAACCAAGGTGCTTTATGAAGGTAGATGGTGCGGGCCACGCAGAGGTGTGAGAGAAAGAAACTAAATTTTCATGGGTAGTGAAGAAGTTATCTATGGTATTGAAGGTATGGGTGGTAAAAATGTTATAGGCATGGGTGGAAGTCATGTTGGGCACTTGGGTATGTTAAAGGTTTGCGATGGAGGAATGGGCTGATGTGTTTTTAATTTCTTGGCGGTGGAGGTTTCTTAACCAAGATAGAAGGATGATGTCCAAAGACGAGACGGAAGGGGTGAAGGTGATGAAGGTGTGATCGGAAAGGTTAGGGTACGAGATCTAGGGATTAGTTCTTCTTTGGGGGCCGATTAGTTTTGGTGTTAGTTTTGGAGGATGTGGCTAAATCTAACTTGATGGGTGGATGAGTAAGGCTAGCCGTTGGGATGACCCCTAAGGTAGTAATAGGTTTAGGCAAGGAAGATGATGTAGGTGTGGGTTTGGATGTAGATGCATGTTGGGTTATGGGTAGGGGTGCGAGTTGAGCCATGAGTGGTATCGTGGGTGAAATTGTGATAGTTGTGGTTCTGTGTTGTTTGGTTGGCCGAAATATTTTTGGTAGAAGTGAGTGACATCTACATTTGTGTTGAAATAAGAAGTAGAAGACACCCCCAAAGTAAGGCTCTATCCACATAATCTAGGCATTCGATTAAGCGTGAGAATGGCACTGCAGTGGGTGAGGTTGATGAGGATCCAATGGTGATTCCCATAAAATGTGTCTTAGAAATGGGGAATTTGCTAGCTTTAGCTTCTGTGGGTAAGAGAGCCAAGAGTAAGTCTGTAGGATCTTGGGTAGCTGATGGAGAATGGTCACCTAGAGGCAACAACATTTCTAAGGGATCTTTGATAGGTGGAGGAGATGACGGGTGTTCCTCTATGGGTGGAGGAGATAAACAAGCATTTTTGTGGGTCAGAGAGGTACTGTGGGTGACAGCTCTCTAGGTGGAGAAGCCAAAGGTGAAATGGTCTCAATGTTAACAGGAGGCTCCTTCATAGGTGAGGGAGGAGACAAAGGGTGTTCCTTTGTGGGTGGAGGCATAGGTGAAGTGGGTTTGTGTGTAGGTGTAGGATTTCGGGTTAGGATTTCCTCTATGGAAGGAATATGAGGTAATTGGGAGGAAACTGGTGCGTTGCTGAAAATATCATGGACCTCGCGGGTATGGCTATCATGAGTTGAGGTCTCTCTAGTTTGATCATAAGAAGGTGTATGATTAGGAAATGGTTTCTTGAAGATGTGTAGGTTTTGATTGGCAAGTAAATTAGGATTATCCAAGGTTAACTCACCTTTCTCAAGCAATTTCTTGGAAAATGTTTTTGAAAGTGATGCAATTGCCATCACTATGAACTTTTACCCAATGATAGTTACAGAATTCGTGCTCTTTGTACCATGTGGGTGTGGGGTGAGCAGGATCAAAACCAGTGTGTGGTTTTACGGGAGGAAGAGTGATGGTCCCATATTTAATGATATTTTCTAAGATAGAAGAATAATGCTCCCTAATTGGGGTGTATTTCCGTTGTTCCCATCTAAATTGAAAGGTCTGAATGGGAGAGAGATTAGATGAGGGGTTAGCTTGATTTGACGGATGGGATTGGCTGGCCTTAAGTACCACTACATTAGCAATTCCCTTAGTTTTTGAATAATTTTTCTGATGTTTTGAAGAAGAAGAGGTATCATTTGACTTAAATACTTTGAGTTTTTATTACGTAGTTGAATTTTCTTTTCTTCGATGGCCCGAATCTCTAGCTTTCGTGTCATGGTGAATGCCTCATCAAAGGTTCGGAAAGTCTGACTTGAGGTTAGTGAGATATGTCTAGCACAAGCTCATGTGAAGAGCTCTATGAGTTCGGTTTGTGGTAGTTGGAATGTGAGTTGATTGATTAGGCTACGCCAACGAGTGAAAAAATCTACGATAGATTTGTCATCATATTGATGTGTAGAGTAGAGGTCAGTCATGGTAACCTTCTTAACAACATTGATGGAGAAGTGATCCAAGAAGGCTTGGGCTACCTAATTAAATGAGAAGATAGAATGTCTAGGCAACCCACTATACCAATCTAATGCGGGCCCGTTAGAGACATGGGAAAGGTCCTCAAGAGCAAAGCATCATCATGGGCAATAAGATAACACCCATGTTTGAAAGACCACAAATGTTGTTGTGGGTCCTCTTTTTGTTGAAGCGGTTAAATTTAGGCATTTCCCAATGTATGGGATATGGACGAATAGGAATGGATGGGTGGATGGGCTCATTACAAATCTCATCATAGGTGAGAGAGTTGCATGTGCCAGAAACCGATGCCTCCAATGTCTGCATCTTGTCCATCATTAACTTGATTAAGTCATTGGTAGGTTGTGATGGATGGGTACCTCCTATAGTGTAAGGAGGTTGGTGTTGGACATATGATGGAGGTGGCATTCCAGTATATGGTGATGCCATATAGGTAGATTGAGAAGGAGGAAGTGAAATAGGGGAGGTACCCCGAATGAATGATAGATGAAATGGGAGGCTGCTAATAGTATGTATATGGAGGTGGAAGGGTCGTGGTGACCCTAGTAGCAATGGGGGCTAAGGACTGTGGAATAGAAAGGAAAATGTTTTGAAAAGGGGTAGGGGTCACCGACACTGGGGGTGGTTGTGTAGCTACAGGTATATGTGAGATAATAGGTGCGGATGAGGTTACATTCTGGGTAGTTGGTGAAGGTATGGTGGATGTAGTGGGTGTAATAGATGTGGCAGACGTGGTGGTCATAGCAGGTATAGGGCCTATCTGAGAAATGACTGGGGGTAAGGTAGGTGCGGGTAGCGTGGAGCTAGCAGAGGCTAGAGCAGAAGTAGGAGTGAGTGTCGGGGGGATAGATACGGGCATGTCGTATATCAACTGACCCGAGGCATCTCAAGTGGATGAGTGGGAAAGATAGAACTGTAAGGTAATAAGGTTCTAGTCAAGGAGTCGTGTAAACTCCTCATCCCCTGTGGTAATAGTGATAGGTGGGTAGGATCCATGGGTGATAAAATAGAAGGTGGTAAAGGAATAGGTGGGAGTGGTTGACAACTAGCATGGAATATGAGGGCATTTTCTTGGCTATGCGTCAGCACCATGTGAACAAGTACTAACGTGGTAGGACTGTCAAATGACATAGAAATATAGCAAAGATAGGAAAAATGGGTGGTGGTAGGTGGGTTAGGTATAAATTTTAAGTTGGAAATTTGAATAGGATAACCAATGCCAATTAGATTAAACCGATGTCGGTCGAGGTAACCGTAACAAGTGGTCGGTCATCATGAAAAATGGACAGTTTGTCAAAATAAGGAAAAAGGTTAATAATCGCCTAGTAGATAAGATGTTGATGGATTTATCAAGACAAAGAAGATGATGAGAGCTTCAGAGACTATGAAAAGTAAAGAAAGTGAAGCAAGTGTCCTTTTGGGTAGGTTAACGAAAAGAATAGTAAACCGACACCGGTTGGGTAAAATCGATGACGGTTAGAGGGCAATTGATGACAGATCATTGGACCGACACTAGTTCTTGTGAAATTGAAACAGAGATGAAGAGAAAGTGGTTGTGAGTTAAAATTGGATATGGAATCAAACCTAGAATTCTGAGAATGATGAAAATAGGGTCCAGGCATACTCATATGAAGCTGGAATACACCAACTATGATGAGGAGCGTGCAAGGAAAAATGAAAAGATGAAGAACATGTCCTCTCACCTCAAAATGCAAGCTGAGCGAAACAATAAGAAAAATACGATCCTAACAGCTTCTTTTTTATTATGTTTGTTCAACTTATGCTATTAAGGACTGACTCATGAACTTTAGAATAGAATTTTTTGTGAGGAAGGCTTCCTACGAAGAAAGATATCTAAAGGGAGAGGTTTCAGGTATGTTATGGTGGGGGCAGGTGTCTTGTGAAGTATGACTCGACATAAGTAGCAAGTTGGGGAGTAGCTGCCAATCCTCTTATCAGTGTGATTGTTGACAGGCATTCCTAAGAAAGATGTCATTTAAGAATGTGTATATTTTTTTGAATTTGTGTAGTTTGGTAAGATTCGAGAGAGAGAGAGAGATGTGCTTTCTATGATTTGTTTGTCAACCATCAGCTGGGAATGAATTCCAGTGTATAGGTTGCCCTCAGTTAATGTGAGCTAATGCAAGAAAGCAGAATGAAATGAAGTTGATTTTAAAACCCAAATCGAAATATTGAATTCGATGACACAAAAAGATGGACTTTCACTAATGCGATACTAATGAAAAGAAAGAAATGTTTGTTTTAAAGCACCAAAATATGATTGATTTTAGACAATAGAAGAAGAGAAGATTCCAGGGGAGAAATTTTAATGTGAGAACCTTTTAGAAAGGAAACAAACATGCAGATTTTTACCTAGAAATGAAGAAATGCAAAGAACCCCGAATGGGTCCCACCAGGCATGCAAAAATTTTCACCTAATTCTAGATCATTTCTTTGAATATCAACGAAATAAATAAGGGTAGAGGGCTAGGAGGAATACCTATTAAAATGTTGGTTATAGGTTGTTGCACGCGTATGACTTTTTGATCCATGGTGATCATGGGAACTTCCTTTTGGCTTAGAGGAATTACTGAAATAGAAAACAAGACAACCGAATAAAAGTTAAATAGTATATGCAAAGGGTACTAGCGTATGCTAGATTCGGAAGTGTGATACTCCTAGACGAGTTGTCAATCCACTTTTTTAAAACAACTCAATGTTAACAATAAATAAAATCCTACTGTAGTTAAAATGATTTAGGTATCTCATTTGACTAAAATAAGAAAAATTGTTCACAACAGGCTAAGCTATGACTGAATCTTAAGGTTAGGGTCTCTCACAAAGTAATCTTGGTACTATTTAGGTCTCGATTCTGGGTTGTTTTGGGTATTTGGTGGAGGTTTTAAACTTTTTTCTTGGTCTGAGGGTAAACACATAGATACCGACATCGGTCTGGTATGACCAATGTCGGTTTAGGTTAACCGGCGACGGTTGTGAGTAACCGGCGTTGGTATGGTTGGGGTACAGGAAACCCAATAAAAACTTGATGTGAGGGTAGATATAAAGCTAAATGGAAATGGAAAGGGAAATGGAAAGGTCTATGTAGGTCTTAGGTATACTCAAGGATCTCTAAGAACCGGATATGGGCAGTTCAACAGTGTGGGTGAAAGAATGGTCAAGTTTGCATGGAGGTAAATGGTGGGGGAATGGGAATGGGAGTAGAAACTAATAACAAAAGTAAAAGAGTCTACTAAAATGACAATGGACAAGTGCTAGTTAACAAAACACTTACTTTGTTGTATGAGCTTGATGTCTGGTTAGCAATAGCAGTGATCAAATGGAAGGAACTTGGTGTGGTGTTGGCACTTCCCCGGATGCTCCCGTGAAGGAAAATGGCATTGTGATTACTTCTGATGCTAGATGTGGATGCTTTGATGCATGTAAAATGTTATTTCTACTTGAATTCAACTTTGGTTTCATCTCTCACTCTTTGAAAAAGTGCCAACCTCAAAATAAGGTTGTTTTGGGGATTAAATGGTAACCGACGATGGTTCCGGGTTGACCAACTGATGGCTTAGGGTAACCGACGTTGGTTAGGGTAGGATTTCCTAGGTTTTCTAAAATGGGTAGATCCCCTTGATTTTCTTGGATCTCGTTGATTTCCTTCTATGGATTAGAATGGAAACTTCCTTTCTAATGGGTGGGAATGTGGTTAGAGGGAATGTAGGCTTTGATTTTTAGGGTTTAGGTAGGTCTTAGTTAGTTATGGCAACATACTAAGAATAGGTCTTAGGGTGAGGTGGCTAGATGAGGTGTATAGGTGAGGTGGATGGTGTGGGCATTATCCAATTAGGATATTTAAATAATAAATATTGTGAGGACATGGATTAATTTAATTAATATTAGAGTGGGGTGAAAGGGGCCATGGTTAGGTGAGTTTGTTTGAGGTGGTTATTTTTCGAGGGACCAAGGGGAGTTTGACACAATTTTGGTGTCTACAAACCTATATTTTGGAAGTCATGCCAGGATGATGGTTAAAAAAATTTAACCATAGCTCACATTTTTAAACTTTCTATACCAAATCACTGAAAACAAACTACACAGTTCTTGAACAACATCTTTCCCAGAAGAAGTTGTCAATAATCACACAATTAGAGGATTGACAGTGGGCTCCATCTAGTTTCTCTATCCATTCATCATCTTAGAGAAGGATCTCCCATGTCAAAACTTACTTGAAACTAGCCATAGTTGTCAACTTTTATAGGGCATATTTGTTAACCAAAAATTATATCCTACTTATAGTCAATCCTAAATGGCATAAGCCACAACATAAAATCTACAGCTTAGGATTTCATGTTTGTTATCTTTTTGTCTACTTGCGTTTTGAGGTGTGAGTTGTGTTTATTCATTCTTTCTTATCCTTTTATGACCCACATCATGACTGGTGTATTCCATTTTATTTTGGGTTTATTAGGACTCCTCATAGCCATACTCAGTCTCTGGTTTGGCCCTTTGATTTGATCTAAATCACCAAAACTTCATTTTTCCTTCACTCCCAAGCTTTCATAGTAACCGATATCGGTCCAATGACCACCATCGATTACATAATCTCACCGCCATTAGTTAAGTGACCAACGTCAATTTTATGTTTTTGGTTATTTTTACCAAAATAGTATTCTCCACCTTTTTGTTCTTTTTGTGTCTTGTTCTATCATTTTATCACACTTTTGGGTCTCTGATATCATCTTCAAAGTCTAGGTTGACCCATTTTCACCTTTCATTTCTAGATCTTTGAGTCTCTTATTTTCACATGATGGCGACATTAGTCTAAGGTGACCGACGTTGGTTACCCTATTACCAACATCAGTTACTCAAACCGACGTCGGTATTGTATTTTGATTTTCCAATCAGAACAATGATATAATCACTCATTTTAGACTAATTTTTCCCCATTAATTCTATGATTTGACATCATCAGAGAATCTTAGAATACTTTTTTATTGTCAATCACATGGTTTTGACTCGTAAACAAGCTAACACTCTCATGTTTCATGCTAGCCACCAGCCACTCCCACCTATCCCATCACCCCTTCAATCTCATCACCCATGGACCCCAATCAAGCTCTTGCCATACCCACTAGTGATGAGGAGTTTTTGAGACTCCTTGATCACAACCCTATTACTTTACAATACTATCTCCCTCATTCATCTACCCTGTAATTCATTTGTGTAGCTTCTATATGTCATGCCCGTGTCCATTCCTCCTACCCTCGTGCCCACTTCTGCATATGCTACTACTAGCTTAGCCTTACCCTCTTCCACCTTACCACATGTGGTTTCCTAGCTTGACCCTACATCATCGATATCAGCTACACCTACAACATTTATTGCTCCTTTTATGTTTGTTGCTCCTATGATGTCAACCATTCCCGTATCAAATTCCTTGAGTGTAGGTCTATTTACATCTGCCACCTCTCATATGTCTATTGCATCTCAGCCACCAATGGTGACTATATCCCATACTCCCTTCCAAAAATTGTCCTCTCCATCCATGAGTTTCTTCCTCTAATTGATACGAGAGTCTTTACATCCACTCCACCTACCCACACTTATCACCAACAACCCCTATTTCATCTATCACTTATTTAGGATACTTTCCATCCACATCTATTCCTTCCTACATTCCTTCCTCAAAATTTTTGTACTCAGCACCAACACATAGTGGGATGCCGCCCACATCATAACCTCATCATATACTCCCTTATACTGCAGGAGGTTCCCAGTCATCACAACCTACCAATGATCTTATCAAAATGATGATGGGCAAGATGCAAACATTAGAAGCATCTATCTCCAACTCACATAACTCTCTAACATACGATGAGATTTGTAATGACCCCATTGACCCATCCGTTTTGATTCATCCATACCCTCCCCATTGGGAAATTCCTAAATTCAACTGATTTAACAAAAAAGAAGACCTGGAACAACACTTGTGGTCTTTTCAACATTTGTGTTATATGATCTCTCATGATGACGCTTTGCTCTTGTGAACATTCCCAATGTCCTTGACAAGACCAACTTTAGATTGGTATAGTGCTCTACCTAGGAATTCCATCTTTTTATTCAATCAGGTAGCTTAGGATTTTCTAGACCACTTTTTTATCAAAATTTTCAAGAAGGTCACCATGACCAACTTGTACATGACATGCCAATATGAAAGTGAATCTATCAAAAATTTTATCACTTGTTGGCGAAGCTTCGATCAACCGAGATCACATTCTAACCGCCTCAAATTGAGTTAATAGAGTTATTCACCGGAGATTGTGTTAGAAAAATCTTACAAACTCTCCAAGTTCAAACCTTCCACACATTTGACAAGGCATTCACCATGTTTAGGAAACTTGAAATTTGTGCCATTGAAGAGAAGAAGATACAATTGTGTACCAAGAATGGTTTGTTCAAACCAAATGGTACATCTTCTTCTTCTAAACTGAATAATAATTATTCTAAAACAAATAGTATCTACCAATGTAGTATTTTTGAAATCCGGCCCATATCATCCATCTAACCAATCAAATCCTTCTTTCAATATGTTTCCTATTTAGGCTTTCCAGTTCAAGCGGGAGCAACGAAAATATAATCCCATAGGAGAACCCTACTCTTTAGTTTTAGAAAAACTTCTAAAAGCCGAAGTAGTCACTCTTCCACCCATCAAACCACATATTGGTTTTGACCCCTCTCATCCTATTCTTAAATGGTACAAAGAAAATGATTACTGAAACTATCATCGTGTTAGAGGTCATAACAACGGTAATTATATAATATTAAAAATATTGTCCAATAAATGTTAGATAATAGAGATATCTTCTTGGATAATCCTAATGCACCGGCTAATCAAAACCTTCACATCTTCAAGAATTCATTCCCAAATCACACCCCATCATCTAACCAAATTGGTGAAACCTTGACGGATGATGATCGTGAGGTTCATGTTGTTTTTGACATCATACTAGCTCTTCCTGCTCAATTTCCTCCTACTCCATCTATCGAGGAGATTCTTGCATGAGCTCCTTCATCCACGGAGGGACTTGTTTCATCTTCTCCTTTACCCACATAGGAGTCTCCCTTATCTCCTCCTTCACCCATGAAGGATTCCACCATATCTTCCGATGTAGTTTCCCCACTCACCTCTCAACCTGACGAATAACCCATAGTACTTACTCTTCTACCCACGGGAGAGTCATGCTTACCTTCTTCTTCACCAAAAGATGAACTTACCTCATCCAACTTTTCATCTCCCCTACCCACAGGGGATCCATTAGCAGCATCCCTTCCTATTGGTGATAATTATCCATTGGCTTTCAAGGATCCTGTTGATTTACTCTCGTCTCTTTTACCCACGAGTTTGAAGCCAATCATTTCCCTGTCTCACAAACATTCTTTATAGGAATTACTACCAAATCAACATCATCCCCCTCAGAGGTGTTGTTTTCACGTTTGGTTGACTTCTTGGATTATGTTGAAAATTTCATGTTTTGGGGATGTCTTTGACTTCTTGTCTCAACTCAAATGCAAATGTTGTCTGCTAATACTTCCACGATCTATCCAAAGGTATTTTAGACAACCAAACCCACCATGCCCATGCTAGTTGTAGTGATCCCTTCTTCATCACCCTCACCCACACCTAAACCTTTACCATCAAATGAACTTTTTCCTATGCCTAAAACCTTACCTATACCTATATCTTCCTCCACATCCATACCCATTTCCACATTGGGAGTCATATCGACATCAAGCCTATTCCATCCTCCTGTCAAACGGGATTTAGCCACGTCCTCACAAGCCATCGCAAAGACTACTCTCCTACCTAAGAGGAATACCCAACCTCTTAGGCCACATAAACCAGATTATCCCACTACCCCTCTATCACCTTCACCACTTCCCTCTATCCTAGGTTCCCACCCATCAACCTTGGCCAAGTAGCCTCTTACCTAGAGTAAATAAAAAGTATAGTAGCATAGCTCATCACGATCCTCTATTGCACCCAAATGACCTACACATCTTACACCTTTTCCGTCACCTACATCCATTCTACCTCTTATACCTACACCACTTCCATTATCCTCATAATTACTTATACCATTCCCTTATCTTTTATCAATACCTTCCTCCACATTGCCTTTTACTACAACCTTCATCATACATGCATTATTGCCTTGGCTAAGCTAGCCCCTTCCACCATCTACCTTCCCTTCTACATAATGCACTTATTCTTCACCTTTACCCAAGAAGGTGTAACCAAAGCCCAAGAATCCACTACCCTCCAAAGAGGTAGTTAAACCTATACCACCTTCAACAACTAGTTCACCTGCTACATCTTTACCCAAGAAGGTGCAATCCAAACCTAAAACCGTACTATCTACCAAACAGTGGTCAAACTTACTCAACCTTTGATTCCACCTCTGGTGGTGCCTCTCCCACCAAATTCACCCACACTTCCATTTAGACCCACACTTAATTCACATTGTGATCCATTGGCAGGGTCTTATGCCAACATCTTAGCTAACCTTTTGGAAACCTCTGTCATCACATTACCACCACTTAGACCTTATGACCCACTCAAACCTAAACTAGAAGGGTTTGATGATACCAAAATTTGTGCTTACCATCGTGTGCCAAGGCATGATGTGGAAATTTTTAAGGCTCTTAATAATATTCTTCTCCAATTATGTCCTCTCAAAGAAAGCTTTGATGATGATGATCTTTTAGATGAGGACCCTATTCTACCTTCACTTATCACCACATATCCTCATTTCTTACCTATTCAACGACCTTAATCTCCACCTCTAAAACCCTTTTATCCCCTTCCAACATTTGAGATCAATATGGTCCACATAAGAGAGCTAGCCAAACCTCCACCAAAATGCTAATGTGTTGCATTGTTTTCACAAAACTAGTATATGCCCTCACCATATTTTTTCCCATCATGTTGCTACACCTATCACGACTCACTTTCTCCTTTACCACATATTAATATGGTTCAAATTTCAACTTGAGCCCAAAAGGAAAAAGGAAATAAGAAAACATCCACTCATTTGCTATGCTTTTACCCAATATTCCATATGCACTTGCACAAAAAATCACCATCCATGGACCCACATAACCTATTTTTGATAGGGTTTCCCATTGGATAATGCTTAAACAATTGTACCAATATCCTCTAAAAATGTCTTTATACGACCTTGTCCAAATAGCTGAGTCTCATCGACAAGCCCTCATTGAGGTTCTGCAATCTATTAAGGTTCTACCTAATGAACCTACTCCTATTGCATCCATTATCACTCCTCACCATGTGGCCTCTCTCACCAGTTCGCCCCCTTCCTCTTCTCCCGCTGCCACTCATCAAGTAGCCTCTCTCAGTTTCTATGACGATGAGATTGTACCTCTCTAATCGGATGATCCTGATCCCTCCCTATTTATTTCCATGTACATTTAAAATATATGCATTCAACACGTTATGATTGATGGCGGTGCCAGTATTAACATAATTTCTTCCCATGCATACAACCAAATATGAATCCATACTAATTACATGCATGATAACCTAGTTATGTTGCATTCATTCACTGATGTCATGACTTTCACCATTGGCACCATCATTCTCCACATTCATGTAGGCCCCGTGCCATTCTTTAATTATTCTATGTCTTAGAGGGTAATTTCATTACAACATTCTACTTGCATGACCACTGGATTTGTGCCATGGGTTGTGTTCCTTCAACCTTGCACCATTGTTTAAAATTCAAACATGAAGGGCACAACTATACCATTCCATCTGACCCTTCACCATTAAATAACTATAACATGTTATATCAACCCAATGACTTCCTTATACTAGTTAAGGCATCTACCACCGCTACCACTTCTTCTTCAACCACTACCTCATCCACCAATGTTGCCACTACATCTTCCACAACTAACTCCTTTATTCCCACTCTGTCACATCTTCTACAACTGACCCATCAGCCAACCCATCTACTTCTCAAATAACTAATGCTTCTTCTTCCCAATTGTCCAATGATTCATCCATTCCCACTACCCACATATCAACTACTGATCCCTTAGAAGGTGTTTTTCAATGCCTCACTCTAGGGGAGTACCACCTTTATAATATTGACATATTCCTTACTCCTCAAGAGTATGGTAAACTTCACCAACATCCCCACTATGATCACCACATAGGTGAGGTTTTTCCCTATGGTCCTCCCCACCTTCGTACTAACTTAACATATGGGGGAGTTGATACTTCTACCTACTTGCTCAAGCCACCTTCCTAAACTTGACAATTTTCCTCCGGCCTTCAATCTCTCACCAACAGCCACTTCGCCCACACCTTCCTCCATCATTGTGCTTGGAAGGGCTTTGGCTATGGTTTCTAAGAACAAGGCAACCATACTATCATTCCTTGCACCACTCATAAGCATAAATACCACATTGGTATTGGATTTACCGAACCACCTTTTAGGAAGTCCCAAGTCAAATTCATTGAGGACAATAAACATTCCCCACCCCTGTTCACCACCTTCACCTACGAGTCTAAGGACCAAAAATCCATTCCTCTTAACTTTTTTTTGTGAACACCATTTCCCTAGGACCTCTTATTTATCAACATGATGGTAAGGCTCCCTCTTCTCTTCCCTTCATGTATCCTAACATGATCGATGACAATTCCCCTTCTATTAACATCATTTAATGTCAGGATGATGAGTCATTTCTCACCAACCTTGGTGCGGAAGATTATTATATTCACCTGTCATTACCTTCTAATATGCAAACCATGTTGAATGAATTGACCATCGAAATATATATTCACACTCAGGATGACCCACACATTCTAAAAATAGGCTAATCTTTAGATTTTTCTTTAAAAAGAAAGCTTTCACTTCTTTCCTTTGGGATAATAGCAACTATTTTTCTTGGTCCTACGCATCTAATATGCCCAATATTGACCCAAAAATCGTGGTCCATAATATAATAGCCATTCCCAATGCCAAACCCTTAAAACTATCAAAGAATAAATCCAACACCTTATTTTGGTTTCCTTCATCCTACCCATTGATTATCCCCAATAGATCTCTAACATCGTTCCTATCACAAAACCAACAGGGGACTCACGAATTTACATGGATTTCTGTGACCTTAACTTAGCTTTCCACAAAGGTGACTTTCCTCTATCTAGTATTGACCAACTAGTTGATCTCACCACTAACCATGATATGTTATCACTCATGGATGGTTTCTCGGGTTATAACCAAATATTACTCACCACGGAAGATAAAGACAAAACCACCTTCATCACTCCTTAGGGGACCTTTTGTTATTGTGTCATTCCCTTTTGCCTTAAAATGCCGATGTTACATATCAGGGGCTATGACTTATATTTTCATGACATCATGCATATCATATTAGAAGATTACATGGACAAGATTATTTCCAAATCTAAACATCACCAAGCACCTTGCTTTGTTTAGAGTTTTCTTTGATTGTCTCATCAAATATTTTGTTTTCATTTAACCTAATAAGTGTGTCTTTTTGTTATCTCTGGAAAGATCCTTGGTTTTATTTTTTTATTTGTGTGACATTGAAATTGATCCCACAATCAAGGCTATTCTTGAAATTCCTCCACCTACAAACCTTTGTCAATTTTGTAGTGTGTAAGGAAAGTTGCAATCTATTTTTCACTTTATTTCTCATCTTTACGATTCTTTACCATCCATTTCATCATCTCCTCTAAAAGGATGCCTCCTGTAAATGGGATGATGAATTCCACAAATCCTTCAATGCCTTAAAACAATACCTCCTCCAACCACCTATGTTCATTCCCCCTAAGCATGACCAACCAGTTTACCTTTATATTTATTCTATTGATTATTCCTTGGTGTGATAATCATTCATCATGATGAGAAACACAGGGAGAAAACACATTTTATTATATAAGTTGTATGATTTTAGACTACAAAACTAGATATACTCATGCCAAAAATATATGTTTAGCCTTAGTTTTTCTCGCCACTAAACTTCTCCATTACCTACTCAACCACATAAGCTTTGTTGTCACCAATACTTACCCCTTATATTACATATACACTAAGCCCTACCAACATCAATGTGTTGCATGTTGGCTCATGCTTCTTGCAGACCTATATCTCGAATTCATCCATAAAAAATTTGTCAAAAGAAAAACAATTGCTGACCAACTCACAAAAACACCTCTCTTTGGAAATCAATCTTCTAACTTTGATTTCCCTGATGAATCCATAGCTACCATCTCTCTAAATGATACCGTTTACCAGATGATCTTATTCTTCGATGGTTCAAAATGTCGGTGTGGGGCGGTGCTAGATTTATCTTCATTCCTATTGATGGTGAGCCTATGAAATTATCTTTCAAACTAGATTTTGATTTTACTAACAATTTCACCGAATATGAAGCACTCATGTTAGCTCTTCAAACCTCCATAGCCTTAGACATTAAATCAATTAATATCTTTGGTGACATTTAACTCGTTTTGAACCAAGTTAATGGTATACACCATTTCTTTAAGGAGAAAATTCAAAAGTATAAGCATCATGTTGAAATGATTTTGACTACCTTTGACCATTATGAACTTCAAACCACCCCGCATTCCACTAATAAATTTACAAACACCATGGCATGTCTTGTTTCTCAAATCCCCGCTTCACCCTCCAACTCAAAAATCTTTGTCACAATACAAAGGTTTTAATCACCTTCTTATCTAATCCGAGACGTCAACCTTGTAGGAAACATTGAAACTGACCCACATGACCTTTGGTATAAGAATTTTGTTGACTATATTTCCCTTTCAATTATGCCTCCATATCTTACTTGCAATGGATAACAATACTTTCTCAAAAGTGTCTCTCGCTATGTCATCATGGGTGGTCTTCTTTATAAACATGGCTTTGACACTATCCTCTTACTATGCCTTACAAGTTCTGAAATTACATACACCATTAAGGATGTTCATGATAGGATTTGGTGGGGGTCACTTCAGTGGCTTAGTTATCGCCAAGCGCTTCCTTCAATCAAGCTACTACTAGCCAACCCTAAACCATGATTGTTGTGACTATGTCAAGCATTATGTGAAGTGTCAGAAACATGCTAATCTTCATCACACCCCTAGTCACACCTTACAGGTCACACGATACCTTTGGACTTTCTCTCAATGGGGTTTAGATCTTGTCAGAGAGATCAACCCTCATTCTTCCCAACATCATCAATGGATTATTACCACTACCGAATATTACACTAAATGGGTGGAAGCCATACCTCTTATTTCTACAAAATATGAGAAAATATATGAATTCATCAATCATCACATCATTTGTCACTTTTGTGTTCCTCACTACCTCATAACCGATAACGTTAAATAATTCAAAAACAAAACCCTTTGGAAACTCATGATGCCTTCGACATTCAACTCAATTTTTCTTCACCTTATTATCCTCAAACAAATGGCCAAGTTGAATCAACTTAAAAAAATCTAAATAAAATTCTTATGAAAGTGGTTGACGATACTGGTAAGGATTGGCATATGCACATTCCTTTTTCCTTATGAGCTTATCGCACTAGTATTCATACCACAATTGCTGCCACACCTTTCTCTTTGGTCTATGGTACAAAGGTCATCTTGCCTCTTGAAGTCAAAATCCCATCTCTTTGTATCTCACTCACGAGATATGTTAAACGATGATGATTTTCACTAAGATCGTTTGGTATAGCTTGAGTTATTAAAACACCATCTAAATTCTCTTAATCACCTCCAAATCTACAAAAATTATTAAACGTGCCTATGATAAATGTGTCCAAGAATGAACCTTCTAGGTTGGTGACCTCATCCTAAAGGAAAATAAACATGTAAAAAAATTGGAGAAAAGTAAACGGGAAAGCTAACTCCTAATTGGCTTGACCCTATATTATTACTCATGCCTATGGATCAGATCCTTATCTTTTATCTTTACTCAAAGGTAAACTTAAAACTGAACCCCTCAATACCTTGCATCTTTGACCATTATATTGTTGAATCAAGTCATGTATCATCTTCTGTCTATTAAATTCTTGTCTCTTGAGAAACATCCACCATCCATTTACCTATTTTAAGGATCAACGATTAAACAAGAATCATGTGATTACCCATCACCTTTCACCTCATCTTGAATATGAGTATCATGGTTCTACTCATGGTATGATTCTCATGGATACTTTTCATCCTTTTCAAGATGGAATCCCATGGTTGTTCATCACTTAAAACCTCTCTTTCATAGCTAACCCCTGTGTGTTATGGTTTTTCTTCATAAAAGAAGCCTATACTTCTCTATAGTCTTTTCCATGACCTAAAAGTTCAAAAAACAATTCAAAAGTAATATACGGGATTTTCAAATTCAAACTCCTTGAGTCAAACTTCTAGCAAAAAGATGACTCCCTAAAAATGACATCTATCTTTCTATCTTGTTGTTATAAATATATTATTCCTTCGAGGATAGCTATACAAAGCTAGTCATACATGTACATAGTCTAGTGAAAAAAAGACTATTTATGAAAAAATAAAATAAAAATATGTTGAAGCTTCCCACATCGATCAATTTCACGAAGACCTCAAGGACACATTATATTCACCCCACTTAGAATTCCCACATCAATTAATCTATAAAACAAAAGCAAAAGAAAAATATAACTTTTTCATCATGGAATTGCCTATTTTTATCTTGGGTATCTTGTCGAAGAGGCATGTTGTCTCACACTAGGGTTACGATAAAAAAACCTCTTTCACCTCACCAAATTTCCTTTCTAATCTTCTACCTACTCAAGGGACGTGCCACAAATGTGACATTTCATGATCGTGTGACCTTCTTCACCCTTAGAAAAATCAATCATGCAATGCCTTTAGGGTCTTACGTTCATAGGCCAATCTTTGATATGATAGACTCATAATGGTTCTTACCACTTAAGTGGATTTTTGTATCCTCTTGTCATTCACCTCTTTTTTTACTTATTTCTCCTCCTTCATAGGACCAGACCTTTAACACCTACATTCTGGGAATTACTCTTTCACCAAAATCACCCATAAATATTCAACCTATACTCAACCATGCCTACATGACCTAGACTCAACCATGTCGATTTAACCTAGAATCAACCATGCCTATTCAACCTAGACTCAATCATGCCTATTCAACCTATACTTAACCATGCCTAATTTACCTAGACTTACTCATGCCTAAAACCTACTGACCCATTCATCTCCCCTATCATATTCTTCCCTAGCCTATGAGAGAATGACATCGTTCTGAGGCCCCTTTTCACTGAGGCAATGTAGGTAGAACTCTGAGGGCATGGGGCCCTTGAAGGCTAGCTCCACCAATTTTTCCCCTAACCAATTTTCCCCCTTTATATTCACATTTTACCCTAGTTATTTTCCATTTTACACAAAACTGGGAAATTAATCTATCATAAAAACATACATACCTACCATTTTATAACATCAATCATTTAGCATTTCCATGATATCAAATACTTGGAAATTTAACCACAACATACATACAATCCATTATTTCCATAAGATCAGTAACTTGGAAATTACCTAGATGTCACCATGCCAATACTGACTCCATCATGCCTAGATAACCTAGACTCAATCATGACTAACTTACCTAGTTCCCATGGTACACAATAAAAATGGAAATTAAAGAAAGAGTACATCATCCATCCAACAAACATCATCAACTATATAATGGGAGTGTTTTTGTATCAATACATATATACACATATATAAATAAGTCTCAATATCTCAAAAATTTCATGTACAATCTCACATCTTCGACACGCAGGCCGGTATATATAACAAAAATAAAAATGATGGTATAATATATGCTATGGATATCAATCACCCCCACCTGATGCCTTCCTTTTCGGTCTCACTTATCCTCCTCCTCTCTCCATGTCAATCGCCTTACCAACATCTCTCCACCCTCTGTTGGTCCCTTCCTGACCTCCATCTCCTCCTCTTAGCCCTCTTTCGGGCCTTATCTTTGAGATCTAGTAACATCACCTTGACCCTATCTTTGGGGCCAATGACCCCCTATGCTACCTGAGTTGTGAGTCCTAGATCTAGTTCACTCATTGGCTTCTTGTTAGGCTTAGTGCTCGGTGTAGGAGGGAAAATCAATACTTGTAGTCACTAGCTAGTCTTTATAGTAGCAAGCCTTGTTCAGGGTATCCTTGAACCTCACCATGGATATAGTCTGTGGCGGCAAGGCCATTGGCCTAACTACCACCTCGAGAAATTTTCCCTACTAAAAGAGTACCCTATCCTGGAGTAAGAGCCTATGGTAGTACTCATATGTAGCTTGCATGGGCCTGTAAATTTGCAACCCATGTTTGTTTTGTATCCAATTGGCCCTTTAATCTAGCCACCTAGGCCTCGTAAGGTGGCTACCTTCCCTCCATCCCCATCTCCACCCTATGTGAGCCTATTCCTATGCTACTTGGGCTTGCAAGGTCATCACCTATGTTTATGCCTTATTGCATGTTAGTTATCCCTACAACCCTATAACTTATTCCTATAGGGTAACCACCTACCCCTATAATTCATCTCTCTGAACTACGACCATATCTAATCTAAATCAAGCCTTAGCCTTAGAGGTGTCACCTATAACTATGTTATACACCACTTCTGTAAGTTAGTGGTACCTGCATCATCAATCCTCCTATCTGCTACCCTCTCCTCCTGCCCATCTATATCTATTAGATGTGGTGCGAACAATGGTCTCTCCACATCATCTCTATGGTATAATGGAAAAGGAGGAGGCACATCCTATTAGATCTTGAACTACCATCGACTTTGTCCACAGAATCATATCATGCTCATGGATAGATCTTCCCTATATCCACCTGACTAGATGTAATCCATCCAACTCAGCTGTCATCCCTCTATAAGATGGAAACCCTATATAAGGTATCCATAATATATCAATGACTGATACACCATCAAGTAGTTATTTGTAATAGGTCACATCCCTAGCCGCCTCTGCAACCCTAGGATGGGCTCCCACCGATACCCATAATCAAAACTAACTCGAATACTCCTCTAAACCAATTTTGCATCGGTAGTCTGGCTAGCCATAGGCACACTATATGCTCATACGCCCAACAATGTAATAAGAAGGTACAACACATCCCAAACCTATGTATCCACTGATACACCCATAGCTCTCTATATAGCTGCACTAGAAATGTCGGTGCCCATGTGAACCATACTTGTTTCTCTACCATATCCTCCAAAACACCCATCAATGCTAGAGGAAACTGACCACCCTCTGAATCTGGGAGGGTAAAACAACTAATCGTGACCATCATCAACACTACCAAATGGGTCTCATCAGGATGTGTTGCATACATATCTCCATACCTGACACTCACATTGTGGTATGTCACTCGCCACATCATCACCAAACATTCTACCCATGGTCTCCAACACTTTATTGGCTCCAATCTGATAGACTTATGCCCCTACAATGGGTAACCTCAAAATCTAAAAAACTACCCAAATCCCACCCAGTTCTATTTTAAAACTAATAAAACTATATTTCCCCACCCCCTACCCACATTTTTACTTTTTCACTACTTTTTGAACTTTTATTTTGCTGCCCTATGTTTTTATTTTTTATTTTGTATAATTACAATTAAATATGAATTGGGGATGAAAGATGAATCTTTTTACCTATTTCAAGAAGCTTTAGCACAAATGTGAAAGAATGAGTGGAGCTCCTTGCCAAATTGAACCGCAATGTGACCCCGCATGGGAAGGAGAATGTTGATCTTTCAAATTTTTGTAGCTTAGCAAGACTACCAATTTCATTGATATGATTTAAGGGTAAGACAAAAAATTACCCTTCATTTTGCCACATCTTTGGAAGCAAAGAAAGTCAAGTATGGTGGGGAATAAATCTAGATAACATAGGAGTTAATAGTTGAAGACATGGACCTTTTTTAGAAGGCATCGATTCTTCAAAGAAGATACCATAAAATAACATGGAGGCTAGAAAATTCATTGACGTGGGGGAGTAGCTTCAATTTGTCATATTGGGCATCAAGGTAAACTCTATCCATGCGCCAAATTTGATGAAATTACTAGGATGATGGTCTCACCCTTTCATTACCCTTGAAGGTAGGTATATCATGGTTCTAATTAAGAATTTGGTCTTTTAAAACCATTTTCATATGATTCTAATTGTTTACTTCCCACATTATGTTCTTAATTCCATGGATTACTCCATCTTGGAGTACCAAAACCACCTGTACCATTCCCCTCCATTAGGGATTAATTTTTCTCCTTCACTTGCACCGTGTGTTGCCCAACACCCTACAATTCCCAAGTTACTCCTATCATTCACCATTCCTAACCCCCATAACCCTATTCATTTTTCCATCCCCACTTTTATCCCTGGGCAAAGGAAAATTAGAACCAAAAACCCATCTTTTTCTAAAATGCAACCTTCTCCCTTTGGAAGAGTCCTTCCAAGTAGCAAGGAAATGGAAACTACACATAATATCTTGCACATCAGTGCCATAGGACACAACAATAATACTCAAGAGGAGAAGGAGGACCTTATAAAGATAATTGAAAACATAGAAAAGAGCTGGAAAATATCAAATAGAAAGTGCATCAACCGATCAAAAAAAAGGAAAAAGGAAATTGAATGATGATGCTGAAATTGGTGAAGAACACATCAATGAAATCTACAAGAAGTTGAATTCCCTTGATAACAGATTAGGGAATTCTAAATACAAACATGACCATAACATTGTATTTTTAAATCTATTTGTGAATTTCAAGAACAACAGAGGTCATAAGTATTAGTATGCTTAGTGGTATCTCTCAAGTAATTTAGGGCATAGATATTGAAAGGGGTTGTGTCCTTTCTCAACTAGAGATCCAATGATCCTACACATGTCACTACCCCTAGATCTCTTTACCTCGTTACAGACTATTAAGTCAAGAATTAACTAGGCTTCTAAGAAATAATCTACTGCGGAGTTGTCTTGATGCAGTTTTGATGTTGTTCATTTGTTGCTTACTCGCTTCTTTTTTTGTAGTTATATAGCTATCTTGTCTCCTTTTTTTAATTCCTTTTTTACTACAAATAGGCTTATTGTAATATCTATATTTTGATCCATTTTTTCTTTTCCTTCATGTTTATCTAGTTGTTGAGCCTTTTTGTAATAGGGTATATTCCCTTTAAAACTATTTACTAATAATAAAAAAATCATAAAGTATTAACTCCTACCTCTACACACCGCACATTGAGTCATGTGGAAACTCTAAGAGGGGTTCCCGAGACCCTCTCGTACCTCCTCCTATTGTGGCTATATTTGAATCAAACCTCTCTCTCTCCACCAATCGAATCACTCATCTCGATCTCGTGGTCCCGAAAATAGAATCCAATTGACCAATGATTCCTCACCAAGTCCACTGAGTATAATACCTTGTCTCTTTCTCCAATGGAAAAATTCAAAACACTCTTCACTATGTCATTTTCTCCAAGTCAACAGGTGAAAATGAATCCGTATTATATGGATTTTTTCTTTTTTACCACACCCGCGACCTGACTGACACCAATTTTTCTTGACCGACATCTTTCTAGGTGCCCTATTTTACCATGATCATTTACCTTTAACCGACGTCGGTTTTACATCACTGATATCGGTTATCCTTTTACCCCATTTCCCAATCCTGCACTAAATCTTCTTGCCCACCACCTTTTCCACCTACCCCATAATTGACCCTACCCTTACCCATTACCCTAATGGCCTTATAACCTCCCCTCGACCTCACCATCAGTTGGGGCATATTTTCACCCCTAATGTGGCCTTACCTATGGCCTTTCCTACCTCACCTAACTCGATACTCACCTTTTGTGATATTCAAATTTGTCTACTCATTATAACTTGTGATGATTCTAAGTATGTTGTTCATTGTCGTGAACTTACCTTGCCTAATGTCATGATGTTTATTCGACCGTACATTTGGTACCTTGGAAAACAACATATTACTTGTTCCTACACCTAGCCTAGTTTTGTTTCAGGACCATATCATATGCCATGGATAAATGAACCACTTCAACCTTGTTTGGATAAACCTATCAAAATTTGACTACATACGAGTTTGCAATCTATTCAACATGTTACCTTATCATAATATATACGTGTGTGTGTGTTAGAATGCCCTTACCTATTACTTGACTAAAATCACCCTTACCCGTGACCAACCTCCTCTAATTTTCATCACTTACTTGATTTATCAAAACACTCACCAACTTGGTTTCACACCTCATCGGTCTTGGGTTTGAAGGGGATCACCTCCACCCAAACTTGGGGCAATCTAATCTTCACTCATACCTAGGGCGCAAAATTCTTATTTTTTTCAAAGGGCGCTTATCAATATAAACTACATGAAAAAACGGGGAAAATGTAGACACCAAATTTGGGTCACACTCCTTTATTCCCCTTCAATTAATTATCAGTAACACATTTAACTAATCATGACCCTTCATCTCATATTAATATTCATCCTCATGTTATTAGTTGATTTGATTATTTTAATTAAGTTAATTTCATCCTCACACCTCCACCTCATCATTACATCTCACCATGGACCCATTCCAAGGGAATTTAACTCACGATTACTAAGTCATCACTCTCGGACTCGAGTTATCACTCTCGGTGTTGAGTCATCACTCTCAGGTCTTTGAGTCACCACTTGAACTAACTAACTAATAATTCTTCTCAAACCTAATTAGACTTCTTCTATGACCTTCTTACCTTTTCTAATGAGAAATCCACTTCCCTAAGCGGACTCAACTTGGAAAACACACCAAATCTGGAAGATCTTATTTTTGGTAAAAGGACTAATTCACCCTAACCAACGCAAGTTTTTCCTTTTCTAACACTTGGTTACCTAACCGTCATTTCTCACCTTATATACACTTTCACAACTCTTTACACATGTTTTTCATTCAATTATTTGAGCCTTATTGCATTGAAGCATGAATCTTCAAGCCCTTGTGTATCCAGACGAAGAACACACATAACCACAATGTAAGAAAAATTGTTGATTCTCCTTCCGTAGCGTTGGAATACTCACGGGAGCACACAAGTTGTACTACCATGACAAGGTGGACTCAAGTACCTCTCCTCTAAGTAATCATCAACCATATCAAATCACAAGGTCTACAAGACACCAAGTAAGTATTGTGATTTTAATCATTTGGGATTATCCCATTATAGATCTCTTTCTTCATTCAGTATTTTATTTCTTCTATTACCCGTACATCACTTTCTTCCCACTAACCCACTATTCAACCACCTCAAAACTTTATACCCTTCTAAACCTCCTTAATATTCCTAAGTCTTCTCACCATATTATGACCCAAACCATACTACCCTCACTCTCTGTGCAATCACAGAGATCCTAAAAACCCATTTTTAATAGTTTATTACCTATTTCCCTTCCGACATCAGGTTCCCGACCATCGTCAATTTAGTCCCCATACGCATCGGTCCACTAGACCGATACCGGTCTCTGTGTCATTTCATATTCTTAGACTAGCAAGCTTCCCACTCACCTAAAACCAACCCAGACCTCAACTAATCAACCCCAAACCCTTACCAGACCTCTGTCAGACCTACAAAACCCATAACAACCTACCAAACCTTTGGATCTAATCGTAACCTTGCTTATTAGATTAGATTTACTTATTGTATTAGCACGAGATACCTAAATCATTCAAATACAGTAGGATTTCCTTATTTCATGGTATTTGTTGCATTAAATTGTATTTGAAAGTGGATTGACAACCTTCTAGGAAGCACCTCACTTCCCGGATCTAGCACTCGTTAGGAATTCCACTAACCTATATTATTAATACTATTTGGTGGTCTTTTTTTGTTTATTATATAGCTCATTCCTCCTAGCCAAAGGGAAGCTCACATAATTAGTTTGGATTAAAAGTCTACAATGCATGAATTTTACCTTCCATCTTCACCTCACAGAATTCCTCCTTAACCATTTTACCTTCTATTTGTTTCATCCTAGAAAATGTAAAACTTATTTATGAAATAATGACATCTAGTATAAGCGATTCGTTGATTACCTCTCCCTTTCAATTATACTTCTAGATCTCACTCGTAATGGATGACGAGCCTTCCTCAAAAGGGTCTCTCATTACGTCGTCATGGGGGTCTTCTCTAAAAACACAACTTTGATAGTATCCTCTTGCGGTGACTAACTTCAGTCCTAAAATCCCATACACCATTAAAGAAATTCATGATGGGATTTTTGGGGGACATTTTACTAGCCTTTCGGTCGCAAAATTTATCCTTAGAATCGACTATTACTTGGATAACCCACAATCATGACTATTTTGAATACATCAAACATATAGTGAAGTGTTAATAGTATACTAACCTTCACCGCACCCCTAGTCAGACCTTGCAAATTTGTAGAGAATTTTGGCCCTTCTCTCAATGGTATTTGGATCTCATTGGAGATATTAACCCTCATTCCTCTCAACATCATCTATGGATCATCACAACAACTAAATATTACACCAAATGGGTGGCCAAAAAATAGTCGAGTTCATCAACCACCATATCATTTTCCTCTCTAGTAGTCCTCATTGACTTATCACCGATAATGGAAAACAGGTTCAAAAACAAAACATTACATAAATTGTGTGACAATTTTGGCATTCAACGTAGTTTTTCTTCACCATATTACCCACAATTAAATGGTAAGTTGAATCTTCTAACAAAACCTTCAACAAAAATATTATGAAATTCATCGAGGACACTGGGTAAGGATTGACATACGCATATTCCTTTCACCTTATGGGCTTATCGTACCAGCATCCACACCTCTACCAATACCACACCTTTATCTTTGTTCTACGATATAGAGGTAGTCCTGCCTCTTGAAGTCAAAATTCCATCTCTTTGTCTATCACTTAAAGATATGCTCTCTGATGAATTTTTTTCCAAGAACGTTTGGCACAACTTGAGCTATTGGATGAACGTTGTCTAAATTCTCTAGACCATATCCAAATCTACCAAAAATACATCACTTGTTCCTATGAAAAATGTATTCATGAGTGAAATTTCAAGATTGGTGACCTTTTACTTAAGGAAAAACAACATGTGACCAAAGTAGAGAAAAGTAAATGAGGCAAGTTTTCTCCTAATTGGCTTGGACCTTACATTGTCACCCATACCTATGGATCAGGAACTTATCGTTTATCTTCTCCTTAGGTAAACTTTGAACTTGAGCCTCTTAATGCCTTGCATATTTGATTTTTATACTATTGAATAAATTACTACATCACTTTGTGTCACTTATATGCTCATCCGTTGAGAGAACCTCTCCTTCTACATACCTCTTTTAAGGACCTACGAATAAACTAGAATCGTGTGTGATTATTTATCACCATTCGGACTTGTCTTAAATATGATTAATATGGCTCTACTCATGGATAATTTTCATCCTTTTCGGGATGAAATTACATGGGCGTTAATCACTGAAACCCCTCTTTCATAGGTAACCTTTTTGCACTATGTTTTTTTCTTCATAAAATATTTTTATACTCCTTTATAGTCTTTTCCATGACTTCAAGTACAAAAATAAAAGAAAATATATATGGGATAGCCAAAAATTCAATCCTTGATTCAAAATTCTTAAAAATAAATGATTGCCTCAAAATTACATCTATGTCTCTCTCTTGCTACTATAAATAGACTGCTCCCTCAAAGGAAAGCTATAAAAAGTTAGCCACTTATTGCACTTAGTCTATCCCCAAAATAAGACTAATATGTATCTCTCAAATAAAATAATTATGGAGCTTCCCACATCGATCAGCTTCACAAAGACCTCAAGGAGGACATATTTATCCTGATATAGACTTCTTGCATCGATCATTTTATACATGCAAAAAGAAAAAAACAAAATAAAAATCAAGAAAAATACAAACTTTTGGTCATGAATTTCTTATTCTTGTTTTGGGTATTTCGCAGAAGGGGCATGTTGTCTCACAACAAGGTTACACTTAGTGAAACCCTCCACCCTACCTTATTTACTCCTATCTACTTAAGGGATGTAACATGTATTCTACTCATTATGATCATGCCACTTCTTTCAACTCTAGACCCATCACTAATGCAGTGTATCTAGTGACTTACGTTCAATAAGTCTAGGGGTATGACAATTATAGTCCTTTCCAAATATGGGTAGGCCTCTTCTTTTGGTTTTTTATCTATTTAATCATTGTTTCTTCAACAGGACAAGACCATCAAAATTGAATCAACCATAACACCTTCATCTATGCCTAAGCCTAATTCACCTTGCCGATTACCTATTCAACATTCAACTTGGCATATTTTCAAACATGCCTTACACAACCAACTTACCTACTCAACCCTCCTACTTAAATTACCTGACCCAATCACATTCTTCTCTATTTTAAGGGAGAACTACAGACACTTAGAGGGGGTGTGAATTATTTTCTTCTCAAACTTTGGAAAACAATTTAATTCATTTAATTTGTGGTGATAAAGATAAATCAACATTCACAAGAAGTAAACATGAGTGTATACAAGGAGAGATATGATTTAATGTGGGAAAACCTTCAAGGGATAAAAATCCACTGAAATCAAAGAGCTTACTTGGACAAAAATGTCTTGTAAAGATTACAATGATCTCACAATTGAGCATCAACTCAACATGGATCTATAACTCCAAAATTCAACCAAGCACCTACTTACTCTTTATCAAGATTCGAATTTCCTAGAATCTTCAACTCTAAAATTTAGTCAAGTACATACTAACCTTCTGTAATCTTCAACTCTCCATTTGCTAAGGTTTTACTTATACTTGTGTAATTTTTTTATCACTCGATTTTTTTTTCCTACACAACATATTGTGAACTATAGATCATCTCAGTTATGCTCCTAATTCACTTATATTCTAATCACCTAATAATCTGTAAGGTTTGTTATAAAAGGCTCATTTCATCCATGCTTTCATATTATAGTCTCACTCATTAAACCACATACACAAGCACCTATATTGCATGTGTTTATCATGTTAAATATTTCAGTCATGATGATCATGTTTTTCCTCCTAAGTTTCATAGTTTGAAGATCCTTCAAAGAATGGTTACAAACACCTTAGTCTTATTGACATTTCTCTTCAATCAACTGATATTATTGATTCATTATCAGACTTATCTTCATCAATTATCTAGTTAGTGCTTCAACAATTTTCTCATCTTTACTCCCCTCTCAAGACACTTATCTGCTCTTTTTCTCCCACTAAAACATGTTCACATATTCATGAGACTGATCCTCTCATAATATTATACCTCTCTATACTAATTTCATCTCACACTCCTCACTCCAAGAACACTTATCTCTTTCACATATTCATCTACTTTCAACACGTATCGGAAAGCTCTCTTAAGCTTCAAAAATTATGTCTTACACAAAATGAACTATTTGTAAGCAACTTAGACCTCCTTACTTGACCTTTCCACTTCAAATTGAAATACCATTCATATTACACACATGTATAATCGTACTCAAGTACACGAGAAGAATTCTAAGAGAAATTTCCTAGATTTGTCATGATTTCCTATTACCATTGATCTCATTTATGTAACGTATGCTCAAACCCTTGGCATATTCTTTAACAAATAAAACATGTTTTGCAGCTAAATGATGGATGCACCAGAGCTATCATTTTAAAAATATGTTACAAACATCTCAAATATCCATTATAACATCATTTAAATCCTTCAAGAAGCATCATTCTAGTTTCAAACTTCATGTGAGCACATATGGATGTATTGGGAGAAAGGTTTTTGTCATATCATTTTTGAACAAAAGGAGGAAATTATTGAAAATACACATCAAGATTGAACTTCATGACCATCATGTATAATAATTCATCAAAAATGAGATCTTGAAGGCCTTTCATAATCATAGGAAGCAACATTTTTCTCATTTATCTTCACTGTTATCTACACACAACCCTAGGGAAACTCAAACTCATTATTACATGAACTATCATATTACATAGAGAATATTTTCAATGACTATCACTTATTATAAGGACTTGATATATTTTAGAAAATATACAATTATCAAATAGAAAAGAAAATGTAAATCTTCTTCATGATCCATGCACTTAAGACAGTATACATATAAAGTTAGCATGTATAGAGCACAACATCCAAGTTTGAGCAAGGTCACACCGTACTTCAAATTTATGAGCTCAATGACACATTTTAAATATGTTGAAGATGATATTCAGCTCACTAGGTTTGTATAAATCTTAATTCTATAGCTAAGAGGTTATCTTTGCATGATTTTCAAGATAGTCATGGTTAAGGTTGTGTTTCACAATCCAAACCCTAGTAATCCATTAGAGATATTTCATCACTTTGTTCATTATTTTCATATCACCGCACTTTAATATTGACCTCATCAGGGATTCCTAATACAATTTCATTCCTTATCTTGCATTTATTGGTAGGAGAGGCTTCATGTATTGAGATGTTATTGTCATTCGACTGTCACAGAAAGCAAACCCAATCATAAGAATTTGGTATTCTACTAATGAAGACCTCCTCCAAAAGCATCTAAGATACATTTTTTTGAGATGTCCTTCACCTTTTTCAAATTACCATATTGAGTGAAACACCAATTGATATAATATAGTCATGAAATTTAGTCATTTATAAGACTATGTGCACTATCTCTTAAGTTACCTCAGACCAGTCTGATATGAAGGATTCTTGCTAATAAACCACTACCTATATGACCACATATTTCCATCAACACCGAAAATGGACTCATTATCCAATATCCATATTCTCGAGAGCATGAGTTATAAGGTGAACATCACATATAGAGCTTAGTTTTAGTTTTTGGACAAGACTTGTATAGGGAAATTGAAAATAAATGCAAAGTAGGATTAAATATTTATTTACCAAATCTTTTAGGTGCTTCAATAACCTACTTTGGTCCTATAAAGGTGATCATGATCATTTCTCAACTCGGTATCATGTTTATTCACACAAATCTTATTCAAATACCATGACAAGTTTAATTTAAGAAGCATGTAATTGGTAGATATGGAAGTTTTATTAAATTTGCACTAAACCAACATTGAAATTACTTAAAGATCTTTATGAACCTAAACAAAACTCACATACTATCTTTTACAACATGAGATTCAACTTGGCATCTTCAAATTTTCAATGTATAACAAAAAAACATGAAAAATAGGGTCAAATATGTACGGAATAGTCATGCATGAAGAATAAGAATGCCACCATTCTGACCTAGGAGGATCCTTCTAAAACCATAAGTTGTTGAGACAACTTACAAGCTTGATTTGGAGTCAAAACATCTCATTTTATACCTATCGCTCCAGGAAGGAGGTTTGGAGAGAGAAGAACATTGATAGTAAAATGAATAGAAATTTTTTGTTCCTTAGCCTTTTTTCCTCAAAAATTTTGCAAAATTTTAGTCTTGAAGTGCTCTTAAAAATTTTGTATTATAATTTATCTCGAAGGAGGCTAAGAATATAGATCATTGTTTTAACCCTTCTCACTTTACTCGGTTTTGGTAAATTTTGAATATCTTCAACATTCCTCTTCAAAATTTGATGAAACTTGACCCATAGAACTACAAGACCTCCCTCTACATTCTCCATGACTTAATTTATCATAAATGATCCTGTATGGTTCATAGCAATCTCATTTGTCCAAGATTCCACTATTAGTCCTCAAGGGCAGCCTCTTAGAGAAAACTACAAAATTTCATACAAGAATTAAATTATGCCTTATATATGTTTATACATACTCTAGGATGTGTTCCTAAGCTCCTAATTTTTTTACATCATATTTCCATGACCTTCTTTGTGCTTATACACCTCATTAGGCTCTAGAACTAGGCCTAAATGAGCTAGTTTCAATTGTGACTTGTAACACTTGACCTGATGCTCACCCTAGAAGCTCTTGCATGTCCTTTTAAAATTATTCCTAACTTGTGGGACACCTAATAAAATCACACCAACCATCTCCATACCTCTAATGGATACCAATCTCACTAAATAAGGTCAGCACCCCGAAATCATCCCGAAACCACTTTGAGAACATAAACCACCAATGAGAAGGCACTCGACCACAATTGAGAAGGCACTAAAAATTAACCTTCATGCCCTTTACTGATGCCCACTTCACCATTCACACATTTTACATCAATTCCACCTGACATCAATGATAACACCAATGCACCAAGGTTAGTAATGAAAACCCTAATTTTTAAACTATTTTTGTTACTCCATCTCATTAACCAAAAAACATTGTCGGGTGAACTAGATACTCAAATAAGATACTTTTTCCCTCATTTCATCCTCCATTTCAACCTATACATATATTTTTTATGATTCAAAACTCCAAATACCTAAATAAACACCACACATGTTAAAATTATTCCACGACAACCATGAACACTAAAACGAAGAAAAATTCATAACTCTCAAACCAAGAATCCATTTCCATTAAAAAATTCTTAGAAATTTCTCATCTCAAGTGTCTTCAATAAGAATCTAATTATAATATTAATTATGCCCTAATTATTTATTAGTAGAAAACCCTAATTTTTTACCCTAGAATATGATTTTTTAATTTGTAATAATTCTTGTAGATGGATCGTTGCGAACTTTAGAGAAAGGGATCCCGAGACGAGCCAAATCTAAGCATGGAATTTTCCTTGCAAATGGGTAGGGAAAGTTCCAATTCTAAAAATAGTAAGTAATTGGTTTTACACTTACAAAAATAGTAACCATTCAAAAATTACAATAAATTATCATTCGAATATGTTAGAGAGCAATGAAGATGACAAACTAGGAAATTTTTCTCGAAAAAGAATAAAAAGACAAAAATAAAAAAGTAAATTTACAAAAAGAAAAATTTAAAAATCAATAAATAAAATTCAATTAATATATTCTTAACATTTTAGGGGCTTCAGAAAAATTAATTCAAGCAAAAAAAGCACTTTTCACAAAAATATTTCTTTAACCCTACCTACTAAAAATAGAAAGTCTCATATATAGGTGCGAAAAGTTAATATTGTCTTCCTTTTATCCCATATTTTTTATTTTTTTCATTATGAAGTTATTTTTTACTATTATATATCTTGTTTCAACTCTTTTATTAGAATATCCAAGAGTGGGTAATAGTGATGTTGTTTATATGGACTTAGAAGATCTGAAGAACCGAATGCTTGGAGGTCCTGTGGGAACCATTGAAGACAATGTTTTCACTAGTGGATTGTGATTTGTAGGAGGTCTTCATGTGTCTGTTTAGAGTACATAATTGGTACTATCATGTTCTCATCACTATGATATGGAACCAATAATCATAAGGGCATATGAAAACTCAATACTTGTAGTGCTCACTCCAAAGGGAATTTCACAGTGTATGTAAATCCTAAAATGGAACAATATGGTCATCTTCATGAAGGAATTTATAGATGGTGAATGGTCAAAAATAGAATCCTATTTCCAAGGTCTTACATTGGTGTCATGGTTGAAACAGGAATGAATCCTTCTCGTATGTCGAATGATTTATCCAAGATTGAGTTTCACGAAGGATATTTAGATGCAATCATCCTAGTGAGAAGGGTAATGGGAGAAGAGGACACGAAGTATTTTCAAGATTGTATGCCACAGTTAATTCTTATTATCATTTAAGGAAAATAAATAATTGACTGGAGACACATAATCAATAATGACATTAAACAACAATTGCTTCAGTTTTAGGTTACCAAATTGTTCTCGATGACATCCTATCTGATCTATGCTTTTTCTAGTACAAGACCATTTATAAGCTTTACCCTCACTTAGAAATTTTCTCAAAGGACCCCTACCTATGAAAAATATCCACAAATGACCCTCAACAAGAGCAACCACTATTTTTTAGAGTGAATGATGCATTCACTATGTTTTCCATATGATTGCTGGAAGGTAATCTTGAGTATATATTGTCTTCTCAAAATGGTGTATTGATCAAGAGGTATGGATCCTACTTCACTCAGTTATCAAATTTCTCATACATCGAGTATCAAGGTTTGGAAACTTTCCCACTTCAATGGAAAACTCAAGAAAAATAAGAAGAAATGTATGTCATTTCTAATATTTCTTGGAATATTTTCATGTAATAATTTCAATGATGCCTCAAACTTGGAAGCTTCATTTGCTCTTTCTAACCTATAAGAATACACACCAAGGTAAATTATTTACATTCGGAGAAACTCTGAAACATTCCATCTTCCCGATTTGCACCATGTTCCACAAATCGAAGATTATTGGATAAATTGCTCGGATGATTTTGAGGTTAGGGAGCATGATTACATGAGAATGACTATTGAACAAATGAGAAACATCAAATTTTATTGGCTCTAGTTTAGAGTTGAGGATGATGGGACCGAATCATATGATCATGAGTATTAGGAATTAAAGGTCTCACCTCTTCCACAGTATCATGGAACATTTGTGAATAAGGAGACATAAATGAATGAACTAATGTGGTAATCCAAAGATCTAAGGAATGGTTCAAGAAGAAGATGGTTGAATTAATTAAATTAGAAGGTATCCATAATCTCATAATATAGGTATCTCACCTCTCCACTTAAAAGGAAACTGAGAAAAATTCAATCACTACTCACTTGAGAGGGCTCATGAAAAGGAAGTCGGTGGAATCTGAGGTCCCTCATTACAATAGGCTACATAATAAATAAATAGCAATCCAAGATCTTGTAGAAGGTTTGGAGTAAGAATAAATTAATCCATGTCATCCATCAATCCCTCATCGGTCTCCAGTATCTCATCCTATATGGTCAGTGCAAACTCAACCAATGAAACATGTACCCTCTCACTTGGATATGAAAACAATAATCGTGCCTAGTGTTGAGCCTAAAATAACAAAAATATTACTATCAGTAGAAGAGATGATCACAGGAAAGAATCACATGATTCCATAAGAAGTGGTACCAAATTTTCAATCCATATCAATGATGGTGAAAACAAAGAAAGGTAATAAATCTCAAGTTGTTTCCTGCTTCTTCAGTGGTGCTTCAGGGAATTAGTATGTGGAAGTAGCTCAGCCAAAGGTAGTCAATCCTATTGGTGAGATGACCTCATCCGGCTATGAAATGAGCATCATTCCTCTACGGATGGAAACATACAAGGTATATGCCCATAATTTAAAATAATCTTCTGCCTACCTTTTTCAAGGAATGAGTATAAGGAGAATATTGAACAAATAGAATATCGCATAATAAATATCTCTTCATATGTTAAAACCTTCATGGATCATAATTCCATCCCATCTCTCTTAGTCAAGAAATCACTTCCATCAAAGAACATTGATTTGGAATCCATCGGAGGATGAAAGGTTTCAAAATGCAAGGCAAGACCAACGACAAATGAGAGAGAAAAATATTGAGAAAGGTAGGACCTTGCTTCCAAAAATTATCTCATTTTTTGAATTCATGATTGTACTACCACATAAGTAAAAATGACCAAGGATGAAATTGAAGAAGAGAAGAAGCATTGGGATCATTTATTTCCATTGGTGACATAAATGGGTAAAATCCATTCTTCTAAATTGGTAGGAAAAAATGTCTTCACCTCTTCATATGAAGACTTGTCTTCAAATTGACCTAGAACTCTTGTTTCTTGATATGAAATCCTCAATCATGATTTTAATGAGTTTGAATCATGTGATGAGCTCACTTTAAAAATATAGGTGGACATCAATTTCAAGTGTAAAACTTTAGATTACTTGTAGTGATTTATAACACTTCAATGAATGATCTCATGAAACAATTTGAAGAGATGGTTAAGAATGAAGCAGAGACCCATTCTCTTTCATCTTTGAATACATGTTATAATCTCTTGTAGAGATCATATTTTTATCTCAAACACTGCAAAAGAGCATCAAGAATTGTTCACAAAATACAAAAGTATCAATGCCACCTTCGAGATTTGGCTCAAAGCTCTTAGTTTTGTACACATTCCTCCAAAGTGGAGAAGGTTACACCTGCAATGGCTCGGTTCAACAAGGATTTCAAGGGGATTGAGATATTTCCAAAAGAACTCTCTCGAGATTCTTTAGAAAGTGAATCTCCATTGGCAAATGCATCATCTTTTTAGAGTATCTATCTCTTATCTTCTATCTTTCACACCCTTGTCCTCTCTTCTCTTGTGTTATATTTCTTCATTAGGGGGTTTAATTTTAACTTTTGTCTTATTCATTAAAATGTGATCTATAGTTATACTTTGTAATGAGTTTCCTCTAATTAATAAAAAGGGACTCAAATTCTTTCCTAGGAACATGAAAGGTCACATGTTGTAAAGGTTAGTGAAAATTCATGTGGGGGGTAGGAAAATAGCCTTTTGAAAAACTATATATCATATGAATCCCTCATTTCAAATGGTTATTGATTTGTGAATTTCGTGTAGATAGATAGTTCACTACAAAGAAACAAGAAAATATACCATTTCCTTTATTACCTTTTCATATGTTTCCTTTCCCACTCTCTTTTATATCTTTGTGAATATGACAATCTTGTGTAACCAATAATGGTGTATAATCCTTTGATAAATGGATGAATGAAATTTTATGTTCATGATTCATTTTTTCTTTCCATATCCAATAAATTTGTTTTTCCTTCTAATTGTGTGTGGATGAAATCTGGTTAATACTTGTAAAAATCTTCTTGATACTATTTACGGATTAGCCCCCTTTCTCAAAATTATCACTCCTACTATCTCACCTACCTTACAAAAAAATCCCATTGCATAAGGTGCAAGCATTTTCAACGCTTTCGGTGGAGTGTGACTATGTGATTCTCACCTATTAGCCACCCACAATTTTTGTTTTATTTACAAAAATAAAGGAATCCTCCCTATTCCTAACAGGGAGGGACATAGTCCCGAGCGTTGGTGAAAATCAACTAATTTTTCCTAGTGACAAATTATTTTTCCAATATTACCATAGTTCTAAAATTTCCTCTTAAAGGGAAAATTTTAGTGGTGAATATTCGTTAATTCACAAATATTCCAGTTTTAAAATTTGAAATTGGTGAATTTTTAGGGTACAAGTTAGGACTAGTTTGCCAAATTTTTTTGGGTACAAGTTAATTTTAGGGGTCAATTCACCATTCCCACGAAATAGAAATTCATAAAATTCACCTAAATATATTCAATCAATAGCATATAGTTATGTTGTCGGTCGGTAGCATAAAAATGTTGGCATCCGGTGGCATATTTGTATGCTACCGCCGACAACATATTATATGATGTCGGCTAGTAGCATAAAATATATGCTACCAACCGGAAGCATATAAATAATCCACCATCTAGTAGCATTTAATAGTGATGGCATGATTTCCTGATATTTTCCATTCATGTGAAATATAATTTTCCCAGATTTTCCAAATATTTTCTAAGGCTTTTTTCATAGGGACCCTTAAAATTTTCCCTCGCCTCTTATTTTTCTATAGTTTTCAATTTAGTTCTATACTATGACTATCCTTTATTTTTATTTCTTTTCTCTTGAGTACAACCTATAAAAATAAGGCATCCTTGGGTTGATAATCCTTAACGAATTTCTACCTCATTTCTTTTGACTATAATGGCATCATGTGTTCATGTGTAAATTAGGAAAATTATAAGACTTGAAACTAAACACCTAAGAGTTTCAAAGATTTAAACTAATCTAACAAGAACCATCAAGATAAGATCTTAGGGAGACTAACTTCTTTAACATGCATATAACTTTGAAAACAATCAAACTAACATGCCTAAATCAATCTCTACTCTTTGAATGCTAACTTTGAAATGAACCTAAGAAGATTCTTAGCAATCAAATATGATTGTTAGTATGATCCAAGGGTTTGAGAATGGAGTCTCACCAACAATGGCTACAAGACCATATTGGTTCTCTCCATATTACTCAAGCTTGAGTTAATGGATGCACTATGAAGATACTAGCTCAATATCAATGGAGAAATTCTCAAGATCCTAAATGCCTATAGTTTATGCTAAGGGAGAAAAAGTGTTCTAAGAAATGGTAAGGAGGAGGGTTCTATTTATAGGTTTCACATTCCAAGAATGGTATGATTTTGGTGCATGTGGGACAAAAGGTAAGTCCAAAAAGAAATTTTTGCAAGTCAAAGCACTTTTTGACTAGGATTAGAAGCTAATTAATATTTTAATATTAATTAAGAATCCCAAGTAGGATTAGGAATATTTTTGGGAGCATCTAGAGGAGGTTTTGATAGATTTTGAATGTTTTAGAAGTAGGAGTTAGCCAATAAGAAGGTTTATTGGTTAAATTCAAGATAGGAGGCTTAATCAATGTATAGTAGTTAATTAAGAGGAGTTTGAGGAGAAAATAAGCCTAATTGACAAAGTATCATCAATTTGTGGGGAATAGAATAGTTAGTGCAATGTTAGTAATAAAATTTCTTTGATCAAATTATAGGTGTCTACATTTTCCCCTCTTTGGGGTGGCGTAAGCTACACCACTTCAAAGATAGTAGACAAGCACAAAAAAATATTTTTTAACAGTGGAAGAAAAATTAATAGAATGAAGGATGCCCCCTCAAGTGTTGATGGGGTGATGAAAGAGGTTGATCAATGATAAAAAGAATAAGAGAAATCACTAGAGTGGGGGAAAGTGTCCATGGTAATGGGAGATAGATGGTGAGTTACCGATTATCAATATAGAGCAGGGGAAAAGTTCATGTTTTTATCGTTATGAAGCGCAAGATATGATTTTATTAACATATCTTGTTAGAAATATTGTGACGGGCCCCCTCAAGTGTCGAAGGGTAGTCAAGAAGATGAAGGAAGTGAATAGAAGCAGTGAAGGGGGAAGATCCTCCTAGTAAAGGAGCATAATAGTGTGAAGAGAAGAAGGGAAGCCATATTAGTCTTGTTGATACTGAGTACTAAGTACCCATGAAATATAATTCTCCAGCTTTCATTTTATTTTCTCATCTTCCACATCATACTGAATAATCGAGTTGATAAGGGAGATGCCCTCTTTGATGGCGATACACCAAATATTTTATATTTATATTGAGAGCAGTGTGCGTGGATGTAGAGGAAGAATGGCGAAGCTGAGTGTGATGGAGAGAGAAAGGGGATATAGAAGAAATAAGTATGAGGAAGGGGGATTGAGCTAACATCCATCCAGTGGCATGTAAACAACTTAATTTTCATCATATTGCTAGTGATCTTCATCATCGGTCCTTATTAAAAATGTAAGCATACGACAAAAGTGTAGAATGACATGAAAAGCCATAGTAAAAAAAATGTCCATTGCTAAAATACCAACTCCATGTAACATACAAAATGTAATGCAATACAAGAAAGTAAACAAGACAACCTAACAAGGAAACAAGTACAAACACACATACTTAAACTAACAATGTTTAAGATAGTTGCACAAATGTTTTATTATCGAGTTGCAGTTCCCAAATGTTTGTGTGTAATGACAAGGGTTAAAAGTGGAGCCCAAGGAATGATAAATGTGAGGGTAAATATGGTGGAGTGAAGGGTCTAATGAAAAATCATTCGTGTGCTATGAAATAGTACTGTAACTCTTTGTGCCAAGATAGTACGAGATAGAGCAAGAAGACCATATTTTTAATGGGGTAGATCCAAATGATTTGTGAGTCGTTGTTATTAAAAAAGTGAAAACTCAAGCAAGATATAATTTTAATACAATGCATTTGACATAGGATTCAACTGTGTAACATTGTTTTAATAATTTTTTTATGTGATGTTTTTAAATTTGTAGGATTTTTACGATTTTTTGGATTTTTGATGATTTTTACCAATTTTTTTATATTTTTTGATTGATTTGATTTTTTTAGCATTTTTATATTTTTTTAGAAAAATGTAGGATTGAAGATATCTTGAAAGCAATAAAAATTCCCCAGGGAAAAAAATGACTTGGCGGAATGAAAATGTGTGGAAAATTATCATTAATTAAAAATAAATATTATGGCGGGTGATAAAGGAAGTTAGAAAAATCACGGTGGGTAAATAATGCCTCTTGATCATCATGGTGGGTGAGAAAGCATTGTGATGGGGTTAAAATGACCATATATACCCATCTCGGGGGGTAAATAATCGCGAGTAATTCATTTATTACCAAGCCCTTGCCATTTTTACCGTGAGATTTACTCGACGCTTGAGAGATATGGCGTGATTTTAGAGGAATACAAGATGAGAAGACATGGTCTAGAAATACGTGTGGTTGACCATCGATGGAGCCTATATGAGTACCCTGTCCCTCTTTTAATTTATGTGCATGCCTTAGGGACACACATGCATTATCGATCACATGCAAGCATTTGTGCGATGTATATGTGTGGGCACATATGTAGACAAGGGTGAGCCAAAGACTGGGGTTGGTTAGGTTACATACGCATGTGTGAAAATGTTTTCAAGGGGCACTCATGCATTGATAGGGGTGTGTATGTGTTTGGGAAAGGGAAGACCAATATGTTTATGTGCAATGAAGTAAGGGAAGGCACGCATGCATTGGATAGGGTGTGCAAGCACTAAGGTAAAGAGTTAGGAATGCATGCACTAGCATGAGCATGCAAGTGCTTTGGAAAGGGGGCATATGAGTGTTAGGTGCGCACATGCTAAAAATGGAATGCACACATCATTAAGGGTGTACATGCATTAAATATGGGTTTTGGGAATACTTAGAAGAAAAAGGGAAAGTTGTTAGAAGAATATAGGGATGAATAGGCCAAGTTTTAGATGATTTTAGATAGAAGAAAGTATAATAAGTAGGTTACATAATCTTGCAGATGTAGCTACCTACCTTACAAATGTGGGAGGGACACAGCTGGTTGGCTAACTTTGAGGTGACCTTCTCGCAATGTGATAGGGTTGATTTGTATATCACCCTATATGTTATAGGTCTTAGCTACGTGGTGCAAATTCCATAGATCATATTGGACCACTGCCTCTTTATATCCTTAATGGAGAGATGACACAGGAGAGCCAGTGTTTCAGGCTCCTGACTAGCGAGATGACCATTACACTTGAGGATGTTTGGAAGATTTTATGGGTTTTGATCCAGGGCCTCTTTGATAGAGTATGAGGATGATGTGTCACATATTACAGATAGATTGATCAAGATCTTTTGTGTAGAGAAGATACCTCAACAGGGTATGATAGTATGGGTGCATCAGTGTTTCATGGATCTAAGGTTATCACGTGTGCTAGTGCATCTCACGGTGCTTGTTAGAGTGATTCTTCTTACTGACAAGAATGGTAAATCATTTCCCTTAGGATTGATTGGTGTGATTTGAGGCCTGATCAGAGGAGAGTGTTACTACTAGGGACAGTGTGTGCTTGCACATTTATACTAGGACTTACACATGATTACCTACCGTAATCAGAAGACCGTGCGGACTGCTACATTACTACAGATATGAACACAGGACCATATATCCATTAGTCACCCTACATGATAATTCCATGACCAAGCTCTAGATGATCCCTCGATCACGGGATGGACCCCTTTTGGTGATGATGTTCATGGACATATGGGGAAACTTACTTTTACCATTGTGCATTTGATGATATTAAGCTACGATGATTGTATGGAGACCGTACACACACTATCGGTGGGCAAAGGATACAATGTAGCTCATCTTTTCCTTAGTGGAGAATTTTCTTATCAAGAGTCATGGATATATTATGTGGTATTACAGAGTGGATTGGGCACAGTGATAGTTTTGTGTTTTTAAGGATGTTCTGAGCTAGAGATGTGGTACACACACCACGCCCAAGAGACTTTTGACATTGGGCATCCGATCGGAAGCAATGAGCTCGAGGTATCTTTGAGCGAGATAGTTCCATTGGCATGAACACCATTGCGGAAGATTATGGATCCAGGGACCACCATGGCCCATGTTTCTTGGTATTTTATAGTACTTTCAGGGGCATTTGACCATTCCTCGGGATGCATGGGATGCAAGAGTGCGGCTGCACTGAGCATCAACCTCATGGAGGGAGAGTATAGTGGAGGGGCAAGTAGGGTAGTGACAAAGTGATGATGGGAGTGATGATGATGGATTTTATGGAGATGATGGGGATGGACGGGGGTAGGAGGAACAAGGACATCCATAGGTTTTGATGGCCCAGGTTGTTATACGAGTTAGTGTTCATGTTCCTCTGCAGAGGGTTCTTCCAAAGGGACCCATATAATAAGGACCACATGATCCATAGGGCGTAATGGGGTTAGTTACGTTGTAACAACAATTATAAAATATGTAGATCTTTAGATTCAATTCATCAAAGAGAGAGATCGGGTTATTACCAAGAGGGATCAAGAATTTATAGAGAGGGCACAACGTATGTGAAGATAGATCAGTTGGCCACACATTGACTCAGGTATAGGCAGTTATAGTAGAGCAAGATCAGCTCTAGGTAGAGTGATTATAGGCCCAGGCCTAGATTGTTAGTCTTTCATAAGAGGTTGCTTCATTACGTAGTTCCATCGATGATTTTTCCACACCCTAGGTTTACATGGATATGGCTACAACTATTGGAGAGGTTGTGTACTATATATCATTGTATTATGATGTTATTCTAGAAGGTCATAGATCCCTTGCATTTAGTCAACATGCCATGAGTAGGAGTGCCTCACGCTTAATCAAGGAACCTCCATTAGCTAGATTGGTAGAGCCTCCCTAGTAGGTTGGCATCAATAAATATAGTAGAGCGTAGTGCCTCTTATGGCTCCATCACGCCAGATGGCCCATCCAATCCATAGACTTGGTAGTCCACACGAGGGAGAGAGTTGGTCATGACTCTGCGTTGTCTAATATATTTACATATGTATGTTTTTTATGTACACCTTGATATGAAGGCACATTTTTTATCAATTCCCATGATGGCATACCATGTATCTAATGATTATGTACTTACACACATTTGTATATGGACACCGACATGTTGACACACACACACACACATATATGATGATTATGGACTTTGATTATGATTTTTATCATTGTATCACATGTGTTTGATTTATGAGATATTAGATGATATCATATTTTAGATGAGATTATTCATTTTGTACTTATCGCATTATTTTGCATGGGATATTGATGATTGTCCATATTTTTATTATGGTCTATGTTTGAGGGGGACAGAAGGCGGTCCCTCTTTCCCCTCATGGTGATATTATATTATGTTATCTTAGCATACATGTTTAATTTTCATGTTCATGATGATGTAGCTTAGCCTTTTATTGATAGATGATGTATAGATGTGATGATAGATGATATGATGATGAGATGACAAAAAATTGTACAAAACAAACAATCAAGCACAAATTAATCAAATCTAATACAACACAACTATATACAAGTATGCAAGATAAAATGAATTCAATGTAATGCATATCAATAAATTAACACTCAATCTAAGTAAGCAAATGAATTCAACTTTAAAGCACACAATATGAAGAAGTAATGCAATAAAAACTATACAAACCAATAACTAAAAGTAAGAAAACTACTACTTTGTTTTTCTAGATAATTTTTGAAAAAAAAATTGTTTTATGTGTTATATTTGAGACAAATTTCAAGACTACTATTCTCATTGTTTTTGTAGTTTTGTCCCTATAAGTCTATTTAGATGTTTAGGGTTTTTCACAAATTTATATGATTGTTTATTGTTATTTTTGAAAGGTTTTCCGAAGCTATGTACAGAAAACAAAGAAGCATTGACTCCCAAGTGCTAGATGGGATGTACAAGGAAGAATGTTATGTGTTATGTATAAGAAGGTGAAGATGCAAAGGTGCCCCCAGAGTGTTAGATGGTAATTTGAAAAGGATAGCCCTTCACATATATACAAGAGTAGATCAGCCGGATCAAGGCCATGAAAGATAAGGTTCAAAAGGATCTCAAACTCAGGAAAACCTAGCCCTAAATTAAAGAAAGTGTACTCCTAGATATGAGATATTTTTGTGAATAATGGATCCTCCCAAGGCACCAAAAATTGGTTTTCACCAAGGGACTTGTCCAATGTGCCACAATTGCGTGGTTTTCATAGTTGGACGACCTATTTTCTTTTTACTTTTCTTGATTTTTTAATTTTTTTACTTGTTTTTCTTTGATTTTTGAGGAACCTCATATTCAAGCATAGAACCACTTGAGATGTATTGCATTCATGGGTTCCTTTAGTTCCTCACCATCTAAGTGAGAAAGTTTGTATGCCCCTGAACCATACTTAGTGACCACCACATATGGTCCTAACCAATTTGGCTCAAACTTTCCTTTCTTTTCTTGGTCCTTGGTGGTGTTGAACTAATTTTCTTTGAGGACTAAGTCTCCTACCTCAAACTAGTGAGGTATCATCCTCTTTTGTAGCCCGTGATGCTCGATTCATATATACCTTTAAGTGGTTAAGTGCTCACATGCATTTCTCATCTAGTAGCTCCAACTCTGCTAGTCGAGCCACTCAGTAATCTTCATCCTTATCTAGATAGTCCTAGAGAGATATTCTTAGGGAAGGAATCTTTATCTCCAATGATATGATGACCTTAGTGCTAAATAATAGTTATTAGGGTGTAGCACCAATAGGAGTGCGAGATGGAGGTTCTATAAATCCATAGGACAAGATGGATTCGTAAGTTCCAATTATGGACTATTTTACTTACCATATTTTCCATTATGTGAACAAGTTTTTTTAGTAGCCTCTAATTTTCCATTACCTTGAGGGTAATAGGGAGTGGACCACTTTAAATGGATTTGGAAGCATTGACATAACACTTTAACTGTCTTTTTCTTGAAATACTTACCATTGTCTACTACAATGGTGGATGGGATGTTGTAACAACAGATGAGGTGGTTCATGATGAATTTTGAAATTTGTGCACCGGTAACATATGTGAGAGGGACAAACTCTACCTATTTTTTGAAATACATGGTGTTAGTTATGATATGTGTATGACCATCTAAGGAGGTAGGAGTGAGCTTCCTATGAGATCTAATCCCCATTTTGAAAATAACCATGGTGTTGTAATTGGCTGTAAAGTTTGTGTTGGTGCATGAATTAGGTTTCCATACTTCTGAAAAATTTCACACTTTTTGACGTAGTTTTAGTAATTTACTTCCATGGTAGGCCAATAATAACCTACTCTTAGTAGTTTCTTAGCAAACACCATGTTGCTTGTGTGTGCTCCACAAACTCCTTCATGTACTTCTTTGATTGCTTGGACTGATTTGGCCAAATTAGGACAAGCGCATGAGATTCCCGTCATAGCCTCAACGATAAAGGAATGCCTCTAGGAGGGTATAATGGGCTATACAGTGAATAAGGGATCTTTTCTCAGTGTGGGAAATGTTTGGAGGAAAGGTATTATCTTGTAGGTAATTGAATATGGGCTCATACTGGGGGAGAAAGGACCAACAACTTCACATACCAGACATGATTCTAGCAGGTCATATGCAGCACTCATTTATGTTCAACAAAGAAAGGAATGTTACTTCCCACAGTGGAATGTGAAGTAAAGCTCTGACTATGGCCATGGCATCTACTGATTGATTCTACACTCTTGGCATTTGTTCAAAATCAACACGTACAAAATATTCCTTGAGATTCTCAACCATCTTCTTGTATGGGATGAGCTTTTCATCCTTAACCTTATACTCATCATTGACTTGTTTGATGATTAATTTTGAATCACCAAAGACTCTTAGCTATTTGATATTCCATTTAATAGAAATTTTCAAACCGAAATGAGTGCCTTGTATCCTATGATGTTATTAGTACATGGAAAACTCAGCCGAGAAAGCATGTGGGATGAAGTCTCTTGTTGGAGTGATAAGTACCACATAACCCCCTGAACCATGGTAATTGAATGATCCATCGAAGTGCATCTTCCATACAACGGATTCTTCAATATACATCATAGAAGCATCTGGTAGATCGAAACATAATGGTTCTATTCCTGGTAGGGGAGCTTTAGCTAATTGATCTATAAGCACCTATCCTTTAAGTGATTTCTAGTTGAAAAACTCAATGTCAAACTCACTGAGGAGGATGATCCAATTATCCATCCACCCAGTGAGATATGTTTTAGATAAAAGATAATTCAAAGGATCAACTTTGGAAATAATCTTGATTTTTATTGAGAAGATAGTGGCAAAGATTTTGAAAGGAAAATACCACAACTAAGAAAAAAATTTCAATCTGGGGATAATGAATCTCATATGCGATCAAAATTTGGCTAAGGTAATAAACCACTCTTTCTTTTTGGCTTATATTGTATTGGGAAAGCAATGCACCAATAGCGTATTGGGTAGCTAAAATGTACAATAACAAAGGTTCACCCGGGTAGGCGGACTAGTCAAATATTGTTTAAGAAATTCAAAGGATTTTTGACATTCAGACCCCAATTGAAGGTAACATATTTCTTGAGTAGATGTGTGAAAGGATGGCACTTATCCACAAGTTGTGAGATGAATTGGTGGATTTCCTGAATTTTACCTTATAAGTTGCGTAACTACTTAAGGTTCTTGGGTGGAGGCATCTCAATGATAGTTGTAACTTTAGTGGGATATACCTCAATCCCTCTTCTTAACACAACAAAACCCAAAGTAGCTTTACTAATTATATTCCAAGGATGCATTTCTTAGGATTCAATTTGACTTTGTAGTCTTGGAGGCATTGAAATATACACCTTAGCACTTTTGGGTGCTCTTCTCTGGTCCTAGAATTTCCCAAGATATCATCCACATAGTCCTCCATGATGTCATTCATCATGTCATGGAAGATGACTGTCATTTCTCTTTGATAAGTGGCTCCGGAATTCTTGAGACCGAAAGGCATCACTTGGTAGCAAAAATGTTCCCAAGGGGTTGTGAAGGTAGTTTTATGTTGATCTTCCTCTACGATCTTAATCTAGTTATAGCCCAAAAATCCATCCATGAGGGACAACATTTCATAACCCACAGTTGAATCAACAATCATGTCAATGTTAGGCAAAGGAAAATCATCTTTAGGGAATGATTTATTAATATCCCTGAAGTTTGTGTAGATTTGGATACCCACTGGTTTATTTTGCACTAGAACTATGTTTGATATCCATTTTAAATAGTCAATAGGTCTAGATAAAACCTACTACCAATAGCTTCTCTAGTTCTTCTTTAACCAGAAGTACAATGCATGGGTGCATATTTCTTAGCTTTTGCTTGATAGGTTTGACATCTGGATGCACAACAAGGTTATGCACAACTAAGGTTGGATCTAATCTTGGCATATCTCGTTTAAGACCACACAAATGTGTCCACAAATTTTCTTAACAATGCCACATATGTTTTCTGCTCTGTGCCGAGAGTGAAGCTCCTAGCTTTACTATTTTTGGATCCTCTTCTGACCCGATGTTGACATTTATGGTCTCCTCTACCAAAATTTTAGATGTATCTTCCATACGCATAGGATCAAGGGGAGATTAAGATCTACTTCTACAAGTGGTTCAAAAATATTATTATCTTCAAGTGGGTCAACTATCTTGTCCATTGATTTTTCTATTTGTTTGTCCATAAGCACCTCAAAGAGGTTTTCACTATGGGACTTAGACTTATTCTTTTTGCAAGGCTTTTCTGATAGGAATTTTTCCCTTGCTTATTTTTTTGCTTAAATGACCACACAACTCTGCCTCTTCCCCAAAGTACGTGCACATGTCTAAATCGATGGATAAACTCTTTTTATGGTCATTGATCGGAATGGCATCCTAAATACCCATGAACTCTGTGATTTCCTCATAATTTTCAAAGAAATCAACGGCACATGAAGTTTTTGGCCCCAATCAATGAGGCTGGGATATATAAGGGTAATTTGGAAATTATTGTTATCCAATTTTACGCACATGGAAAAATTGGAAAACAGGGCCTTATTACGATCAAATCACGACATTGGTCCCAGGGACCCACTTCTGGTCAACAGTGTCAAATCAGGAATAAAGAGACGACTCCTCGGAGGAGCTTGTGCCTTGTCCTAACTCGGTCATAACTCAGATCACAAGCCTTAGACGAGTTCATGAGTAGGAAATGTAAGCTCAGTAACTGAGTTTGGCTTGTCGTAAAGGAATCTCGATAGGAGCGGAGGATGTTTCGATGGTTGGCTCATTGAGGCAGAGAAATGACGAGCTCGACTCGGTTTAATTCAACATGGAGAGATCGATGCTTCCTCGTTGGAATATGAACTCAGTTTTAATGACTCGACGGAGACAATAGCATAAATGACCGAGCCCGGTCTTGATAAGATAACCCGCAAAGAGAAATCATGTCGAGTTCACGGTGAGTCATAGTTAAAGGAATGAGTCGACCACCATACATAGAGGTCGATATGATGTTGCTCGCAATGAGACCAATGGAGCTCAAGCTTGGACTAATAAACCACCATGCATAGAGTTGGATAAAATGTGAGAAACGAGATGAAAGTGGAGGTAACACGCCTACTTCACTAGCTTGCAGCTTCATCTATAACCACCATATCAAACCCATGGGCTAGGCGCTGGAATAACTTCCAGCCACTACTAGAAACAGTAGTGAACACAATCTCAGCCTCATTCGCAAAACTTGCCTCAAGATTTGATCGAGCTTCTTCCATGGAAGCGACTTTCCAAAGTGAAAGGGCGAGACAACTCAACTAAAAATTTATCTCGTTCTTCTACTACAGCGGCAAGATTTTAAAACAACTCGATCACGATCATGGTCACATGAAACCGAACATCGGATCAACACCAATGGTTCCTTGGGATTACCCTACGGCAAATTTATCCGCAATCAACTCTCTCTGGAGGCCACTCATTTTCTGAGATAAGTTTACTTCTCTACCCTGTAGCTGCTGCGTATAGCCAATTACTTCCTCACGGCACTTTCCTAGGAGAATTTCAGTTCTACGCTCAAAGTGGCCGAGCATTCGATGCACAGGCATGTTGCAGTATAGTAGAAGCCTTTTTGAGCACTTCCAACAAGAGACCTGAGGAAATTTATTACAAAGATTCTCTATCGAGATCTTACTTGTTTTACGATGTAACTCATGGAAGTGGATCTCATAGAGGTGGAACTGTTTCATATCAAAATATTCATGGAGCATAATTTTCTTTGCAATTATATGAGCATCTTCAATGAGTCACTAAGTTGGCGGGCATAAAGGATTCTATCAGAATTATCACACCTTACAAGCTACAGCTGAAATGTTTGCACCAAGAAAATGATGTCTCCTCACGCTGAGTGGAAAAGTGGAAATCGGTGGCCATCTGTCCAAAACGAAATCTGGCCAAATGATAATGAAACCCCACACTCCAATCCCGGATGTGGAAAATAAGGTGAGCAATGCCAAGTGGGTTTTCGTGGATGGCAAGCCAAAGAAGAAATTCCACGTGGGGGAGATTCAGGCAAGCACCGCCAAGTGGAAATATTGGATTGGTAAACCATGATCAAACTTCCGTGAATGGGAGAAATCAGATCAAACTGCCAAGCGTAAATATTACGATGGCTATCCAACATGATACTTCCGCACGGGCCATGTAAATAGAATTCCGCGCAGCTTGGAGTGGTCTCGAGTCTTTGTGCGAGTCACCGAGAGGATTAATAGGACAGTTGTGAATTGGAGCGGGTCATGGGTTAAAAACATGACGTGATACCAATTTCAGCGGAGGCTACAGGCAGACCCAACCAAGGTGATACGTTAATGGCTCAGTCATGGCTCATGTGTGAAGAGTTTGACGGGAAAGCAATGCTAAAAACTCATCCAGATGGAAAGGATGCGAGAGAAACTCCCACGCACCAGGCAGATGACATGTTGCAGTTTAGTAGAAGCCTTTTGAACGCTTCCAGCAAGCAGGTTGTCCAACTGTGTTGTTATCTGTTCAGTATCGAATGCATCCTCAAATTTGTAGGCTTATCCTTATTCTGAACTCAGATCGAATAGCAGCTGCAGGAAACAAATATTCACTGCCATGTACGATGGATTGGAGTCATGCTATTCAAGGCTTCATAAAATTTCCCTGATTCAGGAGATGAAGGTTTATTACGGTGCAGAATGAAATGATTCATATTGCTCAGCACTTCTTCTCCTAGAAACGAATTGAATGTGAAGGTCAACTCTGAAATACCTGGTTGGCCGTTTTGCATGCTACATCCTTGTTACTTGTAAATGGTCTCTTTGAGAAACTCTGTGGGCAGTAGGCAATATTTATACCCTTCCATTATGTACATCCAATCAGACAATAAAAGTATTCTTTTACCAGGTTCAGAGAAGCTTGTTTTTTACAATGGATGATTATACTGTAGTTTCAAGCTAATTTTATCTAGCTTTATTTCTATTAGCTTTGATCCATGACTAAGGAAGAATTCATATGGTTGTTACCTGTACATTTTTCCAAGGTCCTCTTGGCTGCCCCAGTTGTTCAATGTATTTTTTGAAGGGCTTATTTTATGTGTTGCAGATTGTAACATAAAGGATCTTTTTAGTTTCTGGAAAAATGAGTATATGGTGTAGCTCACAACTACCTATGCCATACTAAGATCCCAATAGTGGCATAATTGTTGATTGGAGCCGAGATTGCCGAGTGCACTGCCAAAATACCGAAGGGTTCTTTGGCCAAAAATCAGTCTCAAGGGTGTCTATCGACATGTTATGGGCATGAGCCTGGGTCATCATCATGGCAGTATTAGGTCTTTATTGATAATGGCATTTTCTCATCGTTTGGAAGGTACAAATTGTGCTTATTATGGCAAAGCCAAAACATTCTTACTACAAGTGTTATATGATGAGGAAGAATCCTGAGCATTGTTAATTAAATTAATATTTTTATTTAAATATTTTAATAATAATATTTATTATTATTATTTAAATATTTTATTTAAATATTCTTTTAATTAATTGAGAAAACTAGGTCATCAGGCAATTAATGACCCATGATGGAACCTTCTCAGGTGGTTCAACTAACTATAATAAATACATCATGGACCTTCATTTTAGGAATGTAATTATGACCATTTCCTCTTCTTTCTCACATATTCTTCTATAAATGTAAGTTGAAGCTCATTTCAAAGGGTTCCAATAGCCTTCGCATAAGTTGGACGCTTATATATCTCAAGCAAGTGTATACTTTTCAAGAATCCTCTCTCTCTCGCAAGTTGTTCTTGTGTGTTGAGAGAACTTTCAAGCCTCCTCTTCAAGACTGTAATGGCAACTATTGCCTCTTCTGAATGTATGATGCATTGTGCATGTTATTGAAGCAATAAAAGTGTGTGTTTTGTGACTAATCTCGGTCCTTTCATCCTTCTGTGCTTCTTTGTGCCTTTCTCATACTTGCAAGTACACTACATGCAAGTTTAAGTTCTATCTGCAGTTCTTGGAGTTCTCAGGCTTATCGAGTGGTGAAGTATTACATGCGCTTGAGTTGTGGTGTCTGTTCACCCTTCTTGAGTTCATCCTTCTTCATTGGGAAATTGGTATATTTCTCGGTCTGATAAAGTTTAACAAAGGGAACGCGTGTCTCTTAGTTTGTGGTATCCTATACCCTCTCTAAGTTGCAGTAGGTGAAGTTGACCTATGGTGCACACACCCTCTTCAAATTAACCCTTCCTAAGTCTGAAGACACCCTTTATTTGGTGCATCACCATCCCTAGTATAGTTTCATTTCTGTAAATCTCTTTCCCTAAAACCCCATGAAAATGTTAGCATAGGACTAGATAATCATTTTTGTTACACTAGGAGTAGTACAACACTTAGTTTAGGAAGAGGAAGCCGGCCTTCTCTCGGAGGTTCACCTCGAGCCCAAGTCCCACAACTTGATAGGTGATCCCATGTGTCCTAATCACACCGAATTTCCTATTCACATCCTGGCCATTCGGAGGGTGCAGTGATTTGGCGACAACAGTTTTTGGCACGCTGGGTGGGATAGAGTTGGTACTTCTCTTCTCACTTACACAAGTCAAAGTACCTGGCGACTCTATATCTCTGGATTCCAAATCTCAGTGTCAAAGTAACTTATGTGAAGAATTTAGACAAGAGCTTCTTCAAAGAAAGGAAAGTATCAGCATACCGAACTTTCCTTGTCTCCTCCAAAGAGAAGAAGAAGAGGCATTTCCACATCCCCAGTTGCAGATTTACCTAGTAGGGGTCATTCAACTCCTCCTTACGGAAGATTTCCTCCACCCAGGAACAATCAACCTTTCGTTGCTATGGTGAGGAACCAAGTTTTTCCCCCTTTCAATGCAAGCAGTCCTCTTATGTTGGCTCAACGTGACCCGATACCTGTTGCGGCACTCAAAAGTTTACCCTTCTACATGGGGGAAACTCACGTTACTCCAGTGGAGCATATCTTTGATGTAGCCAGCATCTGTGTAGTACATAATATCACCGAAGACAACGTTGCAGTTAGACTTCTTGCTACCTCTTTCAAGGGAAAATCACTTCAATGGTTTCGTGGGTTAGGTGTTGGCACTATAACCACTTGGGACGAGTTGGGAGAAAAGCTATGTAAACAATTTGAAGACAAAAGTGATCACCTATCACTTTTGGAACAACTTACTACCATAAAGAGAGCTTCCCAAGAATACATGAGTGATTTCAACTTCCGATTCCACAGAACTTGGAATAGGATTCCGGTGCTCGTAAAGCCTTCTGCACATAATGCATTCTTGTACTATTTGTGAGCCTTGAATAGCGATGTAGCAGTTATGATCCAGTCCATGGGAGGGACTACACTTCCTGATGCTTACGAAGTTGCCATAAGTGCAGAGAATTCTTTGATTCAGGCTGGAAAGATAGCTCCATGACCACCAATGCCCTTTTCTCCAGATCTTATGAATCATCAGCCTATCATTGCTCCTATTCTAGTAGACTCCAAGCAACCATCTCAATCTTCCCCTGCCTCTTCAAATGACCTATTTGAAGTCAAGTCACTACTGCAAAATTTTGGAAATGAGCTCGTTGCACTCAAAAGGCAACAATTTCAATACAATCGTCTGTATCAGCCACAAAATCAGCAGTATCAAGCTAACCATTCTCCTTTTTAAGGGAACAATCAGCCTCAAAATCAAACTACAAGTCAAGTTACAAATGTCAGGCCCTTGAACTTTCGGAACCCTCTTGCAGCTGGCTCATCTAGAGCTATAGTACCTGTTCAAAATAATCTAGTTCAAGACTACAAATGGTGTTATCCTTGCTCTCAACCTCACAATCAAAATCTTTGTCCCAATGGGGTTCTTAGCCAGGCCCTTATGGTTCAAAGTGTATCTTACCCCTTCAGAGTTAACAAACAATTCATCTACACAAGAAGCAGCAGATCAACCGCAGGCACCTGAAGAATCCGCTTTACTAAACTGACAAGTAGAAGATTTTTACGGATTGAATATAGATTCTTCATCAGTGGCAGCAAACACTCGTTCCAAGAAAAGAACAATGGAGCCTCAATCTCTCAAATCTGATCTAGTGTCCACTTCTCAACCTGGGTTACAAATGGCAGTTGATAAAAATGCGGGAAAGAAATCACCAGAAACACCAGCTAGCCACACCGCAGGGAAAGATGGTTCTCCAGGCATCACGGTACCCAACAAACATTTTCCAAAGGAGGACCCCAATGCCCAAAAAAGTGTCATCAAAGTTGGAGCAATTCCCTTCAGCATAGTAGAACAAATGAAGAAAACCAATATGAGCGTTACCATGTGGGATGCACTCTCGATCCCTTCCCAAAGAAACCTGTTGCAGAAGCTCTGAACAGTTTTAGTACAACCAGCGGATCACCAAGCCATGGAGTGACAAATGCTACAAATTTGTGTCAACCGGAAGGGAAAATCATTCCTACGGAAAACAAACCACCGCCATTCTACATTTCCTTGATCATTGGCGACCACCTGGTACATAATTACATGATCGATTCTGGTGCCAGTAGCTCTGTCATGCCGAAACAAATTACAGATGTACTAGGCATACAATATGCACCAGTTACAAGAGGGGTTGTTCAACTGGATGGCATAGTTATTAAGACTGTTGGGGTTATCAAAGGACTTCAACTTACCATTCATGCATGCCCAAGTTTGTCATTCACCCAAGACATATCGGTCATCGATCTCCCTCCTCTCTTTGCCATCTGCCTATCACGGGATTTCACTGCCAAGATGGGCGGTTACCTATCAGCCGATTGGTCGCATATGATTCTCAGGACTCGATACGGAACCAAAGTAACTATAAGGGTAGAACCAATCTACCATAATCATGTAGAACCCTACACTACTAGTCCCATAAATGGAAATTACACCATCGGTGATCCAGAAGAGGAAGATGCCGATCATGAACCAACCACCCTTGTTGAGGAAGTCCCTGATACTTTGCTAGATGAAGTAAGTAGAGATCATTAGTACGATCCCTACACTGATGTATTGGTAGAAGAAGAAGTGGTTTGCTAGTCTTGGAAGAAACAGATTAGGTTCTTACTGTATCCATGAAGAAGATATGATCATACCACAACTTGTCAAAACACCAAGTGATTCTAAAGGATTGTGGCAATTGTTCTTCGATGGCTCAAGAAGTAAGAATGGATCCGGTGCTGGTGTTATGTTAATTTCTCCAGAGGGAGATAAGTACTTCTCATCTTTCCGGTTGCAGTTCAGTTGCACTAACAATGTTGCTGAATACGAGGCTCTTGTGCAAGGAATTCAGCTAGCCCAAAGGAAGGGAATCAAGGCCCTGATTGTTTTTGGAGATAGTGAGTTAGTTTTTCATCAAGTTTCGGCACGTAGTGCATCCAAAAATGATCTTTTAAGATCATATAAGAACCGAGTCTGGGACCTGATTGAAGATTTTGAAGCTTTTGGAATCCATGCAATCCCTAGAGATCAAAATCAAGATGCAGATAGGCTTGCTACAATTGGTTCACAATACAACATACCAGTTGATATCATGAAAGAAGGGAAGCAATTTGTTAAAATGGTGGTTCGACCAGCGTCCCGATAATGTGAGTAGTTGGCAAGTGTTTGATAGTGACAAACAAATTTTCCTCTTTCTACAAGAAGAGGTGGAGTTTGCTACAAAGAATCAAGATAAGTTGCAGGAGTCATATGGTGAGAAAATTATTCAATTGAAAAGAAACAAGTTACCAAAAGGTTTAGTCACTTTGGAATCCATTTTCAATTTAGATGACCAAGCCACAAGAAAAAGCCCTAATATGGTGGTCAGAGAAGAATATTTTGAGGAAGTTGAAGTATCAAATGAAAAATTTCTTAAGATCGGAAAAGTGTGTACTTCTGGAGAGAAAGAAGCTTTCATCAAAATTTTTCAAGAGTATCATGACATCTTTGCATGGAGCTATAAAGATCTTTGTGGTTTTGATCCAGGTCTAGCACAACATACCATCGAACTGGATCCTAATGTTAAGCCAGTTCGTCAGAAACAGAGACCAATTAATCCCAAAATTGAGCCACTACTGAGAAAGGAGCTAACCAAGCTCACCGAGGCTCGTATAATTTTTCCCATCAAGTATTCCTCATGGGTAGCTAATTTGGTGCCCGTGAGGAAGAAGAATGGAGAGATCCGGTTATGCGTAGATTTCAGGGATTTGAATCATGCATCATTAAAAGACCATTATCCTCTTCCATCGATGGAGCAAATCCTTCAAATGGTGGCAGGAGCTCAAAGATTTTCTTTTCTCGATGGATATTCAGGTTACAATCAAATCCTAGTCCAAGAATCCGACCAATTCAAAACGGCTTTCACTACCAAGTGGGGCACGTATGCCTACAATAAAATGCCATTCGGATTGTCCAATGCCGGGCTACTTTCCAAAGAGCCATGGACATGGCATTTAAGGGACTAATCAATGATATTATTTTAGTTTACCTTGATGATATAATTGTATACTCTAAGCATGCAGAAGATCACATCACGCATCTAAGGAAAGTTTTCCAAAGGTGTAGGGAATTTGGGGTTTCACTTAACCCCAAGAAATGTATTTTCACAGTGCACGAGGGAAAATTGTTGGGGCATGTGGTTTCAACAGAAGGATTATCAATCGATCCAGCTAGGATTCATTCAATTATGTCCTTATCTCTCCCAAGTCACAAGAAGGGCCTCCAGAGTTTTCTGGGAACCATAAATTTTGTGCGGAGATTCATCCCTCAATTCACGACATTGGCTAAACCACTGACAACCATGCTAAAGAAAAACATGCCATTCTCATGGACAAAGGAAGGACGAGAAAGCTTTGAAGCTATCAAAACAGCCATTTCTCAAGCTCCCATGCTTGTGAACCCCAGGTTTGACAAAGATTTTATCCTTTATGCTTTTGCAGGTCAAGAGAGCATTTCAGGGATCCTCACCCAACAAAACAACAACCTGATGGAGCAACCAATCACTTTCTTCAGTCAATCCCTCAAAGACTACGAGTTCAAATACTCATTCATTGAAAAGTAAGTCTTTGCAGTTATTCGAGCTTTGAAGAAATTCAAGCACATGTTGTCCAACAACAAGATTCATCTGATGGTGTCTCATCCAGGTGTCAAGGAGTTTTTGCTGAACAAAGAAATGAATGAAAAGTGTGCTGGATGGATCACGAAGGTAATGGAGTATGACGTGCACATCAAAGTCACTAAACTTGTCAGAGGTAAGGGTTTATGTCAGCAACTTGCAACAGACATGGAATCAAAAAGTAATGAGGACGTGACACTCCTAAATACTGATGAGGATGTTGATCAAGCTGATTGGTTATCCAAAATGAAGAATTTCATCTTCTCAGGAGCATACCCGGCAAACATGGATAAAAACCAAAGATGAACTTTCCATCTTCAATCTATCCCATATGTTTTGGTAGATAGCGTTCTCTTTCGAAAAGATTTGAACGGCATCCTCCTTCGGTGCATAGGACCAGAACAGGTCAGTAAGATACTAGAAGAGTTTCATAATGGCCTATCTAGAGGACATTATTCTACACGAACAACAGCTACCAAGATCATGCGAGCTGGCTACTATTGGCCAGATTTATTCAAGGATGCCCATCTCTGGGTAAGGAAATGTAAGGAATGTGCCTTTTTCACAAGTAAGCAGAAGCTGGCAGCTCTTCCATTGCATCCAATTCAAGTGGATCAACCCTTTGTTCAATGGGGGTTGGACTTCATCGGAATGATTAATCCTCCATCCAGTGATAGACATAAGTGGGTCCTTACCGCAACAGACTATTTTACTCGATGGACAAAGGTGGTAGCATTAAAAGAGAGCAATGAAAATTCAATTCTGAATTTTCTGGAGGATATAATGACGAGGTTCGGTGTTCCGTTTACAGTCATTTCAGAAAATGCACTGCTTTTCTTGGTATGAAATTGAGTGAATGGGCTGTTAAAAATGGGGTATACCTCAAAACTTTGTCCAATTACTATCCTCAAGGAAACGGATTGGCTGAGTCTAGCAACAAAAACCTCATAAGGATTATTAAGCACACAATGGAGACTAACAAGAGGACTTGGCATACACAGCTTAAGACCGCCTTATGGGCAGATCGAATCACACCTAAAAGGGCCATCGAAATTCTCCTTTCGTTTTGGTATATGGAAGAGAGGCAAAACTCCCACTCTCATTGGAGTTACCTTCTTTGGAGTTAGCTCATCAACTTGAAGTTATAGAGAGTGATCCTCTGACAATAAGGTTTGTTGAACTCATGGAGTTAGAGGAAGTACGAGACAAGGTTATTTGGAGCAACATCAAGCTCAAGTTAAGAAATATTTTGATAAGAAGGCATCCAACAGGTGTTTTCAAGAGGGAGATTTAGTTCTCAAATGGGATGAAGACAGGGCCAAACCAGGCAGGCATGCCAAGTTTGATGCTCTCTGGAGTGGGCCATACATCATCACAAGTTGCAAAGAGGCAAATTCATTCCATCTATCTAGGCTCAATGGAGAAGAACTGCCCATTCATGTGAATGGGATACATCTCAAAGCTTGTTTTTGAGAAGCATTCCACCCTTGTACAGTTAAATTAGGTGTTTTCCTCCAAGTGCTTATGCACATTGTTGTGTGTTGTTGTTTTGCTTTCCTTGTTGTTGTGTTTTGTGTTGTTCTGCACATTGTTTCATCATTGGAAGGTGTCAAGGAGAAGAAAGGTTCAAGGTTTCCATAACAGTTCAAAATCTACTTCATTCAAATTTTTGCAGTGTTCCATGGATGTCAAGCATTCAACAGATTCAGTATACTTCATGCTTAGCATTCTAGGGAAGTCTAGGATATCGGCAATGCTCAAAGAGATTCTGGGATGTGTCAAAGAAAATCATACTACTTTCAGGATTCCAACATAGACTCCATGCCCAATGGATGACTTAAGGCTACTGGAATCATGCTTAGTAGGAAATCATCCCCGAGAGGTCGCCAAAAATGTTATCCAATTTTACGCACATGGAAAAATTGGAAAACAGGGCCTTATTACTATCAAATCATGACATTGGTCCCAGGGACCCACTTCTGGTCAATAGTGTCAAATCAGGAATAAAGAGATGACTCCTCGGAGGAGCTTGTGCCTTGTCCTAACTCAGTCATAACTCAGATCACAAGCCTTAGATGAGTTCATGAGTAGGAAATGTAAGCTCAGTAACTGAGTTTGGCTTGTCGTAAAGGAATCTCGATAGGAGCAGAGGATGTTTTGATGGTTGGCTCATTGAGGCAGAGAAATGATGAGCTTGACTCGGTTTAATTCAACATGGAGAGATCGATGCTTCCTCATTGGAATATGAACTCAGTTTTAATGACTCGATGGAGACAATAGCATAAATGACCAAGCCCGGTCTTGATAAGATAACCCGCAAAGAGAAATCATGTCGAGTTCACGGTGAGTCATAGTTAAAGGAATGAGTCGACCACCATACATAGAGGTCGATATGATGTTGCTCGCAATGAGACCAATGGAGCTCAAGCTTGGACTAATAAACCACCATGCATAGAGTTGGATAAAATGTGAGAAACGAGATGAAAGTGGAGGTAACACGCCTACTTCACTAGCTTACAACTTCATCTATAACCACCATATCAAACCCATGGGCTAGGTGCTGGAATAACTTCCAGCCACTACTAGAAATAGTAGTGAACACAATCTCAGCCTCATTTGCAAAACTTACCTCAAGATTTGATCGAGCTTCTTCCATGGAAGTGACTTTCCAAAGTAAAAGGGCAAGACAACTCAACTAAAAATTTATCTCGTTCTTCTACTACAGCGGTAAGATTTTACAACAACTAATCATGACTGTGGTCGCATGCAACCAGAACATCAGGATCAACACCAATGGTTCCTTGGGATCACCCTACGGCACTTTACTTCTCTACCCCGTAGCTGCTGCGTATAGCCAATTACTTCCTCACGGAACTTTCCTAGAGAATTTCAGTTCTACCCTCAAAGTGGCCGAGCATTCAATGCACGCATGTTTAATATGGTAGAAGCCTTTTTGAGCACTTCCAACAAGAGACCCGAGGAAATTTATTACAAAGATTCTCTATCGAGATCTTACTTGTTTTACGATGTAACTCATGGAAGTGGATCTCATAGAGGTGGAACTGCTTTCATATCAAATATTCATGGAGCATAATTTTCTTTGCAATTATATGAGTATCTTCAATGAGTCACTAAGTTGGCGGGCATGAAGGATTCTATTAGAATTATCACACCTTACAAGCTACAAATTGAAATGTTTGCACCAAGAAAATGATGTCTCCTCACGCTGAGTGGAAAAGTGGAAATCGGTGGCCATCTATCCAAAGAAATCTGGCCAAATGATAATGAAACCCCGCACTCCAATCATGGACGTGGAAAATAAGGTGAGCAATGCCAAGTGGGTTTTCGTGGATGGCAAGCCAAAGAAGAAATTCCACGCAGGGGAGATTCAGGCAAGCACCGCCAAGTGGAAATATTGGATTGGTAAACCATGATCAAACTTCCGTGAATGGGAGAAATCGGATCAAACTGCCAAGCGCGGAAATATTACGATGGCTATCCAACATGATACTTCCGCACGGGCCATGTAAATAGAATTCCGCACGCTTGAAGTGGTCCGAGTCCTTGTGTGTGAGTCACCGACAATTAATAGGATAGTTGTGAATTGGAGCGGGTCATGGGTTAAAAAACGCGACGTGATACCAATTTCAGCGGAGGCCCAACCAAGGCGATGCGTTAATGGCTCAGTCATGGCTCATGTGTGAAGAGTTTGACGGGAAAGCAATGCTAAAAATCATCCAAATGGAAAGGATACGAGAGAAACTCCCACGCACGAGTGCGATGATGACATGTTGCAATTTAGTAGAAGCCTTTTGAACGCTTCCAAAGAAGCGTGTTGTCCAACTATGTTGTTATCTATTCAATGATCAAATGCATCCTCAAGTTCATAGGCTTATCCTTATTCTCGAACTCGGATCGAATAAGCAAATGCAGAGAAATAAATATCACCGCCATGTACGATGGATTGAGTCACGCTATTCAAGGATTCATAAAATTTCCCCGATTCAGAGATGAAGGTTTATTACGGTGCAAAATGAAACGATTCATATTTCTCAAAGACTTCTCCTAGAAATGAATTGAATGTGAAGGTCAACTCTGAAATACCTAGTTGGCCGTTTTGCATGCTACATCCTTATTACTTATAAATGGTCTCTTTGAGAAACTCTGTGGGTAGTAGGCAATATTTATACCCTTCCATTATGTACATCCAATCGCATAATAAAAGTATTCTTTTACCAGTTCGATAAGCTTGTTTTTTACAATGGACGATTATACTGTAGTTTCAAGCTAATTTTATCTAGCTTTATTTCTATTAGCTTTGATCCACGACTAAGGAAGAATTCATATGGTTGTTACCTGTACATTTTTTCAAGGTCCTCTTGGGCCGCCACAAATTGTTCAATGTATTTTTGAAGGGCTTATTTTATGTGTTGCAGATTGTAACATAAAGGATCTTTTAGTTTCTGGAAAAATGAGTATATGGTGTAGCTCACAACGACCTATGCCATACTAAGATCCCAATAGTGGCATAATTGTTGATTGGAGCCGAGATTGCGCGAGTGGACTGCCAAAATACTAAAGGGTTCTTTGGCCAAAAATCGGTCTCAAGTGTGTCTATCGACATGTTATGGGCATTAGCCTAGTTCATCATCATGGTAGTATTAGGTCTTTATTGATAATGGCATTTTCTCATCGTTTGGAAGGTACAAATTGTGCTTATTATGGCAAATCCAAAACATTCTTACTACAAGTGTTATATGATGAGGAAGAATCCCGAGCATTGTTAATTAAATTAATATTTTTATTTAAATATTTTAATAATAATATTTATTATTATTATTTAAATATTTTATTTAAATATTCTTTTAATTAATTGAGAAGACTAGGTCATCAGAAATTAATGACCCATAGTGGAACCTTCTCGTGTGGTTCAACTAACTGTAATAAATACATCATGGGCCTTCATTTTAGGAATGTAATTATGACCATTTCCTCTTCTTTCTCACATATTCTTCTATAAATGTAAGTTGGAAGCTCATTTCAAAGGGTTCCAACAGCCTGCATAAGTTAGACAGCTTAGATATTTCAGCAAGTATATACTTTTCAAGAATCCTCTCTCTTCTGCAAGTTGTTCTTGTGTGTTGAGAGAACTTTCAAGCCTCCTCTTCAAGACTGTAATGGCAACTATTGCCTCTTCTGAATGTATGATGCATTGTGCATGTTATTGAAGAAATAAAAGTGTGTGTTTTGTGACTAATCTCGGTCCTTTCATCCTTCTGTGCTTCTTTGTGCCTTTCTCATACTTGCAGGTACACTGTGCAAGTTTAAGTTCTATTGCAGGTTCTTGGAGTTCTGTGCTTATCGAGTGGTGAAGTATTCCATGCAGTTGAGTTGTGGTGTCTGTTCACCCTTCTTGAGTTCATCCTTCTTCACTGGGAAATTGATATATTTCTCGATCTGATAAAGTTTAACAAAGGGAACGCGTGTCTCTTAGTTTGTGGTATCCCATACCCTCTCTAAGTTGCAGTAGGTGAAGTTGACCTATGGTGCACACACCCTCTTCAAATTAACCCTTCCCGAGTCTGAAGACACCCTTTATTTGGTGCATCACCATCCCTAGTATAGTTTCATTTCTATAAATCTTTTTCCCTAAAACCCCATGAAAATGTTAGCATAGGACTAGATAATCATTTTTGTTACACTAGGAGTAGTACAACACTTAGTTTAGGAAGAGGAAGCCGGCCTTCTCTGGAGGTTCACCTCGAGCCCAAGTCCCACAAACTTGAGAGGTGATCCCATGTGTCCCAATGACACCAAACGTCCTATTCACATCTTGGCCATTCGGAGGGTGCAAGGTGATTTGGTGACAACAATTATCTTTGGAATTAGACTGGGAAAATGTAAATATGGTGGAATCTAGGAGAATGTCGGAAGAGGTAAGGTCCTCGTAAATGCTACAATAGGAATCTACATCAGTTTCTGAATGGTGAGAATCTTCCTCATGTTCTGAAGAGGTGTCATCAATTTCTAAGGGTGGATCCCTAAGATGCTTAGCACCAAGGCCATGTTTATTTAATTTGTGAGGGGGAATTGGGATAGGCTCTAGTCTACCTTGTGCATTTGTGCCACACCCAAATTCCTGGTAGCACATGTCATACATGACATACATCTATGGATGACCTATGAGCATGTCATAAGGAAGATTCAGATCAAGGACATGGAAGTTCGTCTCATGATTTTTTTTCCCTACTTCCATAGGTAACACAATGGTACTATATGATTCACACTTGGATTTATCATAAACCTTAATTGTGATTATGTGAGATCCAGATTTGCGTTTGTGTGCCCTAGCTGTCTGACTAGCTTCAAGGTGAAAATATTTAAACCTGATTCGTTATCCACAAGCATCCTTTTGATATTTACACAAGTTTAAAATACCTCAATGTACAAGGGTAAATTGTGCATGTGATTATTAAGTGGGACTTCACTGCGTCGAGGAAATGTAGTCATTCTAAGTAAGTTTGGCCACTATAGCTTGGAGTTTTGAAGGATCAAAATTTTTGACACTCTTGACCCTTGAAGGGTCTTATAAAGGATATCTTTATGAGAGATTGATATCTTGAGAAGGTCTAAGATCAAAATATTAGTTGTGGTTTTCTCAAGTTGATCCAACAAATCATATTGAATTTCTTGAGGGTAGGTAAAGGAGGTTCTGGGATCACTAGACAATCGCTTCATGTTGTTGCAGAACAATCGTTGCTAATGATTGTGATGGTTTTTATATGCTCATCAGAAAAATGAACATAGCCTATCCATGAATCAAAGGGATTATCAGTTGAAGTATAAACGTAATTTGTAGCTTTATAGTCATCAGATGATTGACCTTGATCTAGATTTTTCGTTCCTTATCTATCATAATTAGGAAAGGGTTGTTTAAATATTCCCATTTTTCCATTAGGTCCTTGTCCTAATTTAGGTGAGTCCACTTCAATCTTCCCATCCTCAATGAGGTCTTGAATAAAGTGTCTCAATTTTAAACATTTATCTATTTTGTGTCCCTTGACACGATGAAAATCACAATAGTCATGATCTCTATACCATCCTGGTTTGGGTGCATCATCTACATAAGGCACTTTGTGGTCAGATATTGAACCATGTTCACCGCCTCTAATTGTCTCAAAATTGTGGACAATGAGTCTATAAGGGGAGTGAACACTCGTTGTTTGACCGGATTTTGACTAGGTCCTTTGGTAAGTTTTAAAAGAGGACCACTTTGAACTGTTTGAACTCATTTAGAATCGGTGATGCCATCTCCTATGACATTCTTATTTTTGTTAAAGAATTTAAGCTTATCTCGTAGTTTTGACTCTTGTCTATCCTTTGAAAAGGGTTTTATTGTTCCCTTTTCTATTAAAGCCTTCTCAATTTGGCTTCCTTTCTTGATAACTTCCTTGAATTTATTATGTTGTGGAGCCTATTTTCATGTGTATAAGTGTTGAAGACTGTACATTAAGGGTATTGTACACTTTCCACATGTTTATCGGAAATGTGCTCTTCTCATATGGGTGGGATTTTTACCCATAGGTTTATGTGACGGTTTTGGCCCATGGTTTTGGTACCCACGGTATTTTAAAATTGGTCAAGCAAACTTGCTATTTATGTGGTTTTTACATATGGTAGGGTTGATGTAACATTACGAGATGTGTGTGAGTTCAACTGAATACTTGTAGAGTTTTTTTAGCATAGCTTCAAACAAATTTGGGTATTGTATTGAGAGAGAGGTGGCTTGTAATAAAATCTGAGCAAGTGATTCTTGGTGGATGTAGCCCAAATTGGTTGAACCACATTAAATATTGTCTTTTTGTTTTGTGTTCTTTTTTATTCTTCACTTTTATTTCAGATCTGTAATATTTTGTACATATTAGTTTCTACTATTGTGATTCTATGAGAGATTAATCCACATATTTTATTCCTTATTTGCTAATAATTGGTATCAAGGCATGGTTTGGTTTGTTGAAGTGTTGAATCACATGGAAAGTTTTAGCTTGAGTGAGAGCTATGGAAAATTATGGGAGATCAAAGGTTGATAAATTCACTGGGCAAAATTTTATTCTTTGGAAGATGCAGATGGAAGATTACCTTTATCGGAAGGATTTTTATATTACGCTATTTGAGAAAGTAAAAAAACCTTGAGCATGACGGATGTAGAATGGGATTTTTTAGATAGGAAGGAACTTCGGACAATCCAACTATGTCTTTCATATTTGTTATTATTTAATATTTTGAAGGAAAAGACTACAAAAGAACCGATGGATGCATTAGGAAGTTGTATGAAAAAACCCTCTACCTCTAACAATATAGTTTTAATGGTTTAATAGTAAATCATTTAAATGATTTTAATAGGGTTGCAAGAAATATGCTAGCTTCAGTTATAATATAATTTGATGAATAAGTTAGGGCTTTATTAATTTTTTGCTCTTTACCTGAGAGTTGGAATAGCCTGGTAATGGTAGTAAGAAACTTGGTTCTAGTTAACTCAAAGTTAAAGTTCGAGGATGTTGTAGGGGTGATTTTAAGCGACGAAGATTCTAATTGAGGAAATGCAAAGAAAAAGCTCTGGGAATATTCTACTTCATGGAATGCTTTAATATTGGAAACTAGAGGGAGGCAGAAGAATAGAGGAAGCCATGGAAAATTGAAAGATCAGAAAGGTCAAAATCGAAAAGCAAGATAGTATGTCGGCACTTTGTGGAAAGTATGGGCATGCAACGAAGGACTATTGGGAACTTTAGGACAAGAAGAAACAACAAGAAGTAAAAAAGGAGCCAAATGTGGAAACAAGTAATGTATTTCAGGATGCTTTGATTCTTTCTTTGCACAATATTGTTGAATCTTTGGTTTTATAGTCGATGGCTTCTTTCCATGCTACATCACCTAGGCATTAGTTTGTTGATTATGTTAAAGGAGATTTTGGGCATATTTTTCTTGGTGATGATGAGCCTTGCATCATAGTTGGAAAAGGTTATTTTTAGGTTAAGATGCAGAATAGGAATACATGGCTATTGAAGGATGACAAAATGTGCCTACTTTAAGATGAATTTTGATATCGGCGGGGTAATTGGGAAGTGATGGTTATACTTGTGATATTTACAGCAGACTCTTGGAAGGTTACCAAGGGTGATCTTGTGGTAGCAGAGAGGTAGGAAGGTTGGAACCTTGTATTTAATAACTAATAGCACTAATCTTTATAATCTTGTGGCTTCGTAAGCGTATATAACATTGTGGCACTATAGGTTCAATCAAATGAGCCATAAGGGCATGGATATCATAAAGAAGGATTTTCCTAGATGTACGAAACAAGTTTTAAGTTCTCGTGAGGACTGCATATATGGGAAACATATCGAGTAAGGTTTCTCAAGGTTTGGCCTACAAAGAAAGATAATAAGTTGGAGCTAGTACATTTCAATATGTGGGGGCTCAAGTATCATCTCTTAGGGGTTCAAGTTATTCTTACTTTTATTGATGATGAAACAAGGAAAGTTTCGGTATATTGTATTAGAAACAAATATGATGTATTTGAAACTTTTTTAAATGGAAAGCCTTAGTAGAGAATGAAAAATATCTTAGGCTAAAATGTCTCAGTTTAGATAATGGAGGAGAGTATTCCAAAGAATGAGTTTGATGATTATTTTTGTAAGAATGGAATCCGTAGGCAAAATACGGTTCCTGGAACTTCGTAATAGAATAGGGTTTCAAAAAGGATGAACATAACAATAATGGAATGTGATAGGAGCTTGAGGTTATATGCGGGATAGCCTTTTTTTTTGGGGCAAAATGGTGAGCACAACTATGTACTTGATAAACAAAGTACCCTCAAGTGCCTTAGATGGAGGCATACCCGAGGAGGCTTGGTATGGTAAGAAAGTTGATTACTCATTTCTTAGAGTCTTTGGAATGTGAGATATTTTTAATATTCACAGGGGATGATAGGACCAAGCTAGAGGCTTTTGGTGCTCAATTTGATCTCACCCTATTTTTCCTTGAAATTATTCAATTTGTGGGCTTTGTCATCTTTTCTATCTCCTCGTATTGATGCATGAAAATTTTTCCTCCATTTGGTTTCCATGATCAGTCCCTTCCTTTGGTCAAGGATCACTTTAAATCCGAGTTTTTTTCGTTCCTCTGTCCATGTGAAAGAATTTGTAACTTGGGCATAAAATCAGGTTTTTTCCCTTCCTTTTGTTCTTCCACAGTCACGTTTTGTTTTCCCTATCAATTTTTGTCCCAATGATCTATGGAAACGTGATTAGATGCAGCTTAGAGGATCATATTTGGGCCTTATATCATTTCCAAATTCTCTTTCTTGAAAGAAAGATTCATTTCTGAGCACAAATGGTGATTTCCTATATTTTATGGTTTGACAGGTGTGTTTTACCCATCAAATTTATATCTCAACATTTGTGGAAATGTGGCCCTTTCTAGTTGGATGTGGCTTGGTGGGGCACTTTGAAAACTCTAAGGCCCACTTCAACTCAAAACTTGTCCATGTGGAGGGCCAGTGCTCATTTGAAAATTCACCTTTTGGTTTGACCTTGGAGTTACATCGGGAGACATGTGGAGGTTTATGTTGCCTTGCCCAAAATTAGACATTTTTTTCATACGGTCGGTGTAGCTTTGGTGGGCGATGGACACGTGGAGGGTCGGCACTCATTTAAGGATCCACCTCAAGGTTCCACCTTAGTAATTACACCAAGGGGACACATGGTGAGCCCACACTTGTTTGGGGTCTCCGCTTTTGGGGACCATCTCAAAATTGCACCAGGGAGACATGTAGAGGCTTCTGTTGGCTCCTTTCTATACTTAAGATTTTCAAGCAACCGTCTAAAGGCTAGGGACATGTAGAGGGACCGTGCTTATTTAGGGACCGGCCCCCTAAATTTTATTTTAAAGAAGTGCTAGGAGGAAACTTGGAGGCTTCCGCTCACTCTTCCCTTGCTTGGACTTTTCAATGGCCAAGAAAAACTATCTCAGACCCTAGACACATGGTTCCTTCCACTAGTCCTTCAACTTTTTTCAGAAATATCTCGCAGACTAAAACATGTGGTGAGCCCACTCTTGTTTGGGGTCTCCACTTTTGGGGACTATCTCAAAGTGCAACATTGAGACACATGGAGGCTTTCGCTAGCTCCTTTTCTTGGGCCTAGGGCATGTGGAAGGCCCGCACTTGTTTGGAAACTTTCCTCTATACCTCACCTTCATGGTTGTGCCAAGAAAACATGTGGATGACTCTAATATAGAGTTGAGAAGGGGAAGAATCAATGGTTATTGTGCATTTCACCTATTTTTCTACCATTTTTTCTCCAAGACTCTTGGAAATACGAATACGCACTATTTTTCATCATTTTTGATGAAATTCCTTGTCATTTTGTCTGTAAAGTGCCATTGAATGGATTTAGAACTTAATTTGTGAGTCCAAGAATTGTTAAGGTTGATATTTTGAAATTGGAATTGCTCGAGCACTTGTAAAAACATGAATTACCAGAGAAGATGGATACGGGAAGATTTTCAAAGGAAAGAGAGGGGAAAGGATGAAATGACAAAGATTTTAGGCACAAAATATGAAAAAGGTGTTGCCTCGAGAGCAAAAAGGATTACCTGTCAGATCCAACTTGTACAAAGCCTCCAGAGAATGATTAAAATGGGGATTTCTTGCATGACAGAATCAGAATGATTAGAAGGAATACCAAAAATTTGTGGCATGGCATCCTAGTCATTAGTCGAGGGCCTAAGAAATGTGATCAGTTCATGATTTGTCCAACTAGTAACTTTTTGTTACAAATTTGTTAAATGTCACTTTCGAGACAAATTGGTAACAAGCAAAGGTCCCTCGAATATTCTTCTTTTTTGGGGAAAATTTGGGATGAGTGAGTGATTGAAATGTATAAATGCAATGAGAATACTCTTGCAAATGGTCGAGGGTTGAATTCTTAAGAGAAAATTTAAGAGAGCTCATCTTCCTAAGAGACCAATCCAAGATACCTAGTTAATTTCTTATTTATTATATTTTCTATCATGTCAAATTGGTTGTAAATGTATAGCCATTGACAAGCTCTGAGATTTCTCTAGAAGCTTTCCCCTACTGATGAATCTAATCAATTTCAAGTTAATTTGTGTCAATCTTGGAGCAATTTGTGTTTGCTTTGTTTCAGAATGTCTGCAAGTAGTTTTTCTTATTCCTATTGTAATCTTATGTTAAATTCCCTCTAAATCACACAGGATCTCATCCCTGTGATAGTTTAGTGGCATTTGCAATTTCATTTCAAGAAGAGCTTTCATCCTATGATGAGATAAACAATTTAAAATCACTTCACTATCATTTGTTGATAAATATTATCTGTAATCCTTCGAGTGTATCTTAGGCATGAGGAACCAAGGGTCTTTGATGTTTTATTAAGTCTTTAGCTTGAGCCTTTGTGTTAAATTCTTGGAGATTGTGTGAAACCGTGTGAATTTGGGCCTCCATTGATGCACACCTTCTGGTTGAAGGAATATCTTAGCTATTATGAAGCTTTCTATCATTTAGCTTTCTAATTGTTGTGAAGTCTCTCAAAGATCTGGTATAATAAATTTTATCCTACTTAATCTCCCACCAAAATTATTCAAAAACCATGAATCCATCTTGAACTACCCCTGTTTTCCTGTGTGTCCACAAATGTATAAATTCTACTACTAAAATATGTAGAATCAATCAGGATCCCATAATGTCTTTAGTAACCTTAGCTCTATTTTGAAAGCATCTCCATCTTTTAGAAGTGACAACTCATGAGAGTTTAAATTATGGAGTATTGATCATAATTTCCCAAGGTTTTATTCATAAAATTTGTGCAAAATAAGGATATCTCCATCTCCTTCATCAAAAATAGGTTACACTAAGGGTCCTCTCACCCTAGTTGAAGAGGCACAACCTAAAGTAGTGAGGGTCGTGTTAATCTAAGCCTCCATTAAAGCACACCTTCTTATTGAAGGAATATCTTAGCTATTCCAAATATTTTTGTCATCTATCTTTCCAATTTTTGTGAAGTCTCTCAAATATCTGGTATAATCAATTTTATCCTGCTTAATCTCCCACCAAAATTATTCAAAACCATGAATCCATCCTGAACTACCCTTGTTTTCCCCGTGTGTCCACAAATGTATAAATTCTATTTGCTAAAATATACGTATAATTAGGATCCCATAATGTCTTCTCAGTAACCTTAGCCTTGTTTTCAAAGTATCTCCATCTTTTAGAAGTGATAACTCTTGAGATTTTAAATTATGGAGTATTGATCATACTTTCCTAAGGTTTTCTTCATAAAAACTATGCAAAAGAAGGATATCTCCATCTCCTTCATCAAACAGAGGTTACACTAAGGGTCCTCTCACCCTGGTCAAGAGGCACAACCTAAAGTAGTGAGGATAGGTCAAATCCTCTTGAAGGTGTTATCCATCTCTCCACAATCTGAGTGATAAAGGGTTAGTTAGATCTCATCCCCGGCTACAAAATGACATACATTATGATCTATCTGTCTCTAAGCTCCATGTCAAATATGTGATGCTTCTCAACTTGAAAAGGAGAACAAATTTTGATACCAACACTTGTGGCACTATTGTCGAGGATTATTTGAGCTCCGAGATTTATTTTTGCGAAACAACACCGTAATGGCACCGTTGTCAAGGACTCTTGGAAGTATTTTACAAATATAGTACATACAGACACTAGTAATACTTCCTACACATGTTGTGTACTAATACATTGTTGAAACATCATTATTTGTTCATATCTGTAAGAAATGTTCAAATTTGTAAGTTCTGAGTGTAATATTTCCAACTTATACAGTTATTGCACTAAAGTTTGTATCATCATTGATAAATTTGGGTAGAAGAAGAGCAGATCTTGTAATATTTGCATGAATATGGTATTGACAAACATTTTATAGGTCTTTCATAGTGCATTTGCACAAACTAAGGTGAAAATACTTAGTGGCGACTTCATGATGTTTAAATTCTTAATAAATACTAGTGTCTTAACATATATCAAGTAAGATTTGTCATTAATCTCTGCAAAGCTAGAAGGAAGAAGATATTTCTTCACCAAGGACCCTAGTAGAAGGTTGTTTTCAGAGTTGGGAAATTCTAATTCAGAAGGAAGAAGAATTTGGAAGGTTGTTGGAGATCAAGCATCAAGAAAAGAGATCTCCATTGGTGAAACTGATCAGCATGTGATTGAAGATTGTAATACTTCCTCAAGTGCTTCTAAATCATGTAGTCTCTTTGTAAATTTGAATTCTCCAACTAGAGAGGGTCCTTCTTTTGTATTTGAAAGATTTACATCTCATTTTGTCCCTGTATTCTCCAAAGTTGATAGGATCTTCCAAGAAACAATTTTTTTAGAGAACATCCATTCTGAGAATTGTATTCTTGTGCCCCATAGACCCCTCACTCATCATCATCTTTTTCTCTTGTAAGATCACCTCCTCAAAACAATATGGCCTAGCCCCCACCCAGACCTCCATTTGTTGTGAACACTTTTGGTCCTATAGATTTCAAAGGTATGGTTGGATATCCAAATGTTGTGCCCCAAGATGTTAGAAATATATTTCCTAAGTTTAAAGGAAATAATGCCATTACTGGGGATCAACACTTAAAGCCTTTTTCAATATGATGGAGGACTTTGAAATAGAATTTGAGGATGTGTACATTAAATTGTTTATCCATACTCTAGAAGAAGATGCAAGGGATTGGTATAAATCTTTGCCAGATAATTCCATTGATTCTTGGATAGAAATGAAGAACGCTTTTAGATTACAGTATGGAGATAAAATAGACCCTAGGTTTCTTTTATCAAAATTTGAAAATAGGTTACCTATGATCCTAAGGCCAAGTGATGTTTCTTATTTGATAAAGTATTCAGATGCATTTGATAAGAAAGCTACTTAGTATTTGAGGGATAAGAACCCTGGAACTTTGAGGTGAGATTTTACCATAGCTCTGTAAATTAAGAACAACATTAAAGTAGTTTAAAAACCTTATAAGAGGGAGGGTGTTAAACTGATCAACCCAAATAAGCCTCAATCAAGTAAGGTTGTGGATCTTGAGGAATTTGTAAAGACTTTGGCCAGAGCTTTCAAAGAAATCTCTTACAAGCTAGCTAGTGTAGAGAAAGGAATTGGACAAGGTTCTCTAGGTCAACATAGGAAACAAGGAAAAGAAAAATTTACAAATCATCCTAGAAATGATCAGAGATCTAATGACAGAGGTAAAGGACCCATGGGAGCTAGACAACCCCAAGCTAGGGAAAATAGAGTAGTGTCTAGATCCTCTAAATGCTAGAGTTGATGTTGTTGAAGAGACAAATGAAATTGATTGGTGTGATAAATGTTTCTTACCCCACCCACCATGTTAAGTAGATCAGAAATTTGAAGAAGTTGATGATGATGATAATACTAATGATGATGCATGCATGGTGGATTTCTCTACAAGCTCACAGCAAGGAGCAACTTCAACTGAAGTAATAAGTGCAATAACTACTGCAAGTTTTTGGGATTGCATTCATCAGGTACCTCTTCTTCCTCCCTCACATACTTTAGAAATAGATATGGTACAAGCTTTTAAACTTCCTAATAATTATTTTGAGTACCTAAGAGCTCTAATGATTAAGAAGTATGATGGAGGAATCCCATCATAAGAGGATAGACAACTATTAATGAATGTTGTTATTGCCCAAGAAAAAGAGTATAACATAAGAAGTAAAGATGTCAAAGGGGTAGGGCCTCAATTCAAACCAAAAACCCCAGTTCTCACCAATATTCCAAAAGAAAATCCAAAGAAAGATGCATCTGGAAAAGGCCTTGTTGTCTCAAGTAGAACTGGTGTTCCCACCCATGCCCAAAATGTGAAAAATCTTGTGCCATCCAACGAGTTTGTCAATCTTTCTCCAAATGTTGATTTTTCCAAATACATTCCTTATGACATTGCCCAAGTCTTGAGTCAGATCAAGATTTATGTTCTAATTGTTGAACTGCTTAGGATTCCTAAGCACAAGAAGAGGGCCTTTGATTATTTGGGATTAGAAGAAGATAGGACTACCCAAGGAAGAAATATAAATAATGAACACTCCTCCTCCAACCATTGCAGAGACCTAGAAAACCCACCAAAGATTGGAGGAGATGAGTGAACCACCTGAAGTTTACATGGGAACATCTTTGGTTGAGTCTCAATTAAATGTTGATCCATTTTTACAATGCTAATTATTATTAAGGATAGACAATTACTACACAATTGTATGTCTGATTCCAGAGCATCATGCAATGTTATGCCTCTAGAGGTCATGCATGAATTGAACATTAAAGTGATAGTAGCTTATGGCAAGTGTATTGCAATAGATTCTAGAGAGGTGCCAGATATAGGATGTGTAAAAGGTTTGGTGGTACAACTTGCAGCTTATCCGGTAAGAACTTGAAACTTGATGTTGTTATTGTTGATTACCCTACCAAATGGGGCATGTTTTTATCAAGAAAGTGGGTTACAAGTGTTGGTGGAAGTGTTCAAATGGATATGTCTTTTGCCACTATTCCAATTGAAGGCAACCTTGTAAATTTATATGGAGAGAAGAAGATGTTGCACCTCATTGAAGATCCCAATAATGCTTCTTATGAAGTGTTGTATGTTGATGTAGATGCTGATAAATTTGTTGGATTTGCTAATGGAAAAGAGCAAAAGATTGATCAATGTAAATGTCTTGAACAAGTAGGTTTTCCTTGGACCTTGTTATTCGATGGAGCTTGTTCCAAGTTTAGAAATGGTGTTGGTATTGTTCTAATTTCTCCAAGCCAGGAAGAGTTTGTTTTTTCTTTCAAACTCAACTTTGAATGCACTAAAAACATTGTTGAATATGAAACACTATTATTGGGTTTGATAATTGCATGGAAATATGGTGTAAAGAATATCATTGTCAAAGGAGATTCAGAATTGATTATCAAGTAGATTACAAAACTATATTCTACTAAAAATCAGAGAATGAAACAATACAAGCATGTAGTTTGGGATTTGATTGAAATGTTTGACTCATTTAATATTGTGCACCATGATAGAAAGTTTAATGTTGTTGTAGACAAGTTAGCAGTGCTAGGATCCAGATTTGGAAATTGTACAATATCTCCATTTTGTGAGTATGATGTTGAAATACTAACAAGGCCATATGTCCCTGAAAACATTAAAAATTGGCAAGTGTTTGATGATGATGCCCAGGTGAAATGGTTTCTACAGAACCAAGGCAAGTTTGCTGACAAAAATATAGATTGGGAACCAATGGTGTGTGTTGTTGAAGGAAAGGAAACTTTATTTGGCAAATACATCATCTAGCTGAAGACAAACATGATTCCCAGAGGTTTGGTGGCACTTGAATCAAACTTTGATAATGTTGATTACATTATTAACATAAGTATGTCAGTTTCAAGAGATGTGGAAGAGCACGACCTGGGTATAAAGGAAAACCACGTAAAATATGGTTAGGAAGAAATCTGAGCAAGGAAGAGAAGCAATCCTATGTTCAATTGTTGAAGAAATATCAAGACTGCCTAGCTTGGTCTTACTCTGAGTTGAAGGCATACATGGAAGATTTGTTCCAACATGAAATTCCTCTTGAATCTAATGCCAAGCCTTTCAGGAAAAAATAGAGGCCGATCAATCCGCTCCTTTCTTTGAAGATTCAAGAATAATTGAAGAAGTTGAGGGATGGAGGGATCATTAAGCCCACAAGGTACTCATCTTGGGTTAGAAATTTAGTACCTGTCAGAAAAAATAATGGTGATATAAGGTTTGTATAGACTTTAGGAACTTGAATAAAGAATAATTGAAAAATAATTACCCCCGCCAAACATGGAGAATATGCTACAATTGGTAACGGTTCTGAATTGTTATCCACTTTGGATGGTTTATATGGCTATAATCAAGTTATTGTGAAGGAGTCGAAAGAATAAATACTGCCTTTAACACTCCTTGGGGAACTTATGTCTATGTCAATATGCCTTTTGGATTAATGAATGTAGCGTTTGTTGGTTATATTAATGATTTCATTGATGTTTATCAAGATGATGTAACTATGTTTTCCGAAAAGAAATGATCACTTACAACACTTGGAGAGAATGTTGTTAAGGTGTAGAGAGTATGGCATATCATTGAATCCCAAGAAGTTCCATTTTGGAGTACAAAATGCAAATCCATTTGGTCGAATTGTATCAAAGGAAGGGGTCATGATTGATCCCGAGAGAGTGGAAACCATCAAGAAGGTTCCAATTTTGAGAACTAAGAAGGGGTTCAATCCTTCTTTGACAAATAAAATTGTCCAAAATATTTGTGTCTAACTTTGCTGAGTAGGACCATCCCCATTACTAGCATGCTGAAGAAGGACCAAGTTATCAAATGGGAAGAAGGTTCCATTCAAGCTTTCAATGGGATCAAAGAAGCATTAAATTATGCCCTTGTTTTGGCAGCTCCAAATTACAAAAGCCTTTTCAAATGTTTTCTTTTGTTTCAAAAACACCATTGCATGTCTTGTTGCATAAGGATGATGAAGGCACCGAGAGACCAATTTCCTTTTTCAAGAAGGCATTGCAAGGAGCCGAGTTGAAGTACACCATCATACGTAAGAAAGCATTATCCTTGGTGAAAGTAACAAAGGTTTTCAGACCTTACATCTTGAGCTCTAAATGTTTTGCTTATGTTCCACTCACCATGGTGAAAGATATCTTATCAAAGATGGAGGTCTCAAGCAAAAGATGCAGATGGGTAAACAAGTTGCAGGAATATGACATGGATATCCAAACCATGAAATTGATAAGAGGTTTGGGCCTAGCTAAGCTTATGGCTAAGAGAAACTTGCAAACTATTGAGGTGAATGAAGTAGAAGGAGAAAGGGTGGATGTCCTTGAAAATTTGGTAAGCTTTGAATGGTACAAAGATATAATATTTTATCTCAGACATCTATGCTTCCCTGAACATTTGAGTAAAAATCAGAAAAGAGCTCTTAAGTTAGCCTCTCAAAAATATGTCATTACTGATTTTGGTTAGCTTGAAAGAACCCGGAGGGAGTGCTCTTAAGATGCATTGCTGAGGATGAAGCCCCAAAGGTAATTTCTGATCTCCATGGAGGAGTTTGTGGGGAAATTTTGCTGGAAGAGTTACAGACAAAATCTTAAGGGCTGGTTATTGGTGGCCAAATCTCTTCAAAGATACAACTCTATTGGTTAGGAAATGTGAAAGTTGTTAGCATTTTTATGGAAGAATGAAAGCTTCAGGTTCTCCTTCCTTTGCATCTTGTGTCAATTGAAGCCCCATTTAAGCAATGGGGAATGGATTTCATTGGCGAGATTTCAAATCCTTCTAGTGCTGGTCATAAATGGATTCTTGTAGCCACTAATTATTTCACTAAGTGGGTGGAAGCAATCCCCACCAAGAAAGCAACACACCAAGTTATCATGGACTTCATGTTGAATCAAATCATATGCAGATTTGGAGTGCCAGCTAAGATTGTTGCTGATAATGCCATGAGTTTCAAATCCAAACCTTTGGTGGCAATGTGCAAAGGGTATGGAATCAATTTGACATATGCTTCTAACTACAATCCCCAAGGAAATGGACAAGCTAAGTCCAGCAATAAAAACTTGTTGAAGATCATTAGAAGAACCTTGGAGCTGAACAAAAAGAAGTGGGGTGAGCAATCAAGTTCATTTTTTGGGCTGACAGAATATCAAGTTAAAAGAGCTACCGGTAGAAGCCCATTTGAGTTGGTATATGGAGGGGAAGCTTTGTTACCCCTTCATTTGTAATTGTCTTCATTTCAGTTTATTCAACAAGTTGAAGATCAAGAGGTTATTCCATATGATGCTTGAATCAATCATATTACTAAGTTAGATGAAGAAAGAAGGGCATCCCATTAGTGGCATGTGAAGTTCAGAGAAAAGTTGAAGAATTTATTTGACAAGAAAGTGACTCCAAGAGATTTCAGCATTGGGGATCTTGTGTTATTATGTGATAGCAGGCATGAAGATAAGGGCAAACATGGAAATTTTGATGCATTGTGGATGGGACCTTATTCAATTGACATTCGAATCGGTGAAAATACTTTCTTATTAAAGGACTTAGATGAGGAATTGCTTGAATTGCTTTTTAATGGTAGGCATTTGAAACATTTCCTTGATTGATTTCTCATAATTAAGGTATACTCCATTGTACAGTGTATAGTCTTTTGGTTTCTTTTTGCTTTCATGTTTTTATATTTTTATTTTTCCTGGTCCTTGGTGACCATTTTGTTGGTTTTTCGGTTCGTCCTTGGGGGAGTTGATTATTATTGTTCTTCTCTACAAGCTTATTCTTTGAATCTATTTACCAATGGTTTACTTTTGGTAATTAGTTTGCTATTTTCTCTTGTGGCACTCACAAGGAGTTCCCATCCCCGAGTCGGAGCCAATGTTGGTGCTCAATTTGATCTTGCCCCGTTTGTCCTTGAAATTATTCAATTTGTGGGATCTGTCATCTTTTCTATCTCCCTGTATTGATGCATGAAAACTTTGTCCTCCATTTGGTGTCATGATCAGTCCCTTCCTTTGGTCGAGGATCACTTTAAATCCGAGTTTGTTTTCCATTCCTCTGTCCATGTGAAATAATTTGTAACTTGGGTGTAAAATCAGGTTTTTCCCTTCCTTCCATTCTTCCACAATCATGTTTTGTTTTCCCTGTCAATTTTTATCCCAAAGATCTATGGAAACATGATTGGATGTGGCTCAGAGGATCATATTTGGGCCTTATATCATTTCCAAATTCTCTGTCTTGAAAGAAAGATTCATTTCTAGGTGCAAATGGTGATTTCCCTACATTTTATGGTTTGACAGGTGTGTTTTCCCCATCAAATTTATATCTCAGCATCTATGGAAATGTGGCCCTTTCTGGTTGGATGTGGCTTGGTGGGGCACTTTGAAAACTCTAAGGCTTGCTTCAACTCAAAACTTGTCCACGTGGAGGGTCGGCGCTCATCTGAAAATTCACCTTTTGGTTTGACCTTGGAGTTACGCCAGAGACGCGTGGAGCTTTCCACTTCCTTACCCAGACTTAGAAATTTTTTTCATGCGGTCGGTGCATATTTGGTGGACCATAGGCATGTGGAGGGTTGGTGCTCATTTGAGGATCTTCCTTAGGGTCCCACCTTAGCAGTTGCACCAAGGGGACACATGGTGAGCCTACACTTGTTTGGGGTCTTGGATTTTGGGAACCATCTCAAAATTACACCAAAGAGGCATGTGGAGGCTTCTGTTGGCTCCTCTCTATACTTAAGCTTTTCAAGCAACTTTCTAAAGGCTTGGGACACATGGAGTGACTGCGCCAGTTTGGGGACCAGCCCCTAAATTTTATTTTGAAGTGCCAGAGGACACTTGGAGGCTTCTGCTCACTCTGCCCTTGCTTGGACTTTTCAACGGCCAAGAAAAACTATCTCGGACCCTAGACACATGGTTCCTTCCGCTAGTCCTTCAACTTTTTCAGAAATCTCTGCCAGACTAAAACATGTGGTGAGCCCACTCTTGTTTGGGGTCTCCACTTTTGGGGACTATCTCAAAGTGTGCCATTGAGACACATGGAGGCTTTCGCTAGCTCCTTTTTATACTGAGATTTTTCAAAGGCCAAAATATTTTTTTTGGGCCCAGGGCATGTGGAAGGCCCGCGCTTGTTTGGAAACTTGTCTTTGTACCTTACCTTCATGGTTACACCAAGCAAACATGTGGACAACTCTAATCTAGAGTTGAGAAGGGGAAGAATCAATGGTTGCTATGTATTTCACCTATTTTTCCACCATTTTTGCTTCAAGACTCTTGGAGATGCAATATGCACTTTTTCATCATTTTTTATGAAATTCCTTGTCGTTTTTGTCTGCAAAGTGCCATTGAATGGATTTAGAACTTAATTTGTGAGTCCAAGAATTGTTAAGGTTGATATTTTTAAATTGGAATTGCTCGGGAACTTGCAAAAATGTGAATTACCAGAGAAGATGGATGCGGGGGAGTTGTAAAGGAAAGAGGGAAAAGGATGAAATGATGGAGGTTATAGGTGCAAAAGATGAAAAAGGTGTTTCCTCGAGAAAAAAGGATTACATGTCAAATCCAAATTTGTATAGAGCCTCCGAAGAATGATTAAAATGGGGATTTCTCACATGACAGAATCATAATGATTAGAAGGACTGCCAAAAAGTTGTGGCATGGCATCCTAGTCATTAGTCGAGGGCCTAAGAAATGTGATTAGTTCATGATTTTTCCAACTAGCAAATTTTTGTTGCAAATTTGTAAAACGTCACTTTCTGAGACAAATTGGTAACAAGAAAAGGTCCCTCAAATATATTTTTTTTTGGGGGAAATTTTGGGATGAGTGTGTGATTGAAATGTATAAATGCAATGAGGATACTCTAGCAAATGGTCAGGGGTTGACTTCTTAAGAGAAAATTTGAGAGAGCCCATTTTCCTGAGAGACCAATCCGAGAAACCTATTAATTTCCTGTGTATTAGATCTCAATCACATCAAGTTCATTGTGAGTGTACTATCATTGACAAGCTCTAAGACTGTTTGAAGAAACTTTCCCCGCTAATGAATCTAATCAATTTCGAGTTAATTTTTGTTAATCTTAGAGTAATTTGTGTCTATTTTATTTCAGAATGTCTGCAAGTAGTTTTTCTTATTCCTATTGTAATCTTGTGTTAAAGTCTCTCTGAATCACACACGATCTCATTCCCGTGAAAGTTTAGTGGCATTTTCAATCTCATTTCAAGAAGATCCTTCATCATGTGATGATGCAGCCTAGAATTTGCAAGATAACACCCTAGTCACATTGGCACATCACTCAGCCTAGATTAAGTTCTCACTCAAAGTGTGTAAAGGTACTAAATCCCTCTTTAGGGTCGCTATAATAGGATGACAACATGATGAAGGAAGAAACATATAGATTCATAACTAATCCATCATTCTATAATGCATGTTATCCTCATATCTATGAAATAACAGTAATCATGATTTAACCGTTAACATACACTACGCAATTACGCGGAATGACACTTAGATTCAACTTATATCTTCCATCTATTAGTAAATATAGAAGCTACTTAGAATATTTTCAATCTATATCAATGTGTGTATGGATTTGATACACACATTCATACATCCATAATCATACATACACCGCTCTCTGTGATACATATATCTACTATGCACCTAACATCATATATATATGGTGGGGACTTGCCCTTCACTACTTAACTATTCCAAAAATAGGTCACATGCTATTATTAGCCACACGTCATTTTACAATCATAGCCACACATGCAAGTGTGCTATCTATAGTCCTCTTGTAGTTAACTGAAGTGTCAATTCTATTCTTAGCTTGTCTCCATGCATAAACACTTTGAACCGCTTCTCTAAATATAGAAAATGCATGGTGTGCGTGTCTCTGCATCATTGATGTGGTCTGCACGCCATCTCCAAAAATAGATCCTCATGCTCAAAATTGGCTAAGTCCTAAAATATGAACTTGCCTTCCACACGCGGGTCCTTCCTATCCTTCCACGCCCTTGGTTCCAGCCTTCTATCCCACGCAGACTCCTCATGTGATTTTAGACAAGTATTCTTTGATCAACATTACCCCACACTAATCTCATTGTCATCCCGACAATGGGTATCTCCAAAAATTTGAAGGAAAGAATAACAATGAAAGAATAAGAATGAAAGAATGTGGATAAATAAAGAATTTTTATGAGGTTATTTAGGCAACCTCCTCTGTATCAATTTGTAGTATCAGCTCTGGATACTCCTCTTTTATTGCGGCCTCCAAAACCTACCATTTAGTGAGTGCCTGTTCTACTTTCTCTGGGATGTCCACAAAGAATGGATTCCAACTCATCCCTCATAATTTCTCCTTTCTCATTTTGCAAAACCAACACAACACTAGACATGGATGTCATTCTTCCTTCTAAAAGGTCCATCTTCTGCATAAATCAGCTTTCCAAGCTCTTCCAACCAAGTCTTGTGTGGCTCTGTGTCATCTGTCATGTCGGGGCCTCACGCTTTTGTTTAACCATTGAAAACCTTTCTATGCAGCCCAATGTCTCATCTTTCATTGCTTTCTAGACCTCATTATTCTCTTCCAAGGTCTTAATGTTGATGAGCACCTCTAGAGTTGTGCATATATTTAAAGCCTAGTCCGCTTTCTTCAATACTTCTTGTAATGCCTACAATAACCCTTCATAAGATGCAATTTTTCTCATCACAGATGCTTTCTCCCATTTGGCATCTTGTTCTGATATTTCTGGCACTTGCATATGCAGAGTTTCATCTTCAAGCACCAAGTCCACCAACTTTCCCACATAGTGTATCGTGAAGGAAACATTTGTGTACCTTGGGTTCCAAGTGTGACCTTGCTTTGATTACATTGTCTTGAATCTACTATGTGATGCTTATGAACACTTCATTCTTATTCTGTGTGAAGTCCCTTTCCTGTGTTATTTACGTTATCTTTGCATCCTTCTCCTTCAACTTTTCATGCATCACTTTAATTGTGGCAGATTTTTCCATGTTTCTTCTAGCAACCTCAGCAGAAACTTTCATCAGTGCATTGTTGACCTACTTGTCTGACATAAAAGTAGGCTTTATTATCATGTGTCTAGCCTGAGGTGCCTTCTTCAGTTGCCTCAAAATGCATGACTCTTCACACACATCAAATTTAGGCTCATCCATGTGGGTATGCATTGACCATGATAGTTTCTTTCATGTGCACACAATCACCATATCCTCATCCATCAACTCCCAGCCAAATAAATATTTTTGCGTGATCATGCTCTGGCGCGGCACGAAAATGTTTTCCTAAGTCCTTTGCATACCCCATGGTTGGTGGAATGTGCTCCCCACTTGTCCTTCTAGACCTTTGTTTCTTAGGAACTCTAGCCTCCAAATTTGGGACTTGCGTCTCCATGTCCTAAATATCTTCTATAGTTGTTTCCTCTGTCTTTTCTCTTCTTCTTCCTTCTCCTTTGATTCCTCACCATGTTATTTTGTGTGCTCTAGAAGTGTAGGAGATGTAGGTGTGCTCTCCTCTGACTCTTCGCCTCCTCATTCAACTTCAGCTTCCTCCTCCTCTATGCGGTCACTTCCTTTTATGGGGAGAGTCGGGGTGATTTGCACACAGTGGTTGGAGTAGCACCTTGGGTCCTTGTTCTCCTGAATACTCTTTTAAACTGTGTTCCCTTAGACTACATTTAGGTCCTCATCATCCCCCTCTTGTGGCTGAGGTGGTGTAACAACGATGCTCATCTTCACTCTAACTTTTAGGATGTCTCCTACCCCTATGCTCCAAACCACCACTATCTTCGTGCTCCTCCTCCTTATCCTACAATTCAATTGGCTCTATGGGCTTAGGCGGTGGGATATTCTCCATTGTATGCTTTCCCTTTGGTGGTGTTGGAAGTGTGAACTCACCTTCCACATATTTTTATTCTCCATTTTTGGCTTCAGCTAGAGATACACCATTGTTGCCCCCACATCTCCTACAACCAAACTTATTGGTTTGATATTTAGAACCTCTGAAATGATTCTCTCTATATAAGCACTTCTACCAGGATATACATACTTCTTCCTCAATGTATGGTAGTCGTAGTCTACCTTATCTACATTGAAGATCAGTCGGCATGTGTCTATAAATCTATGAACAGATTCTTGAAAATACCTTACAGTGAATGCGTAAGGTAACTTGCACCAAGGGCTCCAGACTCCATCTTTCATTGGAAAGCGCACGATGCAAAAATACTGATATACAACAAACTAAACTTGTTTCCCTACCACTATTGGTAGGTCCTTTGGGATGCGTCACTCTTCCCCAAATACCGCATGGAGCCTATGTCATACCACTTCTCTCGCCCTTTGTTTTACTTCATCTATCATGGTCCCCTTGCATAGGTACTTTGTTGAATCTTTCAACTGGGGACTTGTTCTCCATGGGGTATTCCCATATTTTCTCCTTTGGTCCATCTGGTACTCCAATCTCCATGAAGACCAGTGATAGTAGAACAGCCCCAAAGCTGATCTTCCCTCCATTTATGCTTCTTTGACTATTTTCTCTGTAATATAGCCTGTAATGTTGTAGATTGTCCCTTCTGACATCTTACGTGCCACATGTAATGACATACTATTTACCTACACTGCAACCACCACTCCTAATCATTTAAATTGGTAACAAGGTGTGTTGCAAATTGTATACTGATTGGAAAGTTCTTTAATTTATCAATGTCCATTCTCGCATGCACCCTTCCGTATCCCAACTCTTGTTTGGTCTTTACAATCGCAGCTTTATCTACAAGGTCACCTTTTATGTCTTCCCTATGGCCTTCAAACCTGTCACTGATGAGACAAGTGTAGATGAAATTCTAACTCTGCGTCCTACAAAGTAGAAGAATTCTTCATGTACCCTACTCATGAGCCATTGATACAAGGGCTCATACTTCCCAAAATATGGAAGCTCATATAACTGATAGACCCTAATTCTCTTTAAAAGCTTTTCACCCACATCATCATATACTGGCATGTCATCTACCGTGTGCTTGTTTGTTCTAGCCATGAGTAAGGAATCAAGCTCCTTCTTGTTCTCCAAAGTCATGTGATTATATTCACTCACTTTTCTCTTTCTAATGGGTGAATCCCACTCTTGGCCGATGATGACTCCTTATAGGTATTGCATTTCTAAAAATAGCTTTCGGTGCCATCTCTTCTTCCTCAACAAATACCTTCTTCTTTCCTTTTACCGCTGTTATAGATGCCTTCTTTGGTGCCATTTCTACCTTGCAATTGTCTCCTCTTCAACCCTACAACTCGTGAATCAAACCCTAGCTCGATTCAATTATGCCCTAGGTGGAAACTTTATAACCTAACTCTTTTCTGTCTCCCTGCTTCACTCAAACCCTTCACCACCGGGGATACAAGCTTCTTGTCACACAGATCTGGTTGTCACTCTTGGTTTCACACCCTTCACACCTTAACTCAATCACTCGGCTCTTTGCACTTGGCTCTTCTCTCAAATACTCTTAGTCGCAACGGTAAAAATGAATCCACATCCCATCCTTATATAATTTTTTCAAATTTTGATGCATTTATTGCTCCTCACCTACCAAATATCCCTTCATTCATTGACCAAATCCCTTCATTCTATGTGGTACATCTTCACGCCCAGATATAACCTTCTAGTGCACCTTCCTACCCTCTGGTCACAAAATTCTCTTTAGCGTGCGCTCCTACGCTCGAGTACCTCATCACTATACCTTCTCCTGGTAGCTATCATGGCCTCCGCTTACCTCGTGTTATACTATTCTTTCATTCATCTCCATCCTTGGTCAATTTTGAGAAACAATCTTCTTTTGACTTAAAGCACACCCAGTAGCAGCTTATTCCTTTCATCTTTCAAATCCCATTATATTTTTCTTGGACAACTACAACCACCCCACGTGAAATTATGTGCAGTCCTTTGTGCATAAACATTCTTCATACAATAATTAGCTCCAGGCGCACAAGCACGCTTATTACACAAAAACAACAACTAAATTGACAAAGCATAGTGACCCTGAAGAAAATACGATTGAAAACCTAAACTAAATGGCAATATTTCCTTATTACAAACACCAAGAAGA